>JAWZYV010012675.1:0-600000 GCA_038373885.1 Cheiracanthium punctorium | reverse complement strand
TGTACTCCTACAACGCTGACGAAAGTTCTTGCTTTTAGAAATTTGCATTCAGTACTAACCCGTCAACGACGGGTACTTCAGCTAGTAATAGATAAAACTATTAGTAATTTAAAATTGCGCGCATTTCTTTCTAGGCTAATTTTTGTATCCAATTTAGCATACTGTTACACCGATGACATATAATGCCAACGTTCAGAGTCTAGCAAAATTTTCTTTTTTAATTTCCTTTTGAAAACTTAAATTGTGTTTGTTTTCATGAACAGCTAATTTAACAAAACTTTTGGTGGCTATTTCAACTATTTTTAAAAAATTAAATGCATCGTATTAGATAACTAAATGATGCCACCCCCCGCACAAATGGGCCGTTTTACTTATCATTAATCACATTAAAATGTGCCAGTTTTACTGAATATTAAGTACTAGCTTTGTGATAAGCAAATGAACAAAAGCTTAATTAAATAATTTCATTTGTAATACTTCCTGAATTATAATAAAACTTAAATAACTTTTTCAATAGTAAAATAAAAGAGTTAATTGACTATCTATTTTTTTTTTTAAAGTTCTGTTAAATTTGTTTTCAAAACGTTTTACAAGAAATGTGAAACTGACGTTCAGAACAACAGTGGTATAACTACGGTACGAATTAGGGCATTAATAGTGCTTCGTTACTTCAACCCTTTGAGTCGCAACCCTTTCCCAATGCTCAAAAAAGGGCAGGCGTTGCCATCGCTCGACTTAACTACCAGCAAGATGGCGGACGATCGAAACGTTCATCGCGTGCCACAGATCTAGAGACCCTTTTTTTGACGACAGCTGGCTGTGCCGGCAGAGCCAGCTGTCGTCAAAAAAAGGGTCTCTAGATCTGTGGCACGCAATGAACGTTTCGATCGTCCGCCATCTTGCTGGTAGTTAAGTCGAGCGATGGCAAAGGCTGCCCTTTTTTCAGCATGGGGCAATCTATCCAGCTGTTCTTCCATCTTTCGGCATATGTCAGTGCTGTTAAAAATAATCGTGACCATTTTTTTACGGGAAATGACGTGCTAAAAAGTAACGGATTCTCGTGGAGCTATCCCTAGTAGCACAATTAGTCCAAAAGACGTTTAAAACACGTTTTTTGAACTATTTGTGCTACTAGGGATGTCACCCTCAACTATTTTTATAGAAATCAAATCTATTCTTCGTGACTGGCAACAGTTAAAACGTCAAAACAAAAGAGTTTGGCGTTCCCGGAGCGGACACACTGTGCGTTAAAGGGTTAAACTGAATACTCACCGAACTTCCAATTCCAAGGACGAAAAGCATGAAGAAAAATACTATGGACCACAGCTGAGGCACGTATTTTATTGCAGCTAGAGCCTCTGGATACACAACAAAGGCTAAGCCTAATCCTGAAAGAAAATTAGGTTTCATTAAAGTTTGATAACTTCATAAGTATAACTACTAGCGTCCGCAGGTTGTAAATAAATCATCATTTGGCGAAACAAGTATGAACATTATTGACTAGTTTTTCCAAGCTAGCTCGACAGTTAACTAACTCCTTTTTGCGCGAATCAGATTTCAACATGATTTAAATATTCCTAAAGATGTGTTCAAATAGTGGGTTTTTCCGGGAGATCCAATCACTAAAAATCAATAATGATTACAATAATGATTAAAAGTCTCGAAATGCACCTTTAAACCGCCTGTAAAAACCATTGTCTGACCACACTTTAATACTTCTATAAGTTTGAAAAGCTTCTTCTGAAGTTTACAGTCTTATTACAAATGTTTTACGTGTGGTCCTTTCGCAACGATCCATGTGTCAGTATGATTTTACCTAAGTTCAATACAGTCGGAGTCCTGGTAGTCGTTAGCGTGTGCAGTCCACGCGCATAACATAAATTAACCTGTTTACAGCAGACCCCCTATAACACGTTAGATACGCTCCGTGTTGTGCGAGTCTCGATCTCATGGTCAGCATCAGCAGTGTTAACAGGTAATGTCTTATTCTTTCAGCGTGTAGTAAGAATCTTTTTTAAAGTGTTATAGGAAAAAGATCACAGTTTTCCCGCCGTGTTCTTCAAATCCGTTTTATATGAGCCTGTGTCATAGGTGGTTCTACTGAATATAGAATTTGTTTCAAAATCTATCAAAATAAGATAGAATTCTTTTTCAGAATTCGCGTGCGCAAGAAGTCACATACTCAATGGCCATCTTAGTCCGAGGTCCGTCCGACTGCCATCAAAAGTGCTCGCACTCAGAGAGGTAAAACCTCTGGATGTTCTGATTAGAATTGCATGTATAACATGATAAAATGTTAACGGACGTGGTAGTCACGTGGTTAGGGTGTCAGATTAGTGATCGGAAGGTAATGTGAATCTGATCTCCATTCAACTACTGAATATCATCGTGTATATGCAAGTTAAATATTTTGCGTAGGCATGTTTCGCGGAGTAATAAAATTCAGAAGTTTCCATCCATTCTAATGAAGACCTAAGTAATAAAATCTTCAGGGAGGGAGAAAATCGAATCTAAACGACATATTTAGTAATGCGAACTGTCCTCTACTGCCAAACAAGGAAAATATTTGACACCGACTTCTATGCATATTCTGATTGAACCTCAGACTCCATACTTCATGCATACTTCAGTTTTGTTTAAGACTATAGCTACCACCGTCAAATATTTTAAGAATAATGTCATGCTTATGTTCGATAGCTCATCCAAGATTAACTGTATTCAGAGTAATATACTCTTACTTCAATCATGTACACTTACTCTTTATGAAATTAACCCTTTGAGACGCAACCCTTTCCCAATGCTGAAAAAAGGGCAGCCTTTGCCATCGCTCGACTTAACTACCAGCAAGATGGCAGACGATCAGGGGCGTAGCCAGAAATTTTTCATGGGGGGGGGTTACGACTACTACAACTCATATATATGTATACTTGTGTGTGATAATTTAATGAAGAATATACATTTTGTATGGCAAAAAATTCCTCATGGGGGGGGGTTATGACCCCCTAACCGATCGTCTGCTACGCCCCTGCAGACGATCGAAACGTTCATCGCGTGCCACAGATCTAGAGACCCTTTTTTGACAACAGCTGGCTGTGCCGGCACAGCCAGCGACACAGCCGGCACAGTCGAGCGATGGCAAAGGCTGCCCTTTTTTCAGCATTGGGCAATCTATCCAGCTGTTCTCGCATTCTTCCGTTTTTCAGCAGATGTCAGTGCTGTTAAAAATAATCGTGACAATTTTGTTACGGGAAATGACGTGCTAAAAAGTAAAGGATTCTCGTGAGCTATGTCTCCCGCAACTATTTTTATAGAAATCAAATCCATTCTTCATGACTGGCAAGTCAGAACGTCCGAGTTTGGTGTTCCCAGAGCGGGAACACTGCGCGTTAAAGCGTTAAAATAAAATACATTGACGTCTTTGTGTTTTGGTCTCTGCTTTAGCTTTATCTTATGTCAGTGTAAATATTTATTCAGTTAGCATGCTTTGCAATACTCTTGTCGTGTAGCCTCTAATCACAAAATGCAAAACATACGAAAATTTTATTTATTTATTTTTTTTTTCGTTTGGGCTTTCCTTGATTAAATGCTTAAATATACGTTTACCTGAGAAACGCACAAAAAAATTATAAGTGTGCAGGATAAATTACCAATTTCTCCGTTTGTGAATCAGTTTTATTAAACATACCTTCTTTGTTGACGACCTCACGAATATCCTTGGAATATTTGAAAGAGAGGGATCCCAAAACTGCGAAACTAACGCAACCTGCCAGCAGATTTACGACAGTATCTAGAACACTGATGATGATAGCATCTCTAGAAAAAGAAAATATCACTCAATTATATGAAAAAATATATGTATAAGAAGTTTATTCTCTACAAAGGGCTACACAGATCGACATTAATTGCAATGTTGTAAAACAGCTTGACATTTCCTTAAAGTGCCTGTTTCATTTCGCTTATTACAGATGAAATAATAACGATTAAAAAAGGGAATGCAGACCTACTTATAAACATTATTGGTGAATTTATTGTAGCTAGCAATCATCACAATATTTCCGTACGCTATCGTCAAAGAGAAGAAAGACTGTTCAGTAGCTTTGTACCACACCTGGAACAGAAAGAAACGTCGATTTGCGTCAATTTTTTTTCTGAAATCAGTAGTCGTGCATGAAAAGAGATCGTAAGATACATTTTTACATTAATATCTTTTAACTTTTCTAAATCCGGCTGGAAGAAAAATTTGATTCCTTCGAAAGCCCCTTCTTCCAGGCAGGCAATGATGAGCAGAGCGGTGAGGCCAAAAAATGGGAAAAAAGCAGTGAAGTACGACATCTGAAAGACAATTAGAGTTTCTTGTTACGGCATGTGTAGTTGGAAACATAACTAAACAAAGCAATAAGATAAATTAATTATTGTCATTCTGATAAAGAATTTGAGTACTTCGATTCCATTAACCCTTTGAGGCGCAACCCTTTCCCAATGCTGAAAAAAGGGCGGCCGTTGCCATCGCTCGACTTAACTACCAGCAAGATGGCGGACGATCGAAACGTTCATCGCGTGCCACAGATCTAGAAGCCCTTTTTTGACGACAGCTGGCTGCAGCCAGCTGTCGTCAAAAAAGGGCCTTTAGATCTGTGGCATGCGATCCCAGACAGCACATAAGCTTAAATCAAGCTTGACATTTCTTTGAATTTGACATACTAATACAATCTTGACAGTTCAATTCAATTTAAGCTTGCAGCAAGCTTGCAGGAGTCAAGTTGAATTGTCAAGCTCGAATACAGCTTGATTTTCCCTTTCAAAAGCGAGCGTTGATGGCGCCATCTGTGAAAGAGAACTTCAGGATGACCAAAAAATCAAAATAAATGTTGAAATAAAATAGGATCTCCCCCCTCAGCTGGGTCAAAAAAAGAAGTATTAAAATTTCGATCCGTTAATAATATTGTAATAGCACAAACGCTAGACAATTAATGGACATTAATTGTCTAGCGTTTCTCAAATTTGCTCAATAAAGAAAAGTTCGTAAAAGTTGTGTATTATTTTATTATCGCACAAAGCCTGGACATTACAACACGTAAGGGGAAGGAATGAATGGGATAAGCCCCTCTGAAGTGTAACACGAGGGGAGTTTTAGTTTTATTTACATCTAATTAACATTAGTAATTCCATTAACTAATTAATTATTCCTAAAAATAAATTTTAATATAATTAACACAATTTAGTTAGTTAATATACTTCCCTTTATGGGTGGTAGAATGAGGCGCAATCCGGCCTCCACAAAATAATTAATCAGTCATAAATGTACTTGACCACAGAATTAAAAAAAAAGATTCTATATTTCCAAATATGGAAATTCTTCAAAATGAAATACAATTATACTACGAAATTGATTTCAAAATCAGTCGTTTGTCTCGATTTTGGGCAGCAGTATTGCTCAACATGAGTGTTGCGATATTGAAAGTTTTAAACGTGTGCTGCTTTTAAGTTTATATTATGCTTATTTCCCTATTAGTAGAGTGTATAAATCACACATAACATTATTTAAATTTTGATTCATCCCATGGAAAAATAAAAGAAACTTATCAGCATCGCCCATACTGATCGGTCTAGCCAAAAAACGGCGTGACAACAGTCACTTCAAACTTTAGTCATAGCTGCCCGAGGCTTATTGCCGGAACGGTTAGCACGCTGTCCTCCCAGCCCATAGTTCCCGAGATCGAACCCAGCCGCGGACGTTTGATGGAAACAGATTAAAATAACTTAAAATTGACGGGCGCCCCGTGCATTTAGAAAAAAAAATTTTTTAGGAACATTTTTTAAGCTTGAAATTAAGCTTGCTATGTCAAGCTTAATGCAAGCTGGGCAAGTGTAAACTAGAACACTTGATTCAAGCTTGCATTAAGCTTACACGCTTGAAATTTTCAATCTTAATTCAAGTTTATTGACTTGATAAATCAAGCTTGCTGCAAGTTTGCTGTGCTGTTTGGGATGAACGTTCCGATCGTTCGCCCTCTTGCTGGTAGTTAAGTCGATCAATGGCAACGGCTGCCCTTTTTTCAGCATTGGGCAATCTTTCCAGCTGCTCTCGCATTCTTCCATTTTTCAGCAGATATGTCAGTGCTGTTAAAAATAATTGTGACAATTTTTTTATGGGAAATGTCGTGTTAAAAAGTAAAGGACTCTTGTGGAGCTATGTCACCCGCAACTATTTTTATAGAAATCAAATCTATTCTTCGTGACTGGTCGTGACTGAACAGTCGAAACTTCAGAGTTTGGTGTTCCCAGAGCGGGAATACTGCGCGTTAAAGGGTTAAAAGAATTTGGGTATTGTTCATGATTAATACGTAAATGTACCACTGGGAGAAAATTTATCGAAAGATCGATATTTTTGATTAAAAAATTTGTCAAATTCAAGTGCGTGTTCTATTCAGAAAACAATGTGAAACAACACTTAACTATGAGAAATTATTAAACTTCAGGATACTTACGTATTATTCAGGCGGTCATTCCCGCCAAACTATGTTTGCGTTAAATATACTGGCAAACTGTTGCCAATCGTATTCTGAACCATCAATAATTTCATGTGTCCCGGCATTTATCTGGGCGTAAAATCGCTCGTCGTGGCGGACCGCCGGGATAATACATAAGTACCAAATTCAGACTCGTATTAGCTGAACTTTAATTCAAATCTAAAAGCGTTATTATGAAGTCATTTCTGTCCCAATACTGAAACATTTGCTGAAAACATAAAAATACCGCACAGCTAACACGTCTAATAAATATTTGGAATTGAGCCCGTTTTCCTAAATTTAGGGAAAACTATTTCAGTGAAATTTGTAATAAATATGTGAATTGCGCATATATTTATCATATTGCAATAGATAATTTTATCTGCGTAACCGAAAAAGTGTAGCGCCGAAATGATGGTATTGTTTGTAAGTTTTAATACTCAAAATTGCAGCAAAAGAGCAGCTACGTAAATATTTACGTCATCTGAACCTTGCAAAATATGTAGAACGAAAGAAAATGTAAAACAAAGACAATTTCCATCAAGTACAAAATGGTTATAACTAAATTTCGCCTCTAAAGAGTAAAAGAGGTGAGTAAATTTCCACCAACTTTGGTACATAAGACTGTGCACAATATATGCTTGAGGAATTTTTGAAAAAAGTTTAAAAGTAGCTATTAAATGGAGATTTGCATAAAAAAAACAGTGAATTTAGCTAAGAATATGATAAACTAACCAACAAATGATTAGAAACTGATGAATAAATGCTTTAATTGCTTGTGCAATTCGAATTGGTTGTTTATTTTGTTATATATGATACATTTTCCAAGCAAAGCGCTACCTAGAAGAGATTTTATTTAATTTCTTGAGAGCATCTCTTGTTTAGCTTAAAGTTGTGAAGTTGTGGCAATTCGCCCACCCGCACTTTAATTTGCAGGATGCTATTTATATGAAGAGTTTACTTACAACCAACTTATAAGACATTTCGGAATAGCAATATTTCGTTTACCAGGTTATTTTTTTGCTTTCCTGTTTTCTTGTGGGTTAATGGACAATAACTGAATAAAGCTAATAAACAATAGTGTTCTAAAATTTACCTTTCCCAGAGAACTAGTACCTTGGATAACAGCTACATAAACAATGATCCATGTAACAAAGAGGCACACAACAAGCTTCCAACTAATAGACCATTCATTGTTTTCTGTAACTTGAAGAACCTCTTTTCTGAAAAAATATTTTAACAGTTTGATTTAGATTAGTTGAAAAAAGATTAGTTCTAACGAATTATTTTCTTAACGTATATAGTTCTAACGAAGTATTTTCTCAATCTATATAGACATTTTGATTTGTAATAAATTCGCTTTAAAATGGCATAAAGTCATGAAAAATGACATTCCGTTGTCGATAATGAAAATAATACATTGATTAAGATATATTAATAGGAAGAATATATCAAATATAGCTACAAATATACTTTGCATTAAAAAATAATCACAGTTTTAGTATGTTTATATTACTCATGTTAAATTTTAAATCTTTTGAAAATATTATTCAGTATATCATATCTTTTTAGGTCCGTTGTAGTCACATTAAAGAACTTATAAAATGCTAGAAAAAAGAAACTGATTTTTGTTTCATTATAATACAGTTGATAATCGTGCAGGGTGCTACTCAGTTTCTTAAATAAAATAACAAGATATTTAGAGCTTTTATAGAACTATTTGATAAAATTTTAGAATGTTATTATAATGCACATTATAGCTGCCGTATGAATGTAGATAATTATTAACTCTATGTCAAGTCGTAATTGAGCATCCAAGGCAAACAATAAATGAAAAATACTTTATAAATGCAGACTTACAAAAAATTTTCCGTGTCACATTTCAAAAATTTTCAGATGTTTAGACGAAATTTACATTTTCTTCTGTGAAAATAAAATTTCCTGACTATTTCAGGTTTTTAGGTTTTCCTTGATCGATAGCAACACTGAACCAGAAAATCTGTTCAACTCCGAGCATTCTGGATTTATCATGTGATTGCTATCCAAACTCATTTTCAAAGGTTATAATCTGCGACGGATTTTTTGGCGTGCAATTTTACTATATTTTTTATTATTTCATTAGTCACATTAAAGAACTTATAAAATGCTAGAAAAAAGAAACTGATTTTTGTTTCATTATAATACAGTTGATAATCGTGCAGGGTGCTACTCAGTTTCTTAAATAAAATAACAAGATATTTAGAGCTTTTATAGAACTATTTGATAAAATTTTAGAATGTTATTATAATGCACATTATAGCTGCCGTATGAATGTAGATAATTATTAACTCTATGTCAAGTCGTAATTGAGCATCCAAGGCAAACAATAAATGAAAAATACTTTATAAATGCAGACTTACAAAAAATTTTCCGTGTCACATTTCAAAAATTTTCAGATGTTTAGACGAAATTTACATTTTCTTCTGTGAAAATAAAATTTCCTGACTATTTCAGGTTTTTAGGTTTTCCTTGATCGATAGCAACACTGAACCAGAAAATCTGTTCAACTCCGAGCATTCTGGATTTATCATGTGATTGCTATCCAAACTCATTTTCAAAGGTTATAATCTGCGACGGATTTTTTGGCGTGCAATTTTACTATATTTTTTGTTATTTTTATTTTCACCAGCACTGTTACACATGTAACAACATTGTTACTTACATCCAAAAATATTCAGAGGGAGGAATTCCTTCTCCTGTCGTTCCATTCTGTAAAACAACCAGTTTTTAATCATAAATTTGTCATAAGCACCAGTATTCATTCAATATGAATTAAATTTAAACACAATTTGAAATATAAAAGTTTTCAACATAAACTGAAATGCAAACATACTAATATACCGGGAGTCTTGCAAAGAATAGCATTGACTAATTTTATTATCAAATATGTTGTACAAATTTAATGGGATTGAGAAATTGAAGGCATTTAGTTCGTGCATTTAAAGAATTACTTATCTACGCAGACAGTATTATTACTTGTAATTTCAACATAGCAGTGTTATTTCGAAACATATCGTGCGATTTTGGTAAATAAATACGAAAACTATGTCGAAGTACTTCAAAATTCTTGAAATGTTTCTTTACAAGCTGAAACATATTCTGAAATATACGATAAACTTATATGAATTACGAAACATATATATATACAGTGAAACCCCGATTTAATGTCATTCAAGGGACCGGAAAGAAGTAACGTTATATGCGGGAAAACGCTAAATCGGGGTTGTATAAAAACAAATTAATGACCTTGAAATAAAGTCTAATTTAAATTACATACCTTTTATTTCTTTGTATACAATGCTTCACAATTTAATTTTCAAAATTATATCTTAAAGAAATCGGTTATTTTACTTTGAGTTTTGTTCTTATTAATTGCATTACAAATGTCATTTTCTATACAAATGAGTTTCTGTAGATTTTTTTGTAGATGTTTCTGTAGATTGTGATAAACAGATGCTTAAAAGATACTATAGAAAAACCGTTTATTATCCCCTTCTATGAATTGTATTCATGGGTGGTCAGTTTAACTCTTTAGCTCCCAAAGAGAATCTCATAGCTGTTGGTTCCCATCGAAAAGGCAGAAAATGGCCTGCCCACCCTTTCCCTATGTAACCTCCCTTTTTGCGTCGCGTGAAAGGCTTCCTGTTGTGAAAATCCGAAGATGGTCTATTGTATCTCCAGAATACAGGAAGGTAGCAATGACAAAATTTTAAAGTAACTTTACGCTTCTCTCCCGCTCCACCTGAAATTCCCCCAGCACTTAAACCCAATTCATCAAAAATCGTCCGCCGCATTCTTCAAGCTTGTTAATCCAGACACACCCGAATCACCTGTAAGGGGGGAGGGAATTCCTAGAAGGCTACACTCCGTTTTTATGGGAATGGAGGCGCTCGGACAGTTGGAGGAGATAAAGAGTATAATTTTCCCTCTTTTTATCCAAATAAAGGAAAAGGAATGCGCATTGCCGCCATTCTCAAGAACTATTTCCTTCCCATCACAATTACTGTGACTTGTTTTAGAGAAAACGCATAAAATTTTTCTCGCCGAAAAAAACGTTAAATGCGGGAAATCTAACGTTATTGACGGGATTTTTTAGCATTGCAAGTATAGGAAGATATTTGGAACCAATAGAAAATGACGTTATAAGCGGGAAAACGGTAAATACGGGTAGCGTTAAACCGGGGTTTCACTGTATATATATATAAAATCGAAAATTTTGCAGAATGTGCCACTCTTCTAAAAATTTTGCTGTGTACTTCCATGCAAGATTTTTTTCCTGAGAAATTCATAAAAGGAAACTGTTGGCGCATGCGCGCAGCTGTGTAGAGGAAAGAAACAGACGGCGTATTCTCTCAAGAGACGACGGTTCGCTGTCAATGAAACAAGACGTGAGCAATTACAACCTTAAAATAGACGCTCACAATTTGATTCAAACTTTGTTAATTTCTGCTGTGTTGTAAATATGTATAGTTCACGTTGTGTTGTAATAAAAGGAGAATAAAGAAACAACTGCAGCTGGTCCGTTGAATTAAAATAAATAATACTGACAGAAACTTTTTAAAATTTATTTCACTGTGTAATGCAGCTTACACAAAATCATCCTAAATTTTTTTCGAGATCCTGGTGCAGTTAATTTAATTTGTGTGCCAACATCATAAGACAAATTTTGCTTCTTCGAAATACACGCGTTTTTCAGATCTTTTTTTGATGACT
Organism: Cheiracanthium punctorium; assembly: GCA_038373885.1. Taxonomy (NCBI): domain Eukaryota; kingdom Metazoa; phylum Arthropoda; class Arachnida; order Araneae; family Cheiracanthiidae; genus Cheiracanthium; species Cheiracanthium punctorium. The sequence continues at coordinate 588,739 of JAWZYV010012675.1, read as the reverse complement.
TCTGCGGCCAAAATGGCTTCCCGGCATGGACATTTTTAATGCCTAGCTAATGGCCCGCCAAGAGCCCTCCCCCCCCCCCAAGTCTCATTCTCGGAAGCAACGATGGACACACCAGCGGAATTGCTGCCTGCCGCTTCTTTGCACAAGCAGATTAAAGTACAAGTAAGGTCGTGTTGGAAAGTGTTTTGCGACTGACGGGTTCACTATGATTTATCTTTCTTGCTTGGAAACGCGATCGCCCCTTATGTCTACGCATGCTAAGCGTTATAGAACAGGATCGAGATCCGAAAGTTTGCTGTCTTACTTCAGAAAACGTGCCATTGGGGTAATGACACTCAGTCCAAGGAAGGCAACTGTTCATGGAGGCAAAAATGTAGAACACGCTGAGAGCCATAAGGTAATTGTAAAATATCACCACATAGGACACAGAAACGATCTGAGCGTAGCCAACACCTGGAATATTGGGAAGAAAAAAAAAAACATGCATTAAAAAATAGAGAAATAGAAGTGTATAACTTATGCTATGACTTTTATTAATTAAAATTAGTTTTTATATTTAACTTCACACTGTATGATTGGATCTCATATCATGGGCAAATCTTTTAATCAATTTTTCCCAGAATTCTTAATCTCCAACTTGAAATTTTGGCAGACATATCAAGAATCGAAGGCAATAGAGCAGTAGAGTAATACTGAAACGATGGCATTAATAGTTCTTTTCTAGAAGCCTTCCAAAGACCCTGCCATTTCGATACACTGTAGCTTATAGACTTAGAAAAATGTGTGTTTGAGCCACTCATCTATTAATTTCAATGTAAGTACTAAACAGGAGATAGCATCTTCTGAGCATTTAGTACCGCTCTAAAGCTGCTAATAATGGCAAACATAAAATCAACTTTTCGTTAACTTCTCAAACTTCCATTGTGCTAAAGTGTTCAGTATTTATGTATTTTAGTTAAGAATATTAAAAAAAATACTCCACACCAATTTAAAACCCTATTTTATCCCAATATAATAATTTCACATCCCGCCATTTTGGGTGAGGCTGGTTACATAACATTTCTCAAGTGTTCAAATGCAAATATTCAAACATTGGTCCTCGGCATCTATTTTCACTCTGCATTTCATGCTAATATATTATTATTACTTGTAAAATCATACTAAAACAGTGATTTACCTTTAAATGCAGGTACTATTCTCCACATTTTAATAGGCCCTTGACTGCAAAACTGACCGAGAATAAGCTCCAAATAATAAAGAGGTCTGCCGATTATACACAACAGTATGAGATATGGTATTAAAAAAGCACCTGAAAGTAAAATTAAACGTTAAGTCTCATAACTTAATCTCTTCGAGCAGCTTCTATCATGTTACAAAAAGCATAAAAAGAACCAAGGAAAGTCATGCAAAAGAAAACAATTTGACTTTCCTGATGCTAAAAAAAAGAAAGAAAAAGAAAAAAAAATGTACTGTATAAAAGCCCCGCATGTACCTGTTACAAAATTATTTAAAGCATAATGTAAAAAGTATCGTAGATTTTTAATAATTTAATGTGTCAATGAAAAAATATGCAAAATTTTCACCAATACAAATTTTTCCGATGGTAAATCGCTTTTTACTACAAATTGGTTGTTTGAAAACTCAATTATTCAGGACTTATATGAAATATATTATATTTTAATATTTTTTGCTATAAGTAGGTCCCTTGCTAAAGGTTGGGGGGGGGGGAGTAGAGGGGAGTCTCCCCTCCCCCTAACTCTAGCAAAATTCTATTAAACTTCGCAGATTTAGATACCTAGTTGGCAAAACTGGTGAAAAATTTTTAACAAAAATTGTAATTTACTTTCTGTTTCTGGTACACTTGTCAAAACTACGCAAATCCAGATGGTAAAAGTAAAAAGTTAGTAATATAGTTGATAAAAAATAAATAAGTTGGTAAAAACCTATTTGACTTGGCAGTTTATCGACATCTCCCCCCCCCCCTAAAAAAGTTAGTAATGGCTCGGGCTATAAGTCATGACGGATAAAGTTCCGATCTCGAGAAACTTTATTGGAGGTTTTCTTTCTTCCGTTAACAACTGATAAAACCCGATTATGCTTTCAACGGAAAAGTACCGAATAATACTAGAATCACATAAAAAAAAAAATTGCACATTTTCTCTTAATAGCTATAATTTCATCAAATCATCAAAGAATAGCAACAATATGAGTAGCATGAAATCATTTTTTTTTCCAAATTTGCCAAAAGTAAAATGATTTCTAAGAAGCACATTTTAAAAGATATCAAAACATGGTGAAGTAAACAGATTTAATTTGCTTTCTAGATTGCACCTATGCAGTGAATAGTTAATTTTGTTTCTTCTATCACAGATGAAAATGCTCATTAGGTGATGGTTATCGACCCATGACTCACAAACTAAAACATTTTAATGTATTGCTGAATAATGATCTTTAAATAAATTAAAATAAAATACTCCTGCATAGATAAAATGTTGTACCATTTTGAATTATCTCTACGAATAGTATCTGACTCTAGGCAGCATACAGTGCATTAAGAAAATGAAACTTATTTACGATTGTAGAAAAGTTTTTCTTTTGTGAAGAGCACACTATTTTTAATAAAGTCTGAAAATAAATATTTATTTTATAACTCGCTGATTCATAATTTTTTTTCTCATAGCTTGAATGAAAGTACTTATTAATATCGTATTTTATCATAATATAAATTTTTAACAAGTCCAAATACAGTTGAAATGTTAGTTAAAATCGTACGCTTTAGAGCGAAATAAAATATTTTAAAATGCAAACATATTTACACAATTTATAAATAAAAATCTTGCCAATAAAAAGCATCTGTATATTGATAGATATTAGTGCAAAACTACCCTAACACAGCCTATATGAAGAATTTATCACTCTAAATTTAGTGGACGAACATCAGTTTTCAACTGAACGAGAGGCTACTTTTTGTGACTGACAGGTGCAAAAAATGATCAAAGACCACGAAGTGAACTACATCATAAATTAAAAGGTCTTTGATCTTTCGTAGAGGGATAGGGGATGTGTGTATCATAAATTTGCGCCCTAGATTCCATCCACGCAAAGGTCGCGCTGCAGGTAGCCTGGAGAGCTTGTCATCTTATGATATACTCTTTAAATAAACTTAATTTTTTCAATGTCTTGCGAGACACGTTCACTGAAGAGTGACCAGTTAAAGGGGATAGTGTAAAATAAAATAGGCCAATGACTTGAAACTACCTTTCTAAATGGCATAGTGTTGGGTAGAGCATTCTAAAGTACGCCTTCTAGAGTGAAAATGACAAATTTAAATATAAATACTACTGAAGCAAAGAGGTTACTCTGATAATTAAACAGTTATTACTGCCACTAACTTCAGGAAAAGCATTTAATTGTGTCATACTAAGTGAAATTACATACGATTCAAACAAGATGATTTTTCATCCTCAATTAGATAAAGTATTGGTGATTAACAATTGAACTGAAAATAAATTTAATTTTTAACTTTTTAAATGTACTGATTTTAAAATTAATAAAAACTTTTCAAATACAATTTTAAAATTAATAAAAACTTTTTAAGCTACACATAAATAAAAATAGTACTACCGTCGTTTCGTTCAATACAAAAGCTGCACTGCGTGGAAGTTTGAACTTATTGCATCTGAAGAGGGGGTGACCTTTGCATCACCGAAACGGTCGATACTGTTTCATTTTATATTTATGTGTGTTATTTAAAAATTTATTAGTTTTGACCATTTAATACCAAAGTCTTTTGTATCACACCAAAATGATTGTACATTGGCCTCCAAACGTTGAAGAACAACAGATTTTTAGCGCCTAATTTGCAAATGAATGAAAGTAAAAACACCAAATTTGGATGACATGTGCACAAAATAGTTATACATTGGCTGCAACATGCAAGTTTACATAATAAAAACGCAAAAAGGATTTATAAAAAAAAAAACAATCTCGCAGGAAAAGTCCATTTTTGGAAAAAATAATATATCACTGTTTTATATCGTAAAATGTCATAGACACATAACAAAAGTGAGTTTTAATAAGTGATGTGCCCACCCCTAGCTTGAATGCATTGCCCGCATCGACTTTCCATGCTGTCAATTAAGTTGACAGTTATCGAAATGGGAAGCGAAGACCAGCCACGAAGTAAGCTTTGTTCCAGCTCTCCTAAAGACCTTGGAGGTGAATTTAAAGCAGCAACCTGTCTACCAAGATAGTCCCAAAGATGCTCTATCGGATTCAGGTCTGGACATTGAGCTGGCTATTCCATTCGCTCTAAACCAGGACCCTCAATATATTCCTCAACAACTACAGCTCGATGAGGTCGTGCATTATCATCCATCAGAATGAAATCATTGCCAATTGCACCGGCATATGGGCGGACATGGGGATCAAGGATCTCATTCCGATGTCTCACACCAGTCAGAGTTCCTCCCTGGAACACATGCAGCTCAGTGCGACCACCGAGTGACCACCCTGCCCAAACCATTATTCCACCACCTCGGTAACTGGGTCTTTCAACAATGTTGGATTGGTCCCAGACAGCACATAAGCTTAAATCAAGCTTGACATTTCCTTGAATTTGGCGTATTAATGCAAGCTTGACTTTAGCTTGATTTTAATAATTCCAATTTACATAAATTAATTTAAACTTATTTTTAATTCTTCGAAATGCTATATCGATATAGCATACCAATATGTAGGAAAATAACTAACCACATTTGTAAAGAGAATTTTTAGCATTAAAAAATAGCAAAATTTTTCAATTATTTGTTATTTTAAGAAATATTTACAAAAATGACTAAAGTGTTTGTATTCCATACATGTTAGCAACTGTGATATAGCATTTCGAAGTAACGTTTAACTATCTGTTTCTTTCATTTCAGATTACTTAACACAAAATTTATGTTAAGTAAGTAAACCCATTCTATATTTCCAAATATGGAAATTCTTCAAAATAAAATACAATTATACTACGAAATTGATTTCAAATTCAGTCGTTTGTCTCGATTTTGGCCAGCAGTATTGCTCATGAGTGTTTCGGTACTGAAAGTTTTAAAACGTGTGCTGCTCTTAAGTTTATACTATGTTTATTTCCCTATTAGTAGAGTCTCTAAATCACACATAACATTATATTAATTTTGATGCATCCCATGGAAAAATAAAGGAAACAAATAACACATCGCCCACTTATCAATCTGGCGAGAAAATGGCGTGATAAGTCACTTCAAACTTTAGTCATATCTGCGTGAAGCTTAGTAGCTGAACGGATAGCGAGCTCGACTCCCAACCGAAAGGTCCCGGGTTCTATTCCAGCCACAAACACTTGATGGAAACAGATTCAATTAAATTGAAATTTCAGCGTAGGGGGGGGGGGGAAATGCGTGACAAGGTAAAACATGTGGGGCGAGTTCGCCGACCGGCGCCCCGTGTATTCAGAAAATTTTTTTTAGGAAAATTTTTTAAGCTTGAAATGTCAAGCTTAATGCAAGCTGAGCAAGTGTAAACTAGAACACTTGATTCAAGCTTGTATTAAACTTACACGCTTGAAATTTTCAAGCTTAATTCAAGCTTATTGACTTGATAAATCAAGTTTGATGCAAGTGTCTTCTGCTGTCTGGGGTGGTATCAAGTACATTGTTTCTTCCAGGTTAGACATCCTGAATCGCTCTGCAGTATGAATCTGGACTCGTCTGTAAGGAGTACCGAAGCCCACCGCTGTCTGGTCCAGGAAACGTGTTCCCTTGCCCAAGATAAGCGGGCCCCTTCTCTGTCGTCCGTGGAGAGGGGCACACACAACTTTTCGCCTTGCAAGAGACCTGCATTGTGAAGAAGCATTTGCACGTACTAGCAGATATTCTTCCTGATGCTACAGAGTGGTCTGAAACAAGTTGTGGCACATAAATGCTTCTTCTTCGGGCCGAAAGAGCTATAAAACGGTCCTCTGCAGGTGTTGTAGCTCGTGGTCGGCCAGGAATATGTCTTCTGGACACAGAAGATTCTGTTTGATATTGATTTCCAGAGACGGCGGACCACACTGCGAGATACATTAAGACGCCTAGCAGCATCAGCCTGCGACAATCCCCATTTTCCATCCATCCAACCGCCCGCCTCCGTAATGAATCGGGCAAACGGCTTCTCGCAGACTCTACTATCTATTGTTAACGAATCTGCAGACAAAAGTTGTAAATCAACAAAAGTTACACGCGTAATTACGAAAGCCTGATATTTGCATTTTTTTCTCTCACTTATATATATATATGCCCGTTCTTTTCTATAAAAAAAAAAAAAGTGGTAGCTATAGTTTTCGCATTAATTTGCAAAGTTCATTTTTATCAATCATATAAACCAGGGGTTCCCAAACTTTTTTCCCCTGTGGCACCCTTGTCAGGCTGAAAACACTTCGCGGCACCCTTGTCAGACTAAAAATCATTTCGGGGCACCCTTCTCAGGCTGAAAACGTTTCGGGGCAGGTTACCTTTAAAGCAATACGAAAATGAAGGTTAGAATAAAACAGTTTGGATATATTTTTCATTGTTTCTTTTATGTTTATAGGGCTTACTATTACACTATCTTGGAAAAGGATATAGAATTTCCCCCCCCTCCCCATATTTCAGGGAGTTCATGTAAAACAGAGGCGATTGGACACCGAACTCTCTCGAACTTGATTAAAATATTTTTGTTTCGCCTACTTGATCATCGGCTTGGCAAACTTTTTTGTGAAATATCGGTTCAGAGGAATTCTTTTGATTATGCTCCCCCAAAACTTAGACTTTTCTTGATTATCTCCACGGCACCCCTGGTAAACACTCGCGGCACCCCAGGGTGCCGCGACACACAGTTTGGGAACCTCTGATATAAACTATAAATTTTATTGTTAGTGTCATTTTTTTTAGGGAGCTTCGAAAAACGGATTGTTCCTTAACTTTTGGAGGTCAGTGTACTATACTATTTTTTATTATGTGAGTTATTTACCAAGTTCTTTATTAATTTCAACTTTTAAACACCGGACATTTTTTATGTTTTTATCATACTTCTTTTAATCTGAAATAAGTTGCAAGTCGAGGTCCTTTTGTATTTCTCACACATTTGAAAATAAATAAAATTGTGTTTATTTTTCAGAGCTGTTCTTTGAAGACACTGTAACTTTTGAACAGTTTTAAAAAGTATCGTACTGCAGAGAGTCAAAATGTCTCTTTCCTAACTGCATAAACGCATTCTTCCAAATAGCAAACCTTTAATATTTACAAAGAATTCAGAAGAAAATCTAAAACCTATGATATTTTGCCATATTTTTCTAATTAGATTAGACCTTATCCAATAAAAATTCACACTGTGCATTAATTCACATTTCCATTATTTAAGTAAATTTTGAGTTTTAACTTTTGATATTCCTCCAGATTTTGATGTTAGATGCGATTAGAACATTTAATATTTAAAATTTGAAAAAAATAGTGTATTTTAAAGCAGAAATCTTAACTTACCTCCTCCATTATTGTATGCAACATTGGGAAACCTCCATATATTCCCTAGTCCGACTGACATGGAGAGGCACAGCAAAAGACTTTGAATACTTTTTGACCATTGACCACGTTCTGGAACATCCTTTGTTTCAGGTTTTACTAACTTCCCTTCTGTGATCTAGCAAATACAATTGTACATAATGCATCGACACGTAGCGAATATAATTTCCTCGTATATATAATTCAAGATTAAATTATTTCAATATATTCTTTATTAGAAAATAAAATGGAGTATTCTTGAGCATTAAAATTGGTAACACCACAAAAAATTTGTTTCTAACTTAATGCAACTACATGTATTTTTCGTTTTTAGGGTTTAAACTATGAACGAAAGGAATAAAAAAAAAAATAGTAACATTGCAGTACTTCAAATACGGTTGATTAAGAACTTTCCCCTCCTTATCTTAGTAAAGACAACATGTGAAAAAGTAAACTTAGAGATAGCCCTAAGGGGATTAATATAATAGCTGATCCAAAAACAAAACTCAATTTCCGACCTAAGAATCAAAAATTATTTCTTTCCTGAAGCAAAAAATCCGTGTTAAATAAATATTTTTTAAAAGTAATAATTTAGATTAGTCGGGAAAAAGCTTCGTTTGTACTAACATATTCTTGAAACAATATGCTGTCTAAATATTCTTTGATGTGATGCATTGCAGCAAAGCATGCCGTACTATTTAAGAAGTTAGAATTTAATACTTTTGTTATGAAGTTGTATTATTAATTGTATCATTAAAGCGCAATTGTAATAACCATACTATTTTTTTCTTTTGTCGTCAGTGCTATAGTAAAAAGAAATAACTATGTTGAAATAATTATTTGATGTTTCTTTCACGATAAGCTTTCAATTCTGTAAACGACCGAGATTTGCAAGTGGGCATATTATTTAGTAAGGTAAAAGAGAGAAAGTTTAAAAAATATTTTCTTAATATTTAGATGTGTCCTTCAGACAAATGATCCATGTTGGGGGCTGGTGCGAATTTAACCATTTTACACCATTGCATCGCACGCACAAAAAAGTTCGAAAGAAATTTCTTTATATTTATATCGTTTTTTTAGCTTGACAGGTTGTCTTGTGACGGAGAACGGACGGCACCGAAAGCTTTGCACTTTTAAAAAAATCAATTTTATAAAAATATTTTTAAAAAACTGAAAAATCTCAAACAGAATTTGGGCAAACCTGAGCCTGTAAAAATAAAAAAGGGTGAATTGTGACTTGTATTAGAAAAAAAATTAAACTTAACTATCTCAAGTTTTCATTCTTTTCCCCAGAACTATAAAATAGTTGGTCTAGTATTGATATTTTGTACGAATAACTATCTCATTAATAATGCTTTATTGTTTAGAAATTAAAAATTCCAATATCAAAATTTATGCGTAAAAAAATAATATTGTAAAGCTTAGTAATTTTGAAATGAATTGCACTTTTCGATTTCAAAATTACTAAAATATTAGATAACGCGAAAACTTAAGCTTAAAAAGAGTACGTTTAGTTTAAAATTGATATAAGCGTTCATAGCCCATTTCAAAGCTTATAAAAGTTATCGTACAGTTAGCACGATCCAAGTTTACTAACCCATGTCCGGTCAGTGTCCCCAAATGTTAAAATTTCTGCTTCTGGCTACAAAAATCACAAGCGTTGTTCGTTTCTCCTATATTTAATTCAGGAGTATTAAATTTCATATCTTACTGATCTTCATACTCACTGCAGTGCTGACTAAATTTCTGGACTCAATGAAAATCGTGTTTCTTTGTTTTAACAGTATTTTGTCATTAAATTTATTTAGGTTAGGATTGCTACACATTTTGGGTGTCATCGTAAAAGCCGATGTTGAAACAGCAAATGGCTGAAATGTGCATTAGCATGGCGACATTTTTTTAGATGCGCGGTTAATGCTCCAAGTATTTAGTCAGCGACCGCCAGACCTTCGTCATAGTATAAAAGCTGAAACTTTCTCTGCGCATATCCCCCAACAGAGGTAGGAACAATCGGCCACTATCAAGTTTGGATGACCGTGGCTTTTGCAGGTAACAGGTGGCAAAGGTGTATAAAAATTGCAGAATATTTTCGTCATTTCATAAAGCTTAATTTTTTTATATGTTCTTCTTCGCAATACTGGAAATCACTTTATCCCTTGCCAGACACTTTTCCATCGTGGCAAACCCTCGCCAGACAATCTCAAAGTCATGGAAAATTGTTGTGTTCGTAAACTCCCGCGACGAAGTACGTCAAGCGGTCACAAAGTGCCAAGCACATTTTATACTGCTACTTCTGAACTTTTTTACGATACTGCAGCGCGCTCGTAATAGCATTACATTTTCCATGACTTTGAGGTTGTCTGGCGGGGGTTTGCCACGATGGAAAAGTGTCTGGCAAGGGATAAAGTGATTTCTAGTACTGCGAAAAAGAACATATAAAAAAATTAAGCTTTATGAAATGACGAAAATTTTCGGCAATTTTATACACCTTTGCCACCTGTTACCTGCCAAAGCCACGATCATCCAAACTTTATAGGGGCCGATTGTTCCTACCTCTATTGGGGAATACGCGCAGAGAAAGTTTCAGCTTTTATACTATGACGAAGGTCTGGCGGCCGTGGGCTCTGCTCTTGCTCTAATTGTAAATTTGATATTTTAAAGCTGTGAAAAAGTCCGAAAGATCTAGCATTTTTTGTGTATCCATTATTGTTATTTTGAAATCTAGCGACTGCGTGACATATGCTTGCTCCATTTGACGTCATTGCTATTGCACTTATCTTTACGTCTAGCTGTTGCCTTTCGCAGAGTGGAAATATTATCGATTTTGACACCGCATACGTTAGCGTATTATATAAGTAGATGTTTTAATTTTACAGAATTACAGATGTGAAATTTTCACTTTTGTATATGCATATATACAAAGTGTACCAATATTATTGGAACGAACTTTAAGGGGGAGGTAGGGTACATTAAAAGGAACAAGAATGACGTAGCAATTGTGGAGTCGGAAACGTCCTCACGTAGATGTTAATAATCACTCTGGAACAAGTGTTGAAATGATAGTGAATTCTCTGACCGCTGTTCGTCAAAATCTTATCTACATTTCACAGAAAACACGTGACAAACTGATAATTGAAAAATTCTGTTTTATTTCATTGATGAAATTTTTGAAGACATACTCATTGTTTGTGAAACTTGGTTGAGAAATTAGTCCACACTTCAGAATTTTTCTCAAAGTGATTAACTGGTAAGTGAAAACAGCGTTTGTGACCCCACATTGCTATGCAATTTTGAATGCTTGTGATGTCCCCTACCTCCCAATAATCCAGGGACACCCTGTATATTTATAAATAGATAGAAAATATAGACTATAGCAAAGAAAAGGGGAATGTAATAAAATATAAAATGACAAGAAAAATATATAAACCATGAAAATAAGGAAAAAAATAATGCATTGGATATCATTTATTAAAATGCTTTGCATTTAGAACGACAATGAAAATTATTAATTTATTGTTCATACAACTGATGTCGGAAATTTTAATTTATTCGTGCAGATATCAGCAAAAATAGGAAAATGTGATTGTAGGGATCTGGGCGGAAACAGGTTAAATGTTTCTTAATATTGTGTAAATATTTTGTGCGGTAGACAATAAATTCGAAATATATAGATATAACAAAGAAAAATGTTAGAAATTTATACTAAATAGGGTGACTATAAGTGTAATTTTTTTGTAAAATTAATTAAAACTGATAATTCCGTGATAAGTCATATTTACTTGAACAAATTTTTGTTCTCTTGTACTAAACGTTCTTTTTGGAGCATAGTGGTATGAAAAATAAACTGCATATTCAAGGTTTTGCTGGGTCATTATGTGCTTGTACATTTTTGATAGCAATTGTTATTTAAGTTCATACTTCTATTTTCCAAGTATAGAAGGCAATAGTTCTCCATTACTGCAAATGACTTTCAATTTTTTCGGAAACTTCCTATTGTCGTGTACTTGTACATTTGTCTCGATAAATGATATATTTTTTCTAAAAATGCATTTCTAAAAGTACTAATGCACAAGCATCGTTTTGTTTTTATTATATCAAGATACGTTAATAAATCGAACGTGTAAACAGTTTTATCAATTTAATTACAATAATAAATATGTTATGATATGATATAAACATGATCTGGTAATAAGACTATACTATGATGCAGTTATGCAAGTACAGTAAAAGTCGCTTAACAAAATCACTGGTTTAAAAATATCAGCTGCTTAATGTGATCAAATCGTCGAGAACGGAATCAAATTAATATAAATGTGTGCTAAAAACGCAGCTTAATAAAATCAGCATTGATGCTTAATAAAATCAAAAACCGAAACCTGTAAAAAAAAAGACGATACTATGATGCAGTTATGCAAGTAGAAAAAATATTTTCAACAAAACAAATCTTGGGAGGTAGGGGACATCACAAGCATTCACGAACTTCTAAGAAAAATGTAGGTTGAAAGGAGGGGGGGGGGGAAATACACACAGCAACCCATTATCTCCATCTAAATTCTCCACACTGAGTATGTCAATCAAGGTCGCAAGAAACACACGTCTATCCATCATTTGTCCTAGCCACTTATTTAGATAGCGATCCTACCACCAAAAGGAAAAAGTACGTTCTACTGCTCATCTGCAATTTAGTTCTGTCCATCTAGGATACTTACTGGGTAGAATAGATTAATTCTTTCGCCTGAGGCAAAATAACTGCCCTTGTGGAGGCACTTTTGTCAATCGTAAGAAATTTGAAAGTGACCACAAGATACGATTTTTTCTAATTTCCGAGAGATTTTCTAGTTCTGTTTGAAAGCACTTAAAGGAACAACATGTCCAAGGGGAAGCATTTAACCGAAAACGTACTCACGGTATTATTCCCCTTATTGCTCCGTCCAAACAATGCAACACTGATCATTTTTCGGAAAGCCTATTAACCCTTTAACGCGCGGTGTCCTCGCCGTGAGGACACCAAACTCTGACGTTTTGGACTGTTGCCAGTCAAGAAGAATAGATTTGATTTCTATAAAAATAGTTGCGGGTGACAGAGCTCCACGAGAATCCTTTACATTTTAGCACGTTCATTTCCCGTAAAAAAAAATTGTCACGATTATTTTTAACAGCGCTGACATCTGCTGAAAAATGGAAGAACGCGAGAACAGCTGGATAGATTGCCCAATGCTGAAAAAAGGGCAGCCGTTGCCATCGCTCGACTTAACTAGCAGCAAGATGGCGGATGATCGAAACGTTCATCACGTGCCACAGCTGCGTCAAAAAAGGGTACAACACTGACAAAAATTCCCGCAAATTGGAAATCCGTATTATATACTAAGCCGCCAACGACGGGTGCTTCATCTAGTTGTATAATAACTAAACTGAGAAAGGATTGATATAATACTAACGTTGCATTTTGAACGGAGGCTACGCTCTGCTAATTAAATATAAATGAAACGACGTGGAACATAACATAACATAACATTTTTCAAATGGACAAACAAGACTCGATTTAAATAAAAGTTACTTCAACTGTCATTATTTACCTGCGGAAGGGTTATCCTTGGAACATCATAGCTGTCTCTTTGTTTCTCAAGGTCGTAAGAGCTGGAAAAAAATCCACCCTTAAATGCCTGAAACAAAGAAAAGAAAAATAAACGCATTAACTGAACGTGCCGACTTTTATTCACTATTGAAAATTTTTGTTTGTTCCGTAGACTGACCCATGAGTGAAATATGAAATATAGCTCTGAATGTTCAAGTACATTTCATGACTTCAGAATATTTTTTCTAACGCATGGTTATTTTCTAATTCATTGTTAATATGAAGAAACAACCTCGCACTTAACAAAAAACACTCAACAAAAACTGGTGTTAAAAAGTACAATTAATAAAAACTTTGAATGATAACAATTGTTGATGAGTACACGTACGTGTGTTATTATACAAAGTTTTTATTAATTTTAACCTCATACTTTATTTAAAATTTTAACATTTCAGGACGTTCTACATAAACTTCATATGTTTATGTAGAACATACGTAATTAAAATTTAAGAAAATCTACTGATGAAACCGAAATGTACGTTTTAATGAACTTCGAATAATTTTTAAAGTAATGATGTTGTATTAAGCTTTTACTAACATGCCGTTCTCTGAATGTAAAAATCCGGTTTTATATATTTGACTTCTCTCCGCGTCGATACTATATCTATAAATAACTCCGCACGGCAAAATATATAACGCATCGATTTAACTCTTTAACCCTTGAGGCGCAACCCTTTCCCAATGCTGAAAAAATGGCAGCCGTTGCCATCGCTCGACTTAACTACCAGCAAGATGGCGGACGATCGATAGGTTCATCGGGTGCCACATATCTAGAGACCCTTTTTTGAAGACAGCTGGCTGTGCCGACAGCTGGCTGTGCCGGCACAGCCAGCTGTCGTCTATCTATCCAGCTGTTCTCGTATTCTTCCATTTTTCAACAGATGTCAGTGCTGTTAAAAATAATCGTGACCATTTCTTTACGGGAAATGACGTACTAAAAAGTAAAGGATTCTCATGGAGCTATGTCACCCGCAACTATTTTTATAGAAATCAAATCTATTCTTCGTGACTGGCAACAGTCAAAACGTCAGAGTTTGGTGTTCCCAGAGAGGGAACACTGCGCGTTAAAGGGTTAACGCTTGGTGGTAGTTTCCGTGAAACCACCTCTTTACAAAGCTTTCAGCTGGTAGTCTAAAAAAATACTGTTAAATAATCCCAACACTGAAAATTTACGCACAGCCGGCTGTGTCAAAAAAAGGAGGCTTTAGCTCTGTAGCACGCGATGGGCGATTCGATCGACCGCCATGTTGCTGGTAGCTAACTCGACTGATGACAACGGATGTACTTTTTCGGCATTGGGGACTAAATAAAGTTGTTCTTTTATATGAAAATGGCTGCGCATTAAAAAGTTAAAAAGCAAATGCACAAATCGAGGGATTTCGGTGATGCTCTAAATTACGTGACGTACGACCATTTCTCACTTTTTTTCCCCCTTCCATTTATAGAACACTGAAACCGTACGTACAAAAAATAAAGAAAATAACAGAAGAAATTGATGTATGTTTTAAATTTTTTTATGCGTGTTGATCCACATAATAAAAAAAATTCAGAGCAATAATTTTTTCTTGCCTTATCTGGAAAGCAGATGGGCACAATGCTTTATGCATCTCAACTTTCTCCATTGAATTATATACCCCAGTAAACTGAATTAGAAGTGACAGGCACTTATCTTTAATTTTATTGGGCGGTGTACTTTTATGTCATTAAAGATGGGAAAATGTGTTGCCTTACTGAAATTAAATAACAATAATAAAGGATCCCGACAGTCTGCTTTTCTGGCTATAAAGTAAATAACATTTATGATTACATCACACCAATACGCGTGTTTACGTAATCATAAATGAAATCTTTCATTTTTTGTAGGTTTAACCAAATGATTTGGATATTAGATTTTAAGTTTTTTTTTATGTCTGAACTGAACCATTTTATTAATTTAATATGGAATTTTTGCGCAACTAAAAGAGTGTATGAATTCTTGTAAAAATTATTGCACTAAAATTGCCAATCACCTGTGAACTTTTTTTTTTTTCTTCAATTTACACCCAGAAAGTCTATTTGAAATCATTATGTTTCTAATGGATCTTTAGTACATGCATTATATATTTGCGATTCTTAGAGCTAGATCTATACCGTTGTACTCCTTTGTTTAATTTACATTTTTTTCAACGTAAATTTGAATTGAATGGCATCTTTACTGGGTATTTTCTGATTAGCATTGTCTTAATTTTCAAGTTTTCAGTTTTTCACTTTATGAATTTAAATTGCACTGGTCATAAAATTTAAAAGCAATGAAAGTTCTCGTATAAATTAAAGAAATTCTATTCCCGTATTTTTGTCGCAAGCGTTTAAAAGAAACTGGATACACACTGGAATTATGTTCTTTTTAATTTATCTTTTGTCGTTTTACATCAATATTTAAATTGATCCTGAAAACAAGCTGATTAAAATATTAAAATAATTTCAATACTGAACTTCGATATGACCAAAGTTTATGGGGAGGCAGCAGCTCATTTAGGGTTTTAAGTGCAGAGTATCGAAATTTTTCTGGGATGTCGAAGAAAAGTAGAAAGGTTTAGAAACCGGATCCCAACTCCCCTACACATACTATCACCCTTCACAATCTCTACTTCAATACAAATTTTCAAAAGAATATTTTGACCATTTCGCAAAAATCTATAAAGTTTTAAAATTACTTTATGACGTTCTCGAAATTAATTAGAACTTCATACTTGCTTATTTTTAGAATGTTAGAAACGTAAAGAAGAGTGTTAAAAACTTGAAATGCATCTTTAAGTTAACCCATTTATCATTTTTTTTTACACCTTGCTTAAAAACTTTAATTTGTTTAATTTAACAAACGTGATTAGAAAATATTTTCTTTTTCAGGACGCAATTTAATTTTAACCCTGTTTACATTAAAAAAATGGAACAAAAATCACGACCTCAGAATATGTACTTTTGCATGTCGGTCATAGATCACGCGGTACAAGCCTGCAAATTCTGTGTTTCGGCGAGTCAAGGTTATTTCGTCGGTCAAAGTGTAGTGAATATTTAAACACGTCTTTAATGCAGCATCTTTTTTTTTTCCTAAGCAAAAAGCAGAAAAATAAGGCTAATAAACCTGTTCCCGAATAAAACGCCTGATTATTGCTGAATTCTCTTGTGTGTCAGGAGGATTCATTTCATGTATGAATAGTTAAGTAAAATTGTGTAACTCAATATCTTTTTTTGAGGTTGGGAAAGCTAGCATTGAACTTTTTAAGCTATTTAACAGTTGGTTCTCGTACATTTAAAAGAGAACTTTTTAAAACAAGAAACTAATTTTGAATTTCTAATGTCAAAAAATAGGATTAGTGTTTCTTCTACAGAGAAAATCTTTATATGCAGCTTGGATACCCTCGTTGTGGTGGTAAATATTGGTTTTTAGGAAATGGTACCGTTGATCAAGAAGGCTGGCATAAATACAGAGACACGATCACAATTTCTCGGCGATAAAAATTGCACATGTCAATCCACCTAGTGTCTTGAAAAATTGCAAAAATATAAAGTCGCTTTTACTCCACATCAAGCTGAGATAGCTGTTGGGGGGGAGGTGTCTAAATTAAGTTTTACCAAACTACTAAATACAGATTTAAAATTTTCGCTTCCATCGTTGCAAAGACTCACTGGCAAAGATTCCCTGCTGTATTTAAGCGTTGCATGAAAGGATAGCGCAGATTTGAGCAGGTGCAACGTTATTTCTATAGAGGATTCAAATATCCAAGTCGTGAAGCAACTCATTGCAAATCTGGGAATCTTCAATGTTGCGTCTTTGTACTCATTTTAATAATATAAAAAGATAAATTTGAACAAAATCAACTGTATTTAAAAGAAAGTTACTTCTAACTACTACAGTAAAATTTAATTTGAAAAATTAATGATAGTAAACTTATTTTTTCCAAAAATAGTTTTTCACTTCAGTTCACCTATAAAGATCAGTGCACGAAATTTTAATCTCCAGCTTCTCAGAGAGTTAAACCAGGGATTCTGTCTGAAACTGTGGTCTTAGAACCTTCAGTTAAACTCAAATCTAATTTACTCATTTTGGAATTATGAAATTTGCTGATTTATACACTCCATTAACATGAAACCTAATATTTAATTAATATTACTTAATGAGGTAAAGATTACCCTAGATCCAACAGTCATGAACTCTTAAATTTGAATATTTTTCTACTCACTCATTATTTAATACAGGGGCAAAATTAAATTAATTGAAATTAATTATATTTTCGAGCTATATATACTCCGATATAAACATGGGTTTTACTACTGCAATCAGGGGCGTAGCCAAGGGGAGGGGTTAGGGGGGTCATAACCCTCCCCCATGAGGAATTTTTTGCCATACAAAATGTACATTATCACACACACGTATACATATATGAGTTGTAGTAGTCGTAACCCCCCCCCCCATGAAAAATTTCTGGCTACGCCCCTGTCTGCAATCAACTGTCAGTTTCATCTATTTTGGTTGGTTGAAAATCAAATGCATCATGGCAAGCATAGTTATATAAAAGTAGTTACAGTTTCAACATAAGTCTGATTACGCATAGAAAAGCAATTCATTGCAACATTCATTACCCTTGTAAAAATTCTCCAGACGCTTGAATCTCTTTTAGAAATAAATTACATTTGAGTAATATTTCAGGCCGTACAATAAAAATTATAAGTGACAGTAAATATTTATTGAACGTGTTAAGAGAAAAAATATATATATTACTTAATTTTTCTATTGAAATAGCGATAGATCCGGTTTCTAAAATGCGATCACGACTTGAGAGATACCACTTTAAATAGTTCTCAGGATGACAGTATTCAAAACAAAAAAAATATTTAAAAAAACCTCTGTGAAGAATTGTTGTAAAGAGTGACTTCAGCGAAATTCGATAATCATAGTTAGTTGTTTGGGCTGCTCTGCTTTTCGGCAAAATAGTCTGGTGCATGTGCGTCTGTTTGTGTGGTCTATTTCATCTCGTTTCAAAGAAGTGCATGTTTGGTTACCGAGCGTGCTAGACAATAATCCATTCAAAACCATAACAAGCAGTTTGGACAATCCAACCAGCTCTTTATCCCGGAAGTAGAGAGTGAAATGCAGTTGAAAGCGCTTTCATTTATTTAACAGTATAGAACGTTTCCGTTTCTTTTATAGACTCAACGTAACTCACGGGAATAAATTGAATTTCATAATTGCATTTCGTAGCAATTTCTATGATGAGAAAAGAAAAATATGATGCTTTTTTCCCCATAAACTCCATAGAATATACCAGTAAGTTATACTAAAATAATCGGAAACACTCTCATATTTTAACCCTTTAACGCGCAGTGTTCCCGCTCTGGGAACACCCAATTCTGACGTTTTGACTGTTGCCCGTCACGAAGAATAGATTTGATTTCTATAAAAATAGTTGCGGGTGACATAGCTCCACGAGAATCCTTTACTTTTTAGCACGTCATTTCCCGTACAAAAAATGGTCACGATTATTTATAACAGCCGCACAGCCAGCTGTCGTCAAAAAAGGGTCTCGATCTGTGGCACCCGATGAACGTATCGATCGTCCGCCATCTTGCTGGTAGTTAAGTCGAGCGATGGCAACGGCTGCCCGTTTTTCAGCATTGGGAAAGGGTTGCGCCTCAAAGGGTAAAATACGCATTGAAGTGCTATACGGACTAAGTGGTACGGTGCTAAGTCGGACCTCGATATAAGATCACCCCGCATGTAAAGTCACTTGTCTAAAATCCTGGCTCATTGGATAGGAATTCCATGTTACAGATTATCGGATATATGATCAGGTCTAAATATCATAATCACTCATAAGGTCACTTTCGTGTGTCTTTTTTTGAGTGATTTTAAATCATTCGATTTCTGAAATTGTGCTCGGAAATTTCAGATTCCAATGCAGTAGAAAGTAATGATAACAACAGTGATACAGAAAGGGAAGCGGTGACTCAAGCAGACGCGCTCAAAGCATTTAATCTTAGAACATTTTTTTACGAGCCGTAATGAGCCTGAAGAATATTTTCAGAAACTATAAACCAGAAAAAGTTATTTGATATTCCTCCTTCGATTATCTGATTTATAGCAGCAGTCGTATAAAATGAAATAAGAAAATCTAAATTTTTTACCTGTAACCGTAGAAAAGTGAACTTTGATTTAAACGGAAGAATCATGCTCCATAATCAATGGCGTAGCCAGAAATTTTTCATGGGGGGGAGGGGGGGTTACGACTACTGCAACTCACATGTGTATACGTGTGTGTGATAAGGGAGTGAAGAATCTGCATTTTGTATGGCAAAAATTTCCTCATGGAGGGGTGACCCCCCTATTCCCCTTGGCTACGCCACTGTCATGTCACAGTGTACATTGTCATGGTATCCCATTGCAATTTTAATTTGAAGGATTTTTTTCTTCATTTTTTTTCTTGGAAATGTAATTCTTGCTAACAAACTAATCAAACTTATGTTCACTTTATCGGACAACATCTGTCACACACAGCTCGGATATATTAGCTATGTATTTTTTGTCTTTCAACAGTACTTTCGGTTAGCAGAAAGCATTAAAAAACGACATGGAAGAGGGAAGAAAATATAAAGCTTTTCAATTGGATTTGTCAATCTAGATTTCTTATTTTGCATACTAGATTCTGAAAAATGATATAAAAGCATTCTTATGTACAGTAACAGTTTGGAAAAAAGCTATTTTTAAGATTATGTCTAATTTTATTTTAACAATTTTTTAGAGCAGATAAACTTTTAAAGCACGACGACTCTTGCTCCATTTTATATACTTCTCATTGTAATGGGAAAATATACAAAATGGAAACTAACTCAAATAGGTTTTATTAATAATTTTAGAACTTATAAATTAAATTTATTTCCCCTTCCCCCATGCTTTATGTAATTATCATTTCTATTTTTGATACTTAAAACTCAATTACAACATCGAATTTCATTTCTTTACTGAAGTAAAGATTTTTCAAGATGGTAATTTTAAATATTTTCACGTTAAAAGGAAACCAAATATTTTCTGAAACTTTCCCTTGCAAATACAAGCACATAGTTATAAGGTCATGAATAAAACATCACTTGAGATAATCCTGTCACACACTTTCACAGTAAAATGCAAATCAACGGATAGCAATGAGATAAAAACTATCAATACATAAATCCAACTTTGTTTAGCTCAAAAATCAATTACAGGTACAAAATAATCGATTTAATGGTTTTAAGAACAACAAACAATTTGGAACAGATTCGTGAAAATATCTTACTAGCGTGTTTTATTTTTTAAAAATCATATTTTAAACGGTTTTTAATCATCAAGAATAATAGCTTATAAGCCTTCAACTGCCCAGTTATACCTATTATTATACCATTAAAAGTCAATTGAGATTTCTCTTCGCAACAAACTGAAGTACTTAATCGCTTTGAAAGTTGGCTATTGTGTCATAGTTACACATCTAGAGCCATTTTGAATACTATTTAAGATATGAGGTTGCACTGCGTTCTTATTTTCATAAAAAGATCGACTACCTGTTAAGTACCACCTGTTGACGACCTTTTAAGTATCAAGTAAAACATTCTTTAACAATAGCAGTATAACTGAAAAACCCATGATTCTGGCGCCAATTAAAATAAACATGCACTGTCCTTTTAACCCATTTGTGCCTGGATATTTTTGCGACTTTCTTCGATTTTTACTGATAACAGAAATAATAGATAAATTTCTGATGTCAACTTCTTGAACAAAGGGATGATTTCTTTTAAAATCATTATGCATAAAAATCGAAATATCAACATCCTATTTGGTCATGTTAAAATATTTTGTAGAGTTGAGGTTCAATACTCATGAACAAAGGCTAGGAAAAATAAATAACGTTTTCGACTAATAGCGAAAATGCCGTCCCAAAAAAGGGACACTAGGCATAAATGGGTTAATGCTGTACAAAGGGTCTCATTGACTCATTGGTAAGAGCTGAAAGATACCAGAGCTCTTCCCAAACCCCTAATAGAGATGAGTTTAGGACTCCTTTTTTAAAGCCCGAGTCCGAAATTTTAGCTAATAAATAAAAGTCAATCACTTTATCCATAGAATATCATAAGTTTTGTTGCTTTGTGCAAATGAAAGACAAATATTAGTAGCAAACTCTAAATGTACTTTCCAATTCTTTATTCCTCCCATGAATAACTTTTAAAAATCTGTTTACAAGGAGTATGTTCAACAAATGAGAAATTCCCCATAAGCCCGAGCCCACCCGAGATCGAACACAATTGGGAATTACAGAGCCCGAGTCTGGCTCGGGCTTTCGTAGTAGGGCTGAGCCCGTCTCATCTCTAACACCTACCACAGCGCGTGGGCTGCGGCGGTTATTCTAACGCCACATAATAGCAGTCAGTCATAATTGTACTAGTGCCCTCAATTATTGAGGAGATATTCATTCAGCTATTTTTACGAGTAAATTACTTCATGATGTTTAAAAGAATACTTTTGCGATCAATTTATTAGTAGTACTCAGGGTATTTGATATTTAAAAAAAATTAAATTGTCAACAATGAAAATCGCAACGTTAACAACACAAGATCGCACAAGGAAACCAATTAAAGTCAAAAACATAGTCAAAGAAAGCAATTTAAAAATCTTAACGCATCCGAAAATGAAGTTTTGAAAATCACTCATCCGTCAGTTAATATTTTTAATGAAAACATGTTTTTAAGCCAAATGAGAGATAGAGAAGGCAGAGATGCACACATCAGAAATGAAATATTGAAAATTTATTACGTTATAAATAAATACCGTAAAGTTTATGTAATGTCCCTGCGAATCCATAACAGAATGTTGAGGCACATTCGCAGATTATATTTCTGTACACTACACTATGCTAAGAAGTACAAAGACAGTACACTTTTGACATTCTTGACTTCCAAAGGATCATCAAATTTAACACGAAAGAGATACAAGTAATATAAAAAAAATGCGAACATATTAAAACAAATGTAAACAAGCATACCATGATGCAGATATATTCTTCCGAAAAGGAAAAACTTAATATGAAGCCACTAATTAGTTGTTGGGTCAATGACAAATCTGTCAGCGGCAGACTTCCCGAGCAGTGGAAGGTGGTCCGCGTTTGACAACTCTCACAGGTGAGAATCCATCTGCGAACCTCGCCGTGATGACAACGAGAACGCACCTCGACGGGCCGTTTGGTTGGCGAACTTCCAAGAACCTGTTGCTTTGCTTTGCCGGGTGATACTTACGTGCGTTTTTTTTTTTTCCCGCAGACTATATATTTTGTTATTAACCATCGTTAGCTGGGTCAATTATTTACCAGAACTGGAACTGAGGCCTATTCGGTGTCTGAGGCGGAATATACTATACGAGATGTATACAAAGAGCAGACGTTTTTTTTATTTTATTTATTTTTTTTTTACCTTTTCCCTTTTATCAGTTTGTGCCGAGTCGTTAGAATTTTTTTTTTGTCTGCCATAATTGGGGGGAAAGTAGAGAATATATATGTTTTTTGGGATGAATCCTGTTGCTGGATAATCAGCCGGATCCGGTTCCATAAATGTAGAGTATTATATAGTTTCTCCCCCCCCCCCCCCTTCATTCAGTTGCATAGTAAATATTTACGACTGAATTGTGTGTTGTGGATTGCAATGACCTTTTTGCGTCTGTGCCACAGGCGTCTATATGCAAGTGGAAACTAAAAAGAACACTAAAGAATTATTATTCTTTTAATCATACTGAAACTCTAACGTGCTATTTCTATATCTCTAAAATGCACAGCAATGCATGTATGAATCAATTGATCTTAGTTTTTAATTTTTAAGTCAGTGCGTCTCCATATGTTTTACGACAAATGTGACACTTATTACATTTTCCTAGAGGCTTCCCAACAGATGTGATATTTCTTGAGTTTTACCTCACAAATTTTACAATTAGTGTGATCCTTTAGACATTTTTTCCAAATGTTTCACGAAAAACGTGATATTTCTTTCACTTCTATCAACACACTTTACAACGAATGGTAGTCCTGCTTACATTTTCCAAAAGTTTTATGACAAATGGGATACTTCTTACATTTTTTTTAAATTACATTTTTTTTCTTACAAATTTTACAATGGTGTGACACTTCTTTCATTTTCTCCAAAAGTCTTATGACAAATGTGATACTGTTTATATTTTTTCTTTCAAAAGTTTCAGTACGAAAGTAATACTTCTTACGTTTTATGCCACAAATTCTACGACTAATGTGATATTTCTTATATTTTTCCAAAAGTTTTTAAACCATTAACGTCCATCCATTTACATCATATTTTCCAATTTATGCTGATGCCTGTACTTATAAATAAGTTTCTTACATTCGTGGAGTATGAAGAAAGTACCTTTTTTTTCCAACACATATGAATACAACAGTAAAGAACTCGCATTCTGCCTTGTTATCGGTGAGTATGTTGTGGAAATCAAACTTATTATCCGAGAAATTAAAATAGGAAAATAAATTAATGCTTATGTATTTTTGCGACTGAAAATTTTACGACTGCCCTCAAAGAAGGACACCGGGTACTAGCTGTGTTAAGCCATGGGTGACCAGGGCCCTTTTTTCGGGGCGCTCAAATGTGAGCATTTTTAGTCAGCCGCAAAAATTTGTGGACGTTGTTTAATTTTCCTAGCCTTAATTCACCTGCCTGAAATTAGCCTGAATTTTTAACCATTTGTGTCCGGATATTTTTTCGACTTTCTTTGATTTTCGCTAATACCAGCAATAATAGATAAATTTCTGATGTCAACTTCTTGAACAAGGGATAAAATCATTAGGTTAAAAAATTGTAGTGTCAACATCCTACTGGGTCAGGTGTCACAAATATTTTGTGGAGTTGAGGTTCAATACTCGTAAAAAAAAGGCTAGGAAAAATAAATAACGTTTTCGGCTGATAGATAATGTGCCGTCCCAAAAAAGGGACACTAGGCATAAATGAGTTAACAAAACGTATTTGGTTAAGGCGTTTAGTAGCTTTGTTTCGTTGATTTAACAAAAGTTTGTTTAATTCAACCAAATTGATTTAACAAAATGCCTTTTAATTTAACAAAACGTTTTTGCTAAAGCTCATAACGAATGACGTTGGAATCACTGGACAGTCAATTTACACATGCGTCAAGGACAAGCATGGGACATTGAAAGACTGAGCTAGATCCGCCCAGAGGAATAATTCTTATTTTATGGAACAGTCGAAGATCTGTATTACACGCCAAAAAGTGTTTTGTTGAATTCATTAAAACTTTTTTGGTTAAGTAATTTGGTAGCTTTGTTTTGTTGATTTAACAAATGTTTGTTAGATTCAACGAAATTGATTTAATTTGGTCAAAATGCTTTTAATTTTAACGAAACGTTTTTGTTGAAACTCAGAACGAATGAAATTGTTCGACAGACAATTTACACATGCATCAAGGACAAGCGCAGGACTGTGCAAGACAATGTAGACCAAAAGGAGGAATTCTTCTTTACGGAGGAAGAGGGTCTGCACTGTCATCAATACATTTGAAAGCAAATAATATCGAAAATAAAAATAAATTGGGTTTTTCCTCAGTTTGTTGAAAATTTCACAGGTAAGCCTAATTAGCCCATTTATGCCTAGCGTCCCTTTTTTGGGACGGCATTATCGCTATCAGTCGAAAACGTTATTTATTTTTCCTAGCCTTTATTCACGAGTATTGAACCTCAACTCCACAAATTATTTTAACATGACCTAGTAGGATGTTGACACTTCAATTTTTATACATAAAGATTTTAAAGGAAATCATCCCTTGTTCAAGAAGTTGACATCAGAAATGTATCTATTACTGCTGATATTGGCGAAAATCGAAGAAAGTCGCAAAAATATCTAGGCACAAATGGGTTAGTTTATTTATTTATAAAAATTTAGATTTTTATGTTAGTGTTTTTATAAGTTTCTACAGATTAAGCTTAAAAGCAACTCAATGTCCATTAGACTAACTTAGCTAAAACAATCAGAGTCACTTTTCAACAATGTACCGAATCGCAAAATATCTAAGGATGTAAAAATGTTAATGTATAAGGATGGATCAAATGGAAACGGAACAGTGATCATAATTTGGTGTGTGTGTGGTCAGCCAGGTGTTTTGTCGGGGGAGAGGGCCAAAATCATATGGATGTCTTTTCCTTGATTTTCTGGACCGTCGTCAAGAATCGACAGTGTTGACTATAATCGCTTTAATCTTATTATGAGAATTACACTACCCTTGCCTGTGCTGCAATCAAGGGGTGTCAGCGTCGCCAAGCGTCGCTAGAAAATGCATTAGTTCGACGGGTTACCGGGTGTCTCCTTCAGCATTCGTTTTCGCGTTTAAATTTCTGAAGTATATTTTTGAAACTGAATCAGGGGCGTAGCCAAGGGGTGGGGGGTTAGGGGGGGTCATAACCCCCTCCCCCATGAGGAATTTTTTGCCATACAAAATGTATATTCTTCACTTCCTTATCACACACATGTATGTATATATGTGAGTTGCAGTAAATCGTAACCCCCCCCCATGAAAAATTTCTGGCTACGCCCCTGAACTGAATATATTACATTTATATGCACTTAACTATTTCTCATTGGAATATTTTCTTCCTAGCTTTTAAAATTTTTATTTTACAACTGTTTAAAATATTTTGAAATTGCATTGAATATAATCGAATACTAATTTCATTAAGCTTTTGTAATCAAATAATAAATTTGTAATCATTAATGCTTACTAATAATGCAAAAATAAATGAAATAATCAAAAATCTTTGAGTATTACACAAATTTTCAAGTGCATTATTGCAATATTTTTTCTCAATTTCGATTTTTATTATATATTAATTTACGCTTCAAAAAAACATTCGAATAGCCAAAAACAGTGAATTGCAAAACAACAATATTACACAAAACTATATTTATCAAACATTAAAGACATTTTACAGTTTTTTTTTCCTTTATTTAAAGATGCTCTTTCGTGCTAAAGTAAAATGCAGATATGCTCAAATGAAATAACAATTATTGCATCATTCAAGTGTTTATATATATAGGTATATTAGGAAAGATGAAAGAACCATAAAAATATTTTTTTTCGGTGGAAAAATAATCTACAATTTTTTTTACAAGAAAGTATACATTTTCTTACATTTCTAAAAATTACGAAATGCAAATGAACATTATAGCGGCATAAGAGCAAAAGGCAAATTACCTTGAATAAAAATTAAAAGTTTATAAAAAAATTAAAGTTTATAAAATTTGTAAAATGAAGCATACATTAAAAAATATATGTTTACGAAAATGAAAGTGGATTTAAAAAAGTAAACAAACTAGAATGCGACGGACAAATAAATTATGTTAAAGGTAGGGGACTTAAAAGGTTTTCCCAATAAAATTTAGTGCTGTACAATTAGGTATTGGGCTCACCATGGCACAGTGATTATGTCACTGAAAATGGTACTGACGGCCGAAGTGTAAAGGTCCCGGGTTCAGGTCCCATCGCGCGGCTGTTGATCTAATGGTCTGGAGTTTTGGTAGGTTTTCTCCAGATGTAACGTGAATACGCGTTAGAACCCCTTAGAAAGTCCTCCTACCCAGGCACACCCCCCCCATCCTTGGCAGATTGCCCTCGCGTAGCGTTAACACAACACACCCAATTAGGTATAATACGGCAATCTATTAAAACATTTCCAGAATTATTCAATTGGATATTAATTTTAAACAAGTCGTCGAATTGAACATACTCTAATCTTACTGACTTAATGATGTTATAAAATAACATAACTTTACTTTTTTTTAAACAAATTTGTATTTTTTGCTATTTAGAACATTTTTTCAGAATTATATTTACTAGCAATAAACTCTCTTCAAATGTAACTTATAACTGCACTCAAATGCAGAGGATATACCGTTAATAATATCTAATAACGCTAATAAAGCTTAAAAATCTATAATATAATGTTTGCAATAATTAGTAGTAAGTTATAGAGAAAAATTATTAAGCTATACCTAATAAATACAATAAAAATACAATAATTTAGTTTATTCTCCGCGGCGTTGAAATATTTCTTAAAAACTTCTTCATTGTACATTTTTGGGGGGTCATTAGTCAACATTTTCGGGCCACTCTTCCGCACAGTTAAAATAAAATTAAAAGACATTTCTGAAGAAAATATAAGTTTAAAATTATGTACTCAGATATCATAAGAGAAAAAGTAATCACCGAGATTAAAAATAATTTTACTTATCGATGCAACGTGATTCCTGATTTTTTTTTGCAGTTCAGACCTCGTAGAACACCCCATGATGCAACAAATAGTCATATTAAAAAAATTAATAGTAAACATCCAAAAGATTAATCGAACGCACTGAAGAACACATAGTAAACAACGCAAAAACGTGGGTTTGTTTGGGCTTAATTTGCAAAGCGCGCGCTGTCTAGCGTTACTGGAACTGGAGACAGTTTTCGCCAAGGTGCGCCATCTCCATTATATCTAACCTCCTTGGCTGCAATCAAACTCATGCTTTCTGGCGTTTTGTCCTTTTGTGTGGTTTTGCTGCGTGACAAGGCGTAAACGCATACAGCCACTCCCACACTCAGCATGCTGGAGCAGTTTTGGCGGAGTGTGTTGGAATACCCACCGTACAGCTCTGACCTTTCACCGTATGATTTTCACATCTTTGGTCCTCTAAAAAAGGCGTGGAAGGCCCGACGTTTTCACTTGGACAGTGAAGTCATAGACAATATTTGAAACTGTTTTCAATTTCAGCCAAACTCTTTCTAAGAACGAGGTATTCGCCGTTTGGTCCAACAGTGGGACAAGTGCTTCTGTAATTTTGATGATTACATTTGAAAATAAATAATACCTTTTAATTTTTTTGGCTGCTGTTCCGTTTCCATTTGATTCACCCTTATATGCATTGTCTCTATGAAGATATTGAGGGGGGGGGGATCGTTTGTATAGATTTAACTGGATAATACCGGTATTATGTATTTTTGCATACATTACATATAGCATGTATTTCGGAAATATTTTTGTACTTTAAGTTTAAAAGCGGAACACAGATATTTTTAATCCATATCGGTTAGCAAACAGTTCAATTCGTATACTACGGCAGAAAGAAAATCACTTGTGTTTAACTCTCATCTTTTTTATATTTTTTCTAAAGGAAAATATATTCATTTTCCAAATGAAACACTTTACCAATAAAAATGTTTATTAGCTTCGTATTGCATTTATCAATGTGCTTAAGTTCTACTACCTAAGTGATTGTATAAATTCTCTTTGACATCTGTTAGAATTTGGATTATTATTACTTAATGAAATAAACTAGATCTCGTTATAATATAAAATTTGAGGAAATAGTACACATACTTGTTTTATTACCAACGCAAATGCGATTTTGGATTGCCTTACCAAGTTTGTTCCATAAAAAAACATTGAATTTCTAGATTTATAAAAATACTAAAATAAAAATGTTAATTTTGATGAATGGATAAATTATTTAGTTCTATCTATGAAACTTTCAATAAACTGTTTGCGGGTTGAAAAAAAAAACTAAAATCAACAAAATAATTTTGTTAAATGAGCCAGCACAACACCAGTTAACAAAGAAATTTTGTTAATTCAAACAAATAATTTGGTTGATTTTAACCAAATAAATCATTTAAACAAATAGGGAAATATTTGGTTATTTTAACCAAATTGTTTGGTTAAATTGACAAAATGTTTTGTTGAAAACACCAAATAATTTCAACAAAATTATTTTGTTAATTCAGCAAAAATTTTCTTTTTTCTGAGCATTTTTTTCTGAATTTTTAGTAACAACTCTAGGTTCATTGTTTCTAACAGTTCATACAACTTATAAAGAGACATTCTAAATTTTTTCGAGTCTTGTATCACATACGACTTCTTTAAAAAGCTATTCAAGAGCTGCATGATTTCCCAAAACAACATCCTTAAGTTCGGGCCTAATAAATACATACGACCCATGAGTCTGACCGTATGATGCACAGAAATACTTCGAAACGATAAATGTAACGATGAAATTTTCATTTCATTAGCAAAACTTCAATAATAATCCATCTAAGAAGTAACACTTGATTTTGTGACCCTTAAATTATTTTTCATCCTTTGCGTTTCTCATTCCCTCAATCGAACGAACGTCTGTCAGATGCGGCAGAGCAACTTGCTCTTGAAACCGGTTACTAAAGCTAACAGAACACTTGAACTTTTAAGCAGAATCGTAAGCTTTATTTAACTTGTAGTAAACTTATTCAAATGACGCACATGATGCTAGAGCTGGGAGCATTTAACCGTGCCTCTCTATCAGTCCCCGTCATGCCAATTGGAATCATGACATTCGCAAGTGTTTTTCGGATGTCTTTTACATTTGATAGGTACTTGTAATTTGATTTTCATTTACATAATGCAAGGTACTGTATAACATAAGAAGAATATAATCACAAATACGTTTCAAATACGAAAGAAATCGCCGGGCCGTTGGGTTGGGTTTCTCTCGGGGTTCCCTAATTTTGAACCAATTCCAGATGAGGGACCAACCACCTGAAATCGGTACCCCCAGAGGTATTGTTTGAACATGGAGGCCATTGAAGCCTCCACGGCAGGGGCGTAGCCAGAAATTTTTCATGGGGGGGGGGGTTACGACTACTGCAACATATATGCATACATGTGTGTGATAAGGGAGTGAAGAATATACATTTTGTATGGAAAAATTTCCTCATGGGGAGGTTATGACTCCCGTAACCCCCCCCCCCGTGGCTACGCCTCTGCTCCACGGATATTACGTGCACCAGTTCCCATTAGCGTACACGGTCCCACAGCATTCCAGCCGAGAGGAGCTCACCCTCCCAACCACTGGCCAACCCGGGTGCTTCTTCACTTTCCGTAATCTTATGGGAACGAAGGCTATAGAAGTACCAACAATATATGTCTGTCATCTTCTCAAATACTATTTCCGAACCTTTCAGTTTAAAAAAGGATATTTATAAACGGAAAAGGATATCTATAAAAGGACCATCGCTATAGGGGGCCCCTTGAAAGCATGCTAACGCTAGCCCTTTGTGAGACAGCATTGTTCCCCTATGATTGTCCCCCTCTATGCTCCATTTCGCGGGTGCAACTCGCCCTTTTCTCCCTTCTCGCGGTGCAACTAACCCATTCCCCTATAAACAGCAGCACCAAACAGAATTAAATTGTGACGGTTTTCTTCTGGACGAGCGAATATAAATTTCGTAATTTTTCGATGACAAAAGATGGTAGTTAGAATACAAACAGAAAGACAAGCTGAAATCATAAACATTCAGTAGAGAATCTAGAGACCCAGCAAACACACACCTGCTGGAGGAGTACCTTTCCAGTGCCTTTCTGCCTTTACGTCCAGCACCGGCCCGGCACTGCAAAAAGTAACTGAATCGTACCAAAAGTGGTCGCCCGAGAAGTACCTTGCCAGAAGCAGTGCCGGATTAAGACAGCGCGGGGCCCGTAGCAAATGTTACCAAGGGGCCCCCTGCTCAGTGGCGCACCTATATATATATATATATATATATATATATATATATATATATATA
The DNA here is from genome assembly GCA_038373885.1 of Cheiracanthium punctorium. Taxonomy (NCBI): domain Eukaryota; kingdom Metazoa; phylum Arthropoda; class Arachnida; order Araneae; family Cheiracanthiidae; genus Cheiracanthium; species Cheiracanthium punctorium. Next base: position 557,916 of record JAWZYV010012675.1, on the reverse strand, counting down.
TATATGTTTTTTTTTTTTTTTAGGGGGAAGAGTTCACCCTCACATTAAAGTAGTAGAGCTAAATTAAATGAGAAAATAAATAGTGCTAATTATATTACAATTTATGTTTAGTGCTAATTAATGGTGCTACAAATGCTAATTAGATGTAAACAAAACGGAAAGGTCCCACGTGTTATATTCGCGAGAGGTTTATTCCAGTCCTTCCTCCACCTTGGGTGTGCTAATCTGTAGGTTTTGTGTGATAATAAAATAAAACACAACTTTTACGAATTTTCTTGATTCAAAATGAACAAATTTGAGTTAACACTAGACCAATCAATTTCTCCAAGTAAATTGGTGTGCGGGAAAAAATGCCTGTCAGAATAAAGTTTGGGGGGGGGGGCTAAATAGATAGTGAGACTGGCGATGTTTAAAGTTATTTATTCGTACAACTCAGGTTTTTTTAATGAATGTTAATGTTCATGGATATATATTTGGAATTTCTAACACTTCCCACCTTTCCCATATGCAAACATATAACTAGACAAGTTTACACACATAAAATAATAATTGTTTCTGTAAAATTTTTAGAACCTTCGAAATCAATATGTATTTTAAACTGTGCCTTTAAACACTATTTTTTCCTCTATAAAAATACATGCTTGTAAAATTATTTCATTATCTGGACGGTCTTTACTAATAATAGGTTACATATTTTTAACTTCTCTTAATTTATTTAATGGGTTAATTCATAAGCAATCGAACTGGGGATAGATAGATCTAGCACAATAATACCTCCGCCATTCAAAGTATACTGCATGCACGGAAGGCATTTAAACTGTACATGCTTGTACGGGGGGACTGTTACTTCCACATACCGCTTGGAACACTTCTAAAGGTCATTTCGTTAGTGTTCTACAAGCATATGTGCACTACTTTTCAACTTATCCTCGCTAAAATGATATAAAATATTTTTCTCAAAAAATCCTTTATAAGAGGATTGTATCTTTTCTAAATAGAATAATCTATATAATAAATAATAAAAAATTCAGATAAAACATTCATTATCGTATTACGTTCAAATGTTTTTGTAAGACATAATAATCTTAAATGTGACAAGTAATTTGCGAGTTTCTTTGTGGATCAAGAGTATCCGAAAATTCTTTTTGTTTTCAGTTTGTCTGGGGTTATGGCTTCTAGGATACCCCGACCGTCTTGTCTTTGTGCGAAGATCCTCTCGGTTCTAATTATTTTATTTGAACGAACGTACTGGCATTGGCGCTCTTGACCTGTGGTTTCGACCGGCCAAAAATCAATTCTTTTATATTTAACGTGGTTAATTTCCGAGATTAATAAGATAATTTATCGTAATAGTGGATTCCCCAACTATAAAAAAAAGACTTACATTCTATATATTATTATTGTTTCAAAAAATAGTTCGCCTTTGTTTAAATATTGTAAAATGTAAAATAAATAATTAGGTAAAAACAAAGCAAGCCAACTACTAAAAGCCAAAGATGGTTTGCACCCTAGTACACTTTCGAATTTCGCCAAAGCCACCCCCCGTTACTCTAAAACAAAAGAACTTTGGGGCTGCCCAACATCCGTTTAAAATACCATCCTCATATTTACTGCAAAACAAAATAACTTTATGTCCAATATTTAAATAAAAATTATTGTTTCGTGGGGGATTATTATTGATTATGGGGCGCGTTTTTCCTACAATCTTAATCCTATGGATCTCAGCTCTCGGGGAAATGCAGAAGGTCAACTCGCGTTCCAGAGAACATCTTCAGAAATAGCCACAAATATTTCCGTTCTATTGAGTCATTTTGAAAAGTTTGATTACAACTTCATTAAAAAATTTATTCGACTTGTTACTGATAAATCCCTGAAATGATCGGGACAGATGGACTACAGCCTAATGAATAATCCGGCCCACTGACGGATTAATACAATTTTGAGGTGGAGGCTTGGATGGAAGATTCATATACATATAGACATATTTTATGGAAGTAAGTTGGGATTGTTTACATTAATTTCATTTTTCTCAGGAGGGGCGGTCGCCTCCGCCGACCCCCTCCCTTTAATCCGCCCTTGATCAGACCCTGAGTCTGTTCTTTTGTTTCGGCACTTAGTTTTCTTTCTATATTTTGTTTATTTCTGGATTCATTCTTCAAATAAAGACAAAAATGTAACATTATTGGTAAGGAATCCATTTTCTAAAGGCCATAGGTGGGTGGTGCAAGGATCTGGATAACCCTTCCTCCGTTTGTCCGAGTTTCGCTTTTAGTCAACAAAAAGATAATGATACAGCCTTTCTTTCTGTCTTTCTTTTACTTCCGCCCTTTTGGATGCTCCTTGAAATTTTTTTCTCAGAAGTGTTTTTTGTTCCACAGTATTGTTAAATATACTCTTGTGTGTGTCCTTACTGCTGACTTTAAAATACTCATTCAGTTTCGCCTAGGTAATGAGTTGACTAAATAATGCAGGCATGCAACAGCCACATTAAATATATTAATGACTATGTCATTTTATCTCTCACCCCCTTTTGAAAATGTGACATAAAAATGAGACACGAAAATACGTTACGAAAACGCGACATAAAAGTAAGAATAAATGTCCGCTGAAAATGTTAGTATGTGTTACGTAAACCACCGATTTCCATAAGCTCCGTAAAGTTGCATTTATTTGATAAAATGATTGTTTAAAAATTTCATCCGTTCATTTAAATAATTTTACTTCACAACAGCTTTAATCTATTGTTACAATATTTCGTAAGCTGTAGAATATACATCACATGTATATTTTACATATATTTAAGTACTATTAGTTCACAACAACTTTAATCTATTGTTACAATATTTACTCAGCTGTAGAATGTGCATCACATGTATTTTTCTATCAATAGGTTACAATCCTAAAAATTTCAACATAGGGTTACCAGGTGAAATACACGATAGATGAGAGATAAAACGACATAGTCCATAAATATCGTTTTAATATGGCAATCATGAAAATAAAAAATTAGGGGGGTTCAGGGGGGTCTCCCATTGACGAGGCTCGAACAGCCGCGTTATACATACATTCTTTCAATGAGTTGTCTACAACTGATTTACAGTTCCACTATATAGAGCTACAGAAATTGTCTTATCCAAAAAAAAAAAGAAGAAAAAGAAAGAAAGAACGAAAGAAAAAAAGAATTACAAGATTTATCTGTTGCCTTAAAAAATAAAGAACGATAAATCATGCCAAGCTCAGAGATTATAAAACACTTTCCAATACAAAAAAAAAAAAAAAAAAATTGCGACAAATCTGCGATGTATTTTAGTTAAAACTGGCGAGATTTCGTAGATAAAAAAAAATGTTGTATTATCACTATAAATGCAATTTTATGAGACCCTGTAAAAGACCTTTAATTATTTTTAGCGTTTAATTGAAGAATATAAAAATTTTATACTCATTGTCTTGTGCTAGAAATGTATTAGTGTCTCTCAAATGCCACAGACTGCAATGTATGGGAATTCTTTTGAGTGCTCCTGTAGAACTATTAATAATACGGACGTTATTCTCAATGGAGAGCATGATTTTGAAAGCCTTAGTAATATATATGCCAACTTTGTTTTCTTTCAGAAATCGAATATCTCTAAAATATGTTTTCAAGAATGACTGTTGATTCAGTCATTCTTGTATCAACAGATACAGGGGGAGACCCCCTGAACTCCCCCTAATTTTTTAGTTATGTTTTTTAGACTGTGCTATACATTGGATTTTTTTCGCTTGAAAAAGAACTATAAATACTACATACACCATTTTCAATATGGTACATGGTACTGTACATAGAAAAAACATAAATTTCGCACAAATCGATGTATATCCACAGCATCCCCAGTAGCACAATTAGTCCAAAAAACGTTTAAAACACGTTTTTTAACGTCAAAAAACATGTTTCCAACGTAATTTAAACGTTTTTTGAACTAGTTGTGCTACTATTGAGTTAGAACACTGGATGGGTGGACATCAGAACAGACAAATAACCGAAATCATAAGGAACTCTTAAACTTGCTGGTAGGTTAAAAATGTATAAATAATCCTTTTATACAACATAATGGTATCGGACGAACACAGAGAGCGAGAAATTTATTCTTTTAAGGGTTAACAGTCTCAAATTAATTTTCCAAGCGCTAAAGAATCAAAGTTTGCAATTTTGTTCCGTGTAAATCCGTTAACCCGTTTTGGGTTCTAATGCATTAACAGATTTTCGTCGGTCGGAGACCCCCTCCCACTCCTAGGCAAATAGCCCTTAACAAAACACAGTACAATAAATCAGTTAATTACAGTGCGAGTAAAGAATTTTCAAAATTCCCAAAGAAATCGTCATAGCTTAATATAATCACATTAGACATTTTTCGAGGTACTTACATATTATCCCGGCGATCCGCCAAGACGAGCAACTTTTTCGCCAAGATAAATGCCGGACACATGAAATTATTGATGGTTCGGAATACTATTGGCGACAGTTTGCCAGCAAATTTGAGGAAAAAATAGTTTGGCGTTAATGACCGTCGGGATAATACGTAAATACCCTTTTCGATTTATCGTAAAATAATAAAAATATGCCCAAGTTCGGTTCATTTTTCAAAGCATTTTTTTCGCACCCTATTTGGCAATTTATAGCAATAGTCGCCAACATTGCCGGCTTTTGGCGCAAATTTGGAAGGAGGCATACGATCGTCGTCGGATTATTAGCTAATGATATTGTAGGATAGTATTATATGCTTAAAATAGATGCCTGTCTCTAAACTGCCATTGGCCGTATTGTATTGAAATTATTTTGAGTGCTCCCGTATAGAAAAACTTTTAACTATACAGACACTATTTTCGATGCAAAGCTTCATTTTGTAATCCTTAATAACATCCAATTTTGTTTCATTTCGAAGAGCAGAATATCTCTAAAACTAGAAGTCAAAACCTTTTGTGGAGGCAATTATACAACGGGCGCAAGAAAAAACAGTTTAAGGAAATTTGTCTTTCATTCAATATATTTAATTTTCATCCACCTAAAATAAATAAGCTCATATTCATTTTTTATTACATACCCAAATCTAATTTCATGCTCATCTGGAAACGCGCGGAATCTTTTCGCAGTCGAAAGCTTTCGTTTTGTATACATAAACATTCGAATATCCAGCAGACGATTTATTTGTGGGGAAAAAAATAATAATAAACTGTGTAATCGGGAGAAATTATTTTAAACGTATTGGAATCCCCCAATTGTATGACGTCATTTTCACTTAAAATAGGTCATTTTGTCACGCAAATGATTCACTTTTTTTGACTCTCGGAAACGAAATGGTGCTGAAAATAGCGAAAATCGCTTAAAAATGAGGGAACGGGTGGATTTTCAGATTTTTAAAATTGACAGATTGTTATCTATATTTATTTACAAAGTTGTGGAAAATTTCAAGCGGATCGTACAAACGACGTAGAAGTTGTTAGGCTTTTTGTCCTTGACATTGTAATCTTTTTGCAGTCATGGAGGAAAAAGTTTTATCTTGAAGTCAGGGTTCAGCGCAACTACAAGGGTTGATCAAATGAAAAGGTACGAAACGTTGCAACAACCTAACCGTTATCATATTTGTCCCTGCAGCTATGAGAGCACGTAGCGAGACATCTAGGAATGCGATTGGAGCCTTTTGTGTGGATAGGGACATGCAGAGGCCCGCAGGAGAGAGCAGAAGCTCTTGTAAAAAGCACCCTCCTACGTCCAATTGACGCGGCAGTGTTTGTGAGGACAGGATGGCGTTCACATTGCAAAATTCGACGATTTAGGGGCAGCGAGGCGTTATCCGATTTCTGACAGCGGAAGTTGTTAAACCGGCCACTATTCGTCGCAGCATGAGGACCGTATACTGAGAAGGCTGTGTGTCCCACAAGTCAATGAGAAAATGGAATGTCCGTTTTCGCCAAGGAACTGGCCAAGTTCAAGTGGGAGACGTTGGACCATCCGCCCTACAGTCCGGACATGTTGCCCTGCGATTTCCATGTGTTGGGTCCCCTGAAGAAACCACCTGAAAGGGAAGCGCTTCCACTCGGACGACGTACTCAAGGACGCTGTGACGGACTGGGTCTCGTCACGGCCACAGGAATTCTGGCAACAAGGAATCCTGCGGCTTGTTCATCAGTGGGATCGTTTTGCTCAATCCAATGGCGTATATTTTGAATAAAGTCTACATTTGTACCCACCATGTCGTTTCGTACCTTTTCATTTGATCACCCCTTGTAGTTAGTAGGATGATACGCTTTAAAGAATAACGTCCCATAGAGCGCAATGTATTGGGACTATTTTCAGTGCTCCTGTAGAAAAATTCTATAAATGCTACATAGATCCTATACAATAGGGTACATGGTACTGCAGATAAGAATAACATATATAAATTTCGTAGAAATCGATGCATATTGACGCGAGTTATATCAAGGACGGACAGACAGACAAACCGAAATCTTAAACACTTTTCTACCTTGTTGGAAAGTGTCAAAAAAGCTAGATCTTGAGTCCACTTTACCTTGAAAGACGAAAACTTTCAAGGTAAAGGCGCGGGGCCCCCCAAAAGCGCGGAGCCCGTAGCATTTGCTACATTTGCTATATTGTTAATCCGGCACTGGCCAGAAGCCCGGGAAGGCAACGGCACTCTGCTGGCATACTACATGTGCCGGCCGTTACTCACAATAAAGGCACTGGCCCATTAAGTTTATAATGCCCAAAATGAAACGGCCGGGTGCCGGCTATTATTAAAAATAAAGGCACTGGCCTGGTATCTTAACAGTGACTACAATATAATGGCAGCTTACCGGATTAGTGCCTATTTACAGTAATGCTGCCATAATTAAAATACGAGCCAGTGGCGGATTCGGGGTAGGGGGCTTATTCATCAACCCCTACCCCCACCCCGAAACAAAAAAACATTCCTTAAGTGTAACATTTTGAAAGATAAAAAACACCAGAAATGAAAGATAAAAAAAGCAAAATCCGTTGGTCAATCGTTTGCAAATTATGTGCGCCTATCATTAGTGAATTGTGTGCAGTTTTCATAAACTGCAATTTTCTTACAAATTTGCAGTCGCAAAATATTTTATGAGAGAGTCGGTAACACATTTCAGAACCAACATAAAATCATTTATAAACAGTTTAATTTCAATATTTCAGAGTTAGAGATTTTATAAATGAGCTATAGTACTTTACGGTTAATATAGTATATATGTATTAATGACTATGTCATTTTATCTCTCACTCCCCCCCCCTCTTTATTGAAAATTGTCCGAAAAATGTGCCCCCCAAAAAGCGACATAATTTTACATATATTTAAGTACTATTAGTTCACAAAAGCTTTAATGTATTGTTACAATATTCGGTAAGCTGTGAATAGGCATCCCATGTATTTTTCTATAAATAGGTTACAATCAAGGACGTACCCAGGGGGGTGGTCCGGACTCTCCCCGAAATTTCAGTTTTGGCAAACAATATAATAATGATGAAGTCTTTTTGTCGAAAATCCCACCTTTTTCACCGTTTAGACCCTCCCCGAAATTTTTTTTTTTTTTTTTTTTTGGATACGTCCCTGGTTACAATCATAAAAATTTCAACATAGGGTGACCAGGCGAAATACACGAAAAATGAGATAAAATGACATAATCTATTAATATCGTTTTAATATGGCAATAATGAAATTAAAAAATTAGGGGGTTCAGGGGGGGGGGGGTCTCCCACTGACAAGGCTCGAACAGACGAGTTTTATATATATACTTATATATATATGTAATGTATAAAAAGGTAATTTGGGTTTTACTAGTTTGGGTATTGTTCAAGCGGGTACTTTCGCTGTAAGTTTTGCTTTCCTGTCATACTCGTCACGCGCGCTCTGGAGCTATGTTTTATTTATTTTGTTATTTGTCAGACATCAGGCCGTCGATTCTGAGTTCTTTAGATGTACACGTGTCCCCACGCCCTTGTAGCCCCGGATGCGGGTCATGTTGGTAAATGTGTGTGGTTCGATTAGAGATAAGAGAGAGGCGGAGTTATGTCTTCGCAAACCACGTGGTATGATGAACGTAAATACACCCGCACATCGAAAATCGAGAGACTTCTGCCACTGGAGCTGCTTAATTAGTCCACGCTGATTTTTGTACCCGTCTCCCCTCCCCCTCTTCTCACTCTATATTGTTAACTTAAAGATAATGTTTAATAAACCATATTACCTGCCTTAACTCTGGAACTTTACTGAAATATCTGACTTCTCATATATATATATATCAAAATCTTACAGGAAGTAATCTATATAAATAAAATTAGACTTTTGTCTGTACATTTCTTGGAATTCAAAAATTTTGCAATTTCTATCCGTTTAAAGCACCCTGGAATCCGATGCGACCCTCAAAAAAAAGTTTGTCTGTCTGTCATTCTGTCCTTCTGTCGTTCTGTCATTCTGTCCGTGACGCTTTTTTGTTTAAGCATCACGTAAAATCGACAGAAGCGAATGATATGAAATTGGGTGTCATGATAGGTGGTCACTCAACTTAAAACATAGGCTTCGAATTTAAAAAAAATCTTGATTAGATTTTGAGATTTTGCGAAAATCATTTCAAACTGCGTAAATTTGTGTTCGAACATCACGTAATAACTGCAAAGGTGAAAAAATGATATCTGGTGAAATGATAGGTGGCCACTCACCTTAAACTATCTAAATAAAAAATATCTATCCGATTTCGAGATTTTATGAAAATCGTTTAAAACTGAGTGAATCTTTGTTCCCGCATTACGTAATAAAGACTAAAGCGAATGATATGAAATTGGGTCACATGATAGATGGTTGCTCAACATAAACTATAGGTACCCAATTTTTTAAACATTTTTATTAGATTTTGAGATTTTGTGAAAATTCTCTCAAAATACGTTTCTATTTCCTCAAACATCACGTAATAACGACTAATACGAATGATACGAAATTGAGTGATATGATAGGTAGCTGCTAATCTTAATTTATAGGCGTTGAATTTTTAAAATATTTTGATTACATTTTGAGATTCTGCAAAAATCGTTTTAGAATGCTGAAATTTTGTTCAAGCCTCACGAAATAAAGACTGCAGGGAATGAAACGAAATTGGGTGACATGATAGGTTGTCACTCAACGTAAATTCTAGGCTTCCAATTTTTCAAAAATGTTGATTACATTTTGAGATTTTGCGAAAATTATTTCAATATGCGTAAAAATTCGTTCGCGCATCCCATAATTACGACTAAAGCGAATGAAATGATATTACTTAGTGACTCTCTAACCTGTAATATTTTAACAATACATAAAAATTATAACTTCGCTTTCTTTACTTTGGCAACATACTACATCCTTTCTGTGTGCTCCTACAATGCTGACGGAAGTTCTTGCTTTTTGGAAATTTGCATTCACTAACCCGTCAAGGACGGGTACTTCAGCTAGTAATAAATAAAGTTGCACTATTGTTACACATTAACATTAGGATAACATTTTGTTTATTGTGCATTTTCTTTAGATCAAAAGATTTTTTTTGTTAGCTATTCTGAAAAGAAATTCCTATATCTATCTGCTGTATACTACACTACATGACTTAAATTTTACGGAGGAAAACACTTTTATACACTAAAACATACTATGAGAGTAAATATATTAAAAACAGTGAAACTTAAAATTTACCTGTTATTTTCCCAACTCTTTAACATAAAATCCAAAGGCTTCGAAATGTATTATGAACCAACAAGATATCATCATTGAAACAGCGTTGTTTTATATAAATAACTGTTCCAAATGATGAAATTTTACTGGTCTTCTGAAACTGTTTAAAAATACCAATTTAACTTTTTCGAAAGCTATATAAAACAATGAGGAATCTGAAAAATTTTGTATCCTAAAAAGTGTATTTCATGCGTAATTCATCAAATAACAAATAAAATTTGGCCGTTGTTTAACGTAATGGAATGGGATGGGAAGCGCGCTCAATAGAATGGGTTGCCAAAATTTATAAACTCAAAAATCGCCACTTCCGTTTTGATGAAACTCGCCAACTTTTCATAACATCTCACTGAAGCCGCCTATAACCCTTCTGTGGGCCCCTCCCATACAAACACACTATAACTCCCTTTGTTTTGGAGGTTCGAATACATTCGCTGAAAACGACTAACAAATAATCTCAATAAATATAGCCAGATCTGCGAAAACAATTCGAATATTGCAACCTAATATCGCCAAATCTGAGATTAGCAGTTTTTAGGCTGGGAAAGAGGTCTGATATATATTTCTGCCTCTTTATTTATTTATTTATTTATTTACTAGCAGTCCCGCACGGCGTTGCCCGTGAACCCCTTAAATTATGCGATTTACAAAATCTGACATGTGAACTGCAACTCCAGATTAGTACTCTAGGCCGCAATTGTATAACAGAATGTGCAGATAATGATTTCAGAGTTTCAGGTACGTACTTACAAACGCACCACTAAAGACAACTCACTGCCGTGGCCGTCACATATTTCCCCGAGAAATATCGTGTAATTTGCATTAAAATTGCTGGAGTTATTAAATATTTCATCCAATTAAGGAAATTATCTTGTAAAATCTACAATTTTCGATTTAAATTTCTTAAAATTAGGAAATGTTAGGTCATTAAACGTATTAAATACCATAAAAAGTACCATAAAAATTTTCATGAAAAGGTCCCATTAGGAAAAACGCGCCAAATGACAGAAAAATCGTCAAACTTGGCGAGTTTTGGCGAAATATCGCCAAAATTGGCGCCAAAAATAAGTCCCCAAAAATTAGGTTTTCGAAGAACTACGACCCATAGAACCCGAGATTTCCAGAACATTCCATATTGATGCAACAAAAAGCAAAATTTAACTATTTAACGCGTAGAATACGAATTTTAAACTGTTTTAAACCCCAGAACAGCGGGTTGCTCCCAAAATTCGTAACACAGGGTAAGAAAATCTCCGTTTTAGAACAGTTTTTAATTAATAATTAAAAAAGTGATTAAAATTTTAAAATTCTGATTCTCAGGTGCACATTATCGGACTCATGGGATTATATATTCAAATTTTCAGAGTTCTGCGTGCAGTAGGTTTGTCTGAAGACCGCACACATACAGACAGACAGATTTACAAACATTCATTTTTATTATTATAGATTTATTTCTGCACCTGCCAGAAGTTTCGTAATAAAAGCAGTAAATGAGGGGAATAATTGAAGAACAATCTAAATAGCGTTTTTAAATAAATGAGTCTGAACAAAATATCTGCGTAGTTTCTAATTTTGACTATTACATGAAAATACTGTTCCATTATTTCTAAGAAAATAAGGGCAGGAGCCCTATAGCTTTCCTTAGGGGGAGGCCAGAGACGCCCCCCCCCCAAAAAAAAAAAAATCGGGGAATGTCCAAAAATTTTGAAGGGAGTCCAAACGGTAAAAAAAGGCAAAAATTTTCACACAAAGACTTCATTCTTCATCATTATTATTTTGCTAACAAAAAACGAAATTTCGGATGGGGAGGGGGGGTTGGACTGCCTGGAACCCCCCCCTGTATACGTCCTTCGGTGTGGCAAACTGGGCAACCGCCCAGGGCAGCTACAAAAAACTGTTGAAACTGTCGATCGATATCAAGTAGCCAAATAAACTTCCTAACCTAGAACTGAAAACTGCACATCAGTAAGCCGAGAAAAAACACAGATTTTGTAATTTAGTGTGTAGCTTTCTCTTTCAAATTTACAGCATGGCTAGCCCGACTGCAGTTTTTACATTATGAGGGAAAGCAGTAACGTAGCCAGAATTTTATTTCGGAGAAGGACTGGGTATCAAATTGTAAGCCAACGTCCAATTATAAGCTAAATATCAAATTGCAAGCTAAGTAGAGTGTCCCATTTCGCGGGGGAGGAGGCTGCAGTCCCCTCAGCCCCCTAATAATAATAATAATAATATGAACGCCTATCAGAGTTTGATTATTTAAATGAAATAACGAAATTTTATGCTAACACTACGAAATATTTACTGGCCCATTACCTCTAAAAAGTGCTGGCCTGGTACATTTTAAACAGTACCACGCCGTTAACTATGCTGTGCATGTTTTAGACACATGGGCGTGACAGGCATTTCACCATTACTGGCAATGTACTGGCGCATATGCATTTTTCAGGCATTGGTATTCCAGTGACTTTAAACTGACGGCAATGTACTGTGCTCCCGGCATACGGCACTTTGCCAGCACGGCGGCGGGTACCCTGCCGTCATTTTCCGGGCAGTAGTGTGTTTGCTGGGGAAGAGCCTAAAAAGCCTTCACCCACCCCCTATTAAAGATATTGCTTAAGGATGATATTTTGCTTTATAATACATTTTGTTTAAACCATGGTTACTTGCCATGAATGTAGTTGCTGTCGAGAACATGAATATTGGCGATATAATCCGATACGATAATATCGCCAATATCAATTTTTTTTTCTTTTAATCATTCCAGCGAAATTTAAAAATCTAGAGTCGATGAAAACGATTGTTCGGACTTTGCCTAAAGACGATAACAGGGGGGGAAATGTTAATGATAATATATTACGAACCTCCGTTAATACGTTGGCGAACCGTTGGCTCGAGATCGAGTCCCCGCTCCAATTTTTTCGAAAAAAGGTGGTACATTTTGTTCCCGATTGTAGAATTTCTTACATAAAAGGGTGGTTGTTTTTCTTTTTAACAGTGAACGTATATATTTAAATTAACACCTTAGTCCCACCCCCCTCTTAAAAAAAAAGTATTTATCACTGTTTGGTTTGGTTTAGTTTGACTGCACTAGGGTCGTAGGCCTATAGGGGGAACGCCCTCCGTCTGGGACTTTCTAAGGGATCCTAGCGCATATTTACGGGAGATATTTGCCACTGTCAACTCTTTACAACCAGTAGCGCAGCCAGAATTTTTTTTTAGGGGGGGTCCAGAACTCGGGAGATCAGACCCCCCCCTCCCCTTAAATGATCATGTTGCTGTTCACAGGGCCCCCGTAAATGACACCCATATAAGTTTTTCTAGGGGAAGGGGGGGGGGGAATGGTCGTCTCAGACAGGCACTCAGCAGTCATCCCTTCCCCGGAAGAAATGTTTCACGAATTTTACCTTTACAGAAAACATTTGAAATTTTACCCTCAGGCCCCCAGAAAGCGCAGAATCAGTGGGAATACCTATATTCTCCCCCCCCCCCCAGTGGCGGACTTTGCTCTTGAGAGGCCCGAGGCGCAACTCAATTTTGAGGCCTCCCTCCTCCAAAAAAAAAAAAATAAAATAAAATAAAATAATCACTAACTCTAACTCCTTTACATTATTACTAATTATTTTAAAATGCTTTAATTCCTTTTATATGTGGTTTATGTCTAGAAACCAGGGCCTGACTTTCACTATAACACTTTTGTGCCCAGGGCACTTTTCAGATTTTGTGTCCTTTAGCTGGCTCAATTTTTGTGCCCCTGTATATCGTGTTAAACTCAATTTTTTGGCTTATTTCTCCATGTGTGCCCAGGGCACGAGCACCAAGTGTCCGTCCGATAGTCAGGGCTTGCTACAAAAGGAGTATTAAAATTTTAAAATAATTTTTATGTTTATAGATTTGTTCATCTTAAAAAACATTTTTTATCTCAATAATTTTTGTACTACGTTTCACTTTTCATGATTAACACTAAATAAACACCAGCATACGTCTAAGTATAACCCAGCAACTGCAGTTTTATATTGATTATTTTTCACTGTTAATTAATTACGTCAAATTACTTTTTGTGGACCACTGGCAAATGTCTTGTTTCAGTCATGAAAATTTTAACTACATAACAGGTACTTTTGAAGGTCAGAACAAGGGAAACTTGATCAGAAACATGACTTTGACATCACAAAGTTCAGAAGAATTCTTTACTTGGATAAAATGAACCAAAAATTTAACATTCCTTCAAGAACATATATTTATAAATATTTAAATATATTCATAAATTTCCCGTTTGGAACTGCAAAACTAAGCAGTTTAAAAGTAAACTTTCTGTTTAGTCTAATTTTTGTCTTTATTCAAAAACTGTCAATAAGTTTAGGACTATTAATAATGAGTAATTAGGTATGAATAATATACACACATTATTCTATATTTTAAATAGAATTAAAAAAAACTACAAGAGAAATTTAAAAAAAACAATACTTTAAGTAGTTAAAGTACAAAAAATATTATTGACTTAAAAATAAATTCCACTTTATAATGGGTAAATGGGTATGCTCTAAGCTTCGGTCCTAGGCTTATTATTAATGTTTAGCATTTTCATCTGCGACTATAAAATACATGCCGTATTTATAATATAGTTATCATAAATATTTTCTAGTTGAAAACAAAAAATTAAATTAATCATCATTTGTTTTTTAAGTTTTTAATTAACTGTGTATGACATTCCAGTTCAAAATTTGTCTATCGATTTTAACCCACTATCATCCGATCGAGCTGAAACTTTGCACGCATGTGAAATTTCGGTGACTCTAAGTATTGCTTTCTTTAATTTTTCAATAATTTTTTTTAACTATCAAATATCTTCCCCCAATCCCCCCCCCAAAAAAAAGTGTTATCGCACATGTATGAGCTCATATCTTTTTAATTATTGGTCAGCAATTTTTTAGCATTGCATACTCGGAAAGTTTCGATTCCAAAAAAAGATAAAATCGGTTATCCCTAGCTTAAATTTCTAATTTTTAGTGATTTTTCGAAAGAAGATAAATTATTGTTTCCAATTTCTTTTACATCGTGACAACCAACAACAATTATATATTCTAGGTATATTTGAAAATTTCACTGAATACAGAGTGTCCTTTCCTAAATCATTTAAATGAAGAACGGCTGAAAAATATAAAATATTTAATTTTTGACAAATTTTTCAATCTCAAGCTGTAGAATAAAGCGGTTCAATCTTTTCTCTTTTAAAATGAGAAATATTCTTATCAGACTGTACACTTTTTGATTTGGGGGTGGGGGGCGGCAATCTATAAAGCAGGTGTATTTGAATGTCCTACTGCAATACCAGCTACTGAGCCGCAATCTGATTCAGTGCGGCCCAACCAGTGGCTGAGCGCATAGCACTCTAAACTGGGAGACGGAAGGTGCCTGGTTCAAAACCAGGTCGCGTCCGCCAACCTAACCGTTAGGAATTTTCCGTGGTTTCTTCCAAAACTTAGCGTAAATAGGGGTTAGAATCCCTTAGAAAGACCCCCCAAGGGGAGCACCCACACCCATCGGCATAGATCCCACTTGTAGATAATTGGCCGTAATCCCCCAACCCAACCCAACTAATTGATTCCGGATAGGAAAAAGGCATAGGGACTCTCTGCACCTGTATTTTTTTGGATAAAATATAGTGAGCAAATTAAAACAATGCAAAAAAATCTAGGAATTTTTCTTGGGAATAATGGACAGTTGAGGGCCCTAAAATTCCAAGGAATGTTGCATGAAAATACCAGGAACTTTATTGAACAGCCCAGGAAAGATCCACTGAATTGCATATTGTTCAGTAAAGTTCTTGGTATTTTCGTGCAACTTTCCTTGGAATTTAGGGCACCTCAGCTGCCTATTATTTTCAAGGAACACTACTGGAATTTTTTTTAATTATTTTTTTTTTTACAATTCTAGTCATTTTTAAGTGAACTGCCTGTTTTTTAAGGTCGTGAGACCACTATTCGGTTAAGTGACGGGTTGAACGAAACAGTAAAGTTTTCAAAGGGAAATGTATACTTTCTGTATAGTATTTGTAAGTCTAACTTATCCTAATTTCCAAGGAACGTTTCTGGATATTTTTACAGTGAAATACGGAATTAAAGCATCAATTACTTATAAACTAAAAGTATTCGTATTATAGTTTAGATTATGGTCCAATGCTGTGAAGAGGAAAGGGAGTCCCCAAAGAAAAGATTGTTCAAAAACGCTTTCTACTCTAGAAGCAATCCTGAAACTATGAACAATGTCTCTTGAACAGATATTTACATATAGTTTTTTTCTTTCTGAAAACCGAATTTGGAGGCCCCTTAGAAATATGAGGCCCGAGGCGCGCGCCTCATGCGCCTATTGGGAAATCCGCCACTGTCTCCCCCTTTTGGCAAGCCAGCGTATAGCCAGGGGGATATAGGGATTCATATCCCCCCCCCCGACACTTTGGCATAAATTTAACGTTAGCTGTTAGACTTTTGTCTTGCAGAAATTTCAATTGTTCGGTATAATGCAAATCAATCAAATAACGTTTGCCATTATAAAAATGTATTATTGTAATAAAATTGCTAGTTATAAAGCTTTTATACATTCTTATAAGAAAAACGAAAGAACTAACGGAAAACTGTAAGCCTCTAATCGTTAACGACCGCTTTTCGAGATGGTGGAGTTCTTTGTTTCTTAACACTAAATAAAATACATTCAGGTGTTCTAATTCTAGTCCTATGTTCATATTTATTCTATTCATTAAAAAGTATCTCTCCTCTTTTAAAAACCTTTTTAATAAAACATAGCTCTAATAAATACACACAAACTCCGCATATCGTGTACTCTTATACAAAATATATCCAAAGAAAAATACTGAAAAGAAAAATTAATAAATCCCGTTCAAATTTTAACTAAATAGAAATTGTAAAATATTATTTATATACAATTATCATACAAACATGAAACATGCCAATTGAAGAAATTCATTATTGAAGAAATCAATTCACAAAATTATACATCAGCTCACATACATAGATTGTAGGTCTATTCAGGGACGTAGAAAGTAGGGGAGCTGGGGGAGCTGTGGCTGAAATATTTCCCTGAAATATTTTAAACGGGCTCAGTACACCCGTGAGAAATTCTCCCATGTTTATGGTACATTGTTTACCTCAAACCTGATTTCAAAAATATAGTCTACTTTTTCTAGGAAATTCACACAATATACCGCAAAGAGTCAAAAGCCAAGAGCCAAAAGAGCAGCTCTCCATATGTATTCGATACTTGGCTAAATATTTGTTTTTCGCATAGTTGGTAAAAAATAAGAAAAATTACCCAGCCTGGACACTCCGACTTGCCTAACTATACAGTCATATTTTGAAAGATTTATTACACCGAACATTTAAATTCATGTACTAAATAAAGCTCTTTTTTGCGGGGGGGGGGGGGGAGAGATAAAGGAGATAAAGGTGATTTAAAACGGGGACTGTTTAAGAGAACTCTTCCCCAGTGGTCTTTAAAAAGGAAGATAATAAACAAGTAGTCTTATGTTTTTCAAGTAGTTTATTCTAGCTATCGCACTTTAAAATAGAATTAATAAAAGAATAACTGTAAATTTAAAAATTACTCTCCATGACAACAATTAAAGACATTATTTAAATAATGGTATCTCTTGTAAAAGTAATATTTTATCACATTATTCACGCAATTTTAATTTTCCTATTAAAATTCTTTAAAACTTTAATGTTTAAAAATTTTTTACTCAGAAAAAACTGAAATTAATTTAAAAAAAAACTTTTACTTTTTAATATATCTGCTGCAAGTACAAAACATGCGTTCACTATTTCAAGTTTTGTAAAAAAATAAATGCAATAGTTGATTCTTCAATTGACAGGAAAAAAAATTTCAATAGGCTAATTATGAACTTATTGATTCATCATGTATGATTTATTTAAAAAACAATGAAAGAAAAGGAAATTAAAAAAATGTGTGAATCTCGTCTTGTGAGTCGATTGTGTAAAGTCTCAAAATCCTTATTTGTTATATTACCTCGATCCTTCATTACCTAAGAAATTAATAAAATAAATAAACAGCTCTTCATATATTTTAGCATAATATGTGTTTAAAAAGTAATAATATTTGACACAAACTGGAATTCAAAAAAAGGTAATTTAATGTATTTGTTATCATTGACTACATTGTAGTTGCCAGTAATAATAAGCTTATGATATAGTTTTAAATAATCTTTATAAGTTGGATCATTACATCTTGTATACATGCAAGTACGATTGTCTATGTTTAGAAAATTCTTGGCTAATTATAAATAAAAGCCACTTCAACCATCTGCTAGATTATACTTGAAAGATCTTTTTATATTAAGATTTTTACTGATAATAAATTATGAACCACGTCTGTGTGATTCCACCTCCTCTGTTGTGTAAAGTTATTTTGAAATTTAATCAAGTAAAGTTTACCTCTTTGTTAATTTAGAGCCCCATATCAAGAGGATGAGCTTGAGATTCAGCACCCTCAAAGGTTTCTTTCGGTGCAACAGATTTTTCACCGGGTCCGGGCCCGTCCATACTATCAGCAGTCTTTGATGCTGCACGATCACCATCATCGGCTTTAATTTTTCTTCTCGAAGAAAGATAAAAACGTTTCACTTTGGGTTTTCTTTCTTTTTAAACTGGACGAATTCATGATCGTAAGAAACAAAGAACAAGAACCCAAAACTTAAACTTCTGCTTACAAATTAAAGGCATCCAACTTAAGTGAATTCACTGAACCATTCGAAATTCAGTTATACCACATCTAAGCTCCCAGCAGACCCTCTTTTTTATTGTTTGTTGTGTGTGTGTGCGGTGTATATTCACTATTTGAATACTGTGGCTTGTTTATCTCAAGAAAAGAAGAGTGGTGTGCTTGAAGACTACAATATAGGCAATATATTTTCCGCTTTCCTTCATGACAATTTTGTTATCAGCTAATTGTAGCATGAATAGATTCTTTCTGAGGATATTCCGTTCCTTTGAGCTACAAGGGTGCGAATTACTCCCCTTTACATTGTCCGATTCGTCCATCCTAGCCCCACAAATTCCCTATCAGAGACACGACTGGAGATTTATTGCCTAAGGAGTCTCTATGACGGTGCTTGCTGGAAGCCTTTGATGATTTTATCTTGCGTCCTCCTTTTCAAGCCAACTATGGATACAAAGTTTAAAAAGATTTTTTTTTAAAGAAAAGACACTTTTTAGAGAATAAATTTGGAAAAAAAAGAAGCAAAAGAGAAAAAATGGGCCCTTTTTACAGAAAAAAATGGGCCCCTTAAATTGGTGGCCCATGGGCCCCACTCGCCCTGTAGATAAACGGACCCTGCTCATAGCGGCCCCTTAGCTCATAGGGGGGTTCCGGACCCCCTGGACCCCCCCCGTCGCTGCGCCACTGTTTACAACTGTTGGAAAGGGCTGAAAATGAAAAAATTGGAAAACTGTAAATTTCAAGTTTTTTTTTTTTTTTTCTTACACAATCAGTAATATCGCAATAACATCGCACCCAGCATTCAATTAGAGACAGCAATGACGTAATCACTCTCGTTTTTTCCGACGGAAAATCGCGGACGTTTCGAAACGAAGACCCTCAGGGAGACAGATTCTTCGGTTCTTTTCCCACATAGGTCAAGGACTGAATTCGTTTAGCAACGGGAAGACCTTTCTAGTGGGCTTTTTTTTTTGTTGTTTCTTCCTTCTATCATCACCGATGATACACCCTAAGAATATACGATTTCCATTATAGTTTCTCAAGCTGAGACTGCACGTGTCTTTTGGTTTGCTTTTTTTTTTCTTTCTTTCTTTTAATACACCTTTTCTCCCCCTCTGTCTAACAGTTCGTGCCCGATAATGGGATTTTATAGTTAGTTCGCGGAAGAGAATCCACAAATTATGCTCCACCATGGCTGATGTAAAAGAGATACAACCATGGCCGTTAGGTGACCTGAATTCTTGAAACGGTAGGCGCTTTGAGTTTGAAGTGCATCTTGTCTGGATGCGACTGAAATGATTCAGCTTAATTTTCTATATTGGTTTAGTTGCTTTTTGATCAAAGACAAATGTTGATTTTTTTTTTAATTCAATTTCATTACTTCTTTGGACGAGAAAGTACTCTATTCGCGAAAAATTTCATTAGTCAGTTTTTGGCGGGAAAATAAACTTTGACCATTCCTGAATTTACTTTTCCAAGTTGCTCTGTACGCACGTATATATGCAGGGGTCGCGCTGTCGATTGCCAACGTCGCAAATTGCGATAGTAAAATTAGTTTGGCGAAAGAAAATATGATTTTTCGAAAATTTTGGCAATTGCATTTCTTAATGATGTCCGGCAAAATCTAATATGGCGAATGGATTGGCGAAACTTTAAAAAAAGCCAGCGCGACCCCTGTGTATGCATGTACAGACTGCATCGGCTGCACAAAAATGTTCAGGGGCCAAATTTGGCGACAGTTAAATTTTGGCTAGAATGATCATTTTTCGCATCAGCAGAACACTTCCCGAAGGCCTTCTGCTGGTTTTTATTCTCGTTTAACCCAGCTCAGGTTTCTCCTACGTTTACACGTTCTCTGTGATATTTTACAGTGCTTAGTAAATATTTACAAACTAAAACCTTGTCATCATTATATTACCCTTACTCAAGTACTCGCTGTAATTTCAGTACTTAAAGATACCTTGAATGAACATCTACTAAAAAATAAAGAGACTTCTGTATTCATTTTGTCTGAAATCGTGTTTACAATGCAGAACCAAGCCTGTTATTCCATGAGCATGTTATTTGTTATTAGTTATGCTGCAAATGGTAAAGAAGTTTTTAAAACCTATACTTTTAATTACGTAAATGTTTTCTGTATAAACATGAAATTATAAGGTTTGGTACAGGCAAAGTTTTTGATGAAATAGTTCCTTCAAAAATATATCATCCATATGAATACTCTAGAAGTATTGAAGGGTTGCTTAATTATGGTAAAAAAGCCTGGCTATTTTATTAGATCATTTTGTACCTGATAAAGATCATTGCTAGAATTCCTCCAATTTCCGCCCATGAGTTTTAACCCTTTGACGCACTGTGGTTGCGCCGTAAAAAATCACCTTATTTTAGCGCTTTCACTGCTAGTCGCAAAAGAATAGGGTTAAATGGTCCCAACGCTGAAAAGGTGCAACCTTTGCCATTGGTCCATTTAACGACCACCAACATGGAGATCGATCGAATAGCCCATCTGGCTGTGCGGTCGCGCAGCCAGCTGTGTCAAAAAACTTCTTCAGCTCTCTTTCATCAGATGGGCATTTCGATCGCCACGTTGGTGGTCGTTAAATGGATTAATGGCAACGGCTGCACTTATTCAGAGTTGGGCAGTATAGCCAGTTAATCTTATATATTAACCCTTTGAGGCGCAACCCTTTCCCGCAGCCGTTGCCATCGCGACTTAACTACCAGCAAGATGGCGGACGATCGAAACGTTCATCGCGTGCCACAGATCTAGAGACCCTTTTTTCGCGCACAGCCATCTGTCGTCAGGTATTTATTTTAATGCACGGACGTTTGTTAAAGATCTCCGAAAAGAATCTGTCACTACTCAAGGAGAATCTTAAACTCTCTAAATATGCCTCAGGGAAACAAACGCGCAAGGGGAAAAAATGCATTTTCCAGATATGTTATCGGATTTCTTTGCCGGAATGAGGTAGGGATTTTCAGTCATTGGAGATTTGATTGGGGAATTTGAGGTTGTTTTTTTGGTTGCCATTTGTTCGAATTTTCTATAATTTTCCCTTTTTTCTCTTTTGGAGGGATTTTCAGGCTAATCATATACTAGTGCGAAGATTCAGAGAAATAGTTAGGATTCTTTTCCTTGTAAAATGTGATTGTTAATTGTTTTGATTATTGTGATTGCTAAGATTACTCTCGGGATACTAAAACCATGTTCAAAGCATTGCCAATGAGACATTTTCCACTTCAATGTGTATTTTATCTTACATAAAATCCCAGAGTAAATAAAGTTTGTAGCAATGTAGGTTTTTATCCTCCAGATAAGACATTTCACTATTTATTGTAGGACCAAACAACCTGATAGCACGTGACTGGTCACAAAAAATCGGCAAAAATTCAAAGATTTGTTGCGCTTATTTAAAAAACTAACTATTGATATACAGGGACACACAAAACAGCTCTGATCATTTTCCTTCGTATTGAAAGTGGTAAAAGAAGCATTGCATACAGGGACACACAAAATATATCCGACGTTTTACGGTCTTTTTGCGGTAGCAGTAGTATCAAACAATGTTTATTATTGAAGGGTATAAGAACACACTCCCCAGTTAAAATGGTATACTGGGATACACAAAATATTTCCAGTCATTACTGTTTGTTGGCGGTATTGGCAGTACAAAACAAAATTAAAATTTATATTTGAAGTGTATAACTACACACTGCCCACTCAAAACGGTAATCCTAGACTTACATGCGCGAATTGTTCTAGAAACATGTTGCAATTTTCGGGGGAACCCGCTGTTCTGGGGCTTAAAATAGTTCAAAATTCGTATTCTACGCTTCAAATAGATAAATTTTGTTTTTTGTTGCATCAAAATCGGTCAACTAGAACCGGAGATACGGAGGTTTCACTTTCCCATTCAATTGTATGCAGTTTCTAGAAATCTCGAGAAATATTGGTCCTAAGCTTTTGGTAACTTCACTTTTGGCGACTTATTTTTTACGCCGAATTTGGAGATATTTCGCCTAAAGTCGCCAATCTTGGCGACATTATGGTCATTTGGCGCAATTTTTCCTATGGGGCTTGTAAAGTTGCTTTTGCTGCATTAAAATCACATAATAACCTAACATTTCTCTTCTAATCAAAATTCCTGCTTTATGTGGAATCTTCGAGAAATAGACTTTTCTGGAAGCAGAGCCCAGTTCAGTGTGAGTTGAGCTCCCGTAGTATGAATCGAGCTGTCCGAGTGAGTACGCTCGCTTTGCTCTGTGAATTGATAGTGCTATAGAAGCAGTGTTTTGGCTTGCTTTTCGAAGCTGATTTTAAAGTGCTGTGTGTAAATTCTTTATTATTGAGTCTTGAGGGATTGCTTGCGATATCTCTCGTATATTTTCACTGAATTTTTGCCTGTGAAAGTGTTTTATTTTGTGTGAGAAATACAGCATTTGTGAGAGCTTCTGATCTAAGCGCACTGTTAAAAGCACATTACTGTTTGATTGTGCTTGTGAATCTTGTACAGCTAATTGTTCGACTAAGTTCTAGAAGCAATAAAGTTCGTTTTGCATCCAGAAAAGTGGACTTTTTACTAGAACTTTCTACACCAATTGGACTCTAGAACGACCGAACCCAGTAAACAAGCAGGGGTTTCTGCAACAATATACAGGGATGCTCAGAATATTTCCGATCTTTTCAAGTCTGTTGGCGGTATTGGTAATACAAAACAAAATGAATATTTATTATTGAAAAATATAACTACATGTTCGTCATTGAAAATGTTAAACCTATCATTAATATACAGAGACACGGACACACAAAATATTTCCGATCATTTACTGTCTATTGGAGATAGTAGGAGGACGAAGCAAAAGTAATATTTATTTCTAAAGTGTTTAACTACATACTGTTTATTGAAAATGGTAAACGCACCATTAATATACAAGGGCACACAAAATATTTCCATTCTTTTAAGGTCTATTGACGATAGTAGTAGGACAAAATAAAATGAATATTTATTATTGATGTGTATAACTATATACTGCCCACTCAAAACGGTTAACCTAGAATTAATATATAGGGATATTCAAAATATTTCTGATTTTTTTCAAGTCTGTTGTCGGAATTCGTAATACAAAACAAAATTAATTTTAAAAATATAACTGTATGCTCCTCATTCAAAATGTTGAACGTAGCATTAATATACAGGGACACATAAAGCATTTCCGATCTTTTCCAGTGTTTTTGTGGTAGTAGTAGAAAACAATGTTGATATTTATTCTTGAAGTGTATAACTACATGCTCCTCACTGCAAGTGGTAAACGTATTATTAATATACAGGGACACATAAAGTATTACCGATCTTTTGTTGCTAATAGTACAAAACAAAGTGAATATTTATTTTTGAAGTGTATAACTACATGCTCCTCCCTGAAAATGATGAGCGTAATATACAGGGGCATACAAAATATTTCTGATCTTTTACGGTCTATTGGTGATAGTAGAGACAGAATAGCACAAAATTATTATCTATTGCTAAAGTGTTTAACTACATGATACTCATTGAAAATGGTAAACGTAACATTAATGTACATGGACACACAAAATACTTCCAACCTTTTCAAGTCTATTGGCAGTATTGGTCCTACAAAACAAAGTTAATATTTTTTTTATTGATTATTCCTATCTTTTACGGTCTACTGGGGGTAGCAGGAGGAGAAAAAATATATTTAATATTTATTATTGAATTTTATAACTGTACTTTGGGTTTGGTACTGTAAGGATTGGGTTTCGAGATGCCATGGCAACAATTAACTTCTTAAGGGAAATCTAAACTAAATATAAAATTTTGTTATGTAGAAATAAGGTATTTTAAAAATGAATAGATTTGTTTTCAAAACACGTTTTTAGATTATTCCTTTTAGATGCGAAGTAACGTTCACATCAGCTTTTGTGTCATGATTTTGTAGTTTCCCTAGTGCAGTCTCAAATTAGCGTCTGTAAGGCAAAGTTTATGTTGCAAGCCAAAAAATTAGGTTAGTTTTTGAGATTTCGCAAACATTCATAAATTTCAATCATATGAATAAGAAAAATATTCTTTCCGTGCAAAGAACGGGTCCGCAGCTAGTCAGTAACAATAAATGCGGTAGAAAATTTCTCTGGGGGAAAAAAAAAGTACCTCCGCCTTCCTATCGATGCCCGTGCTAACTCAACTGGTATGAAGAGTCCTCTCGGCCAATCTCGTCTTCTCATCGAAACCTCATGGCGTACCGATAAAATATACAAAAGACATGGGGCAACGGCCCCTAGACTCGCTACGCTCGCTTTTCGTATGAGGCATTCGGCCCCTAATAAGGCTTATTCGTAAAAAAATCACAATTTCAACAAACAAAACCCAAAGGTTGGATCAGATAGAATGTTACCGAGGTACATATTGCTTGGCTCTTGCATGTTCTTTGGAACAACTATTTCACACTATTTTTAATTTTGTAAAACCTACGGAACACCTTGCGTATTTGCCATCCATGGCTATTTTCCATAATTTGGCGACTTATGTACACGTATAGCATCTTCCTTTGGCGCATGTTCCTTGGAACATAAGAATTTAAACTTCACACTATTTTTAATTACGTGAAACCCATGGAACACCTTGCGTATTAGCCAATTATGGCGATTTTTCATAATTTGGTGACTTGCGTATATGCATAGTTAATAATTAGCTCTAAGAAAACAGTACTTCATATGTTTTCTTTTATAAAAACTACGGAACGGCTAGGCCACCAATGGCGACTTTTCATTATTTGGCGATTTACACAGGCTCACAACCTATAATGACTGCTCATGTAAGGTTCCCGGAAAATGTGTTATCCATATTTTCATATACATAATCCTTTGCAGATTGGCGTATTTAGCACCGCAAATTATATCATCTCGCCGCGCTGTCAAATATCCAAAGTGTACTATAACTGCTGTAATGGCATAGTTAATGCCACAAAATATTTGTACTGGTAGCAAATATTCCAGCTGGACCAAACCGGCTTTAAAATAATCTGCATTTTAATTATTTTTCCTTTTCAAGATACTGGGTTGTAACATTTTAGAACTCGCGGTTTTGATTCACCCTGCTTGGAAAAATACCATTTGCCAGATCGTACCTAATGACAAGATGGCGCTTTTAAAATCAGTGACAATGAGTTATTCTATTTTGGAAAAACGAATAATCGCTCATTCTAAACTCCTGTTGTCTAAGCGAACTTACTACTTGAAAATTGTTAACTTTGTGTAATAATCTTTGGGTTATTTATTTCATATATTTTTAATTTGGCGTGAAATGGGTGTAATTCTACTTCACGTTTGTCAATTTCACACGATGCTACGTACTTGGAATCAGTGGCGTAGCAAGACGGGGGCGGGGGGGCGGTCCGCCCCGGGTGTCACCCTCAATGGGGTGACACCCGATGGCTTGTACGGCAAAAATTCCAAAAATATCGCATGTATGGGGGCAAAAATGCTCGTATGGGGGGGGGGGGTGACACCACTTATATCCGCCCCGGGTGGCATATTAACTACCTTTACTCTCTGTTGGAAACGGGGGATATTGAAGCCTTCTGATTGGCTGCTATCTCAGATTGATGCATGACGTCATGATGCCTTACCGCTCCTTCTTTATTTTAACCTTGTTCTTAGCCCAGCGCTCGATATAATCTTATTAGCTTATTCTTATGTAGTTTATCAGTTGTTTCAATGTCTGTTTTTCCAGAAAAGAAATTTCCCAGCAAAAAAAGGAAACATTCACTTTCTGTAAATATAAAAAGGAATCAACCAAATGCAAAACTGCATTAAATTGTAATTTTTTGTACAATACATATATATTAAAGATATAATTTTACTTATTTTCCATATTTCTTGCATTTCTTATTATTAAATTGTAACCTCAAAAATTTAATTTATAATTTTTGGATATTAAAGGAAAAGAATACATATGAAAAATTATTCGAATACTACCATCCCCAAATAATTCTTTCTATCTTAACGTGTCTGAATCTGAAAATAAAATTAAAAGAATTTCTGTGTTATTTACTTTCTCTTTCTAAGTTCTGGGGTTTATATTCAACAATTATAAGAAAGTTGGGAGCATTTGAAACGCAACCAACCATTAAAAAAAAAAAAAAAAAAAAAAAAAAAAAAAAAAAAAAAAGACGCTTTGTGAAAGAGGAAAATTAAGAACTTTTATTAAGTACTAATAGTTTTGTTGAAAAATTTACATAATGAAATAATTCTTGGAATTGAAAAATATTTTTATCTATTAAAATTTTTTGTTTCATCAGTGAAAAAGATTCAATTCATAAAAGTGACCGTACATGTAAAACAAGCAAGAAATAAATGAAAGTTCATAAGCTAATAAAGTTTTATTCTATAATATGTCTCTCTCTGTATATGTGAATAATTTTAAGAAATGCCTTATAGAGAATTAACTGAGAATTGTGTATACTCAAAAACTACAGCAATAAATATTGAATGAGAAAATTATTGTTTATATTAGAGTATTCTAAATACATAGGTAAGTGTCTTTACCAGTTCAAGGAAATTTTTTGTTTCGCATATTTTTCTATGAATATAGTAGCATTAAAAAAATACTTTTCTAATTTCTAAAAACATTTAAATTTCTAAATATTTTTTAAAGAAAAGTATATTATAAATGCATTTGTATCAATTTATAATATACTTTTCTAATATTTGAGGTTTTAAAATATTATCACTTAACAAAATCTTTAATCAAGCAAACAAATTCAAAATTTAACAAAATCCTCTTATATATCCTATTATGTTGAATTTATCATTCAGAATACTCTTGTGATAAAAATATTGTCATTCTAAAAGGTAACTGTATCTTTCTTACAATGAAAAATGAATTTCATTTTATAGTAATACCTAGTATTTTTCTTTGCTCTAATTAAAAAAAAAAAAAAAAAAAAAAAAAAAAAAAAAAGATGCTCTATCCTTAGAATATTCTTGTCACACATATGTAGGCATTGTTAAACTTTATTTCCTTTGAAAAACAGGGTTCAATTTTTGTCATTTAAAATTAGTAGTATTTAATATTCATAACATTTGAGTAGCTGATTAAGAGAGAGAACAAATTAACTAAAGAAAAATATGTTTAAAGTAATGCTGTTAAATGGGAGGAATTTTTTTTTTAAATTAAATATACACCAAAACAAATCATTCTGATGTTTTTTATGCTGTTAATTTATTTAAGGCGAGGCAGTCATGAGTTTCACAATAAAAATATAGATGGCACCATCACATATATTGAAATTTTAAGATGCTCTGAGAAAGCAGCCAATAAGAAGGCTTCAAGTTCCCCCGTTCCCAACAGAGAGTAAAGGTAGTTATTATGCCCCCGGGTGTCACCCACTGCCCTAGTAGCACAATTAGCCCAAAAGACGTTTAAAACACGTTTTTTAACGTCATAAAATACGCCACTGCTTGGAATTGCTTTGTGGCAAAGGAATGAATGATTTTATGCCAAACCTGGCAACCATTATGTTTATTTTTTCAGTTTTTTTATTAATATCTTCTAAAACAATTCAATTTTCGAAATTTAAGTCACCTTATCAGGTTCCTCAGAATTTTCGGAATCCGTTGGCACCTTAGTCGAAACTCAAATCTCCAAGGTTTAGGAGGAGATAGTCGAACAAGCTCTTGACAGCGTCAGCGGCCGTTACTTTTTTTTAGAATAGAGAGAAACCGATGAGATATGGGCATTCGGACAATCTGAAAGAATGACGAATATTTCTAGTGCTGCCATCTGTTGCTGATATCCGGAAATTTCAATCAATCTCAATCAACTGTCAAACCAATTTTTTCCAAGGGCAGAGAATTCGTCAGAACATAGTAATAAAAGTACGTGTGCAAGCCACCAAACAACTCGGTCTTGTCACGGAATATTTAAAAGGTGAAGTGTATGCTAAAATGACTCTTGAAAAAGTGAAATTTTAGCGATGTATTTTATAAATGAAAGAAAAATTAAAGACATAATTTTTTCTTTCCTTTGAAAGTCTTTTTTCTAGGAGTGCTCTAATTTATTTAATATTTTAATAGACAGGGTGTCCGCCAGCGACTACAAAGGCGACTTCTGCTGCTAATTTAAAGATTAGGCGACTTGAGCGACGTGTAACGTGAATACGTGTTAGAACCCCTTAAAAAGTCCTCCTCCCAAGGCACCTCCCATCCTTGGCAGATCGCTCTGGTGTACCGTTGCCATAATCAAACAAACAAACCAAAGAGGACTTAAAATTTTGAAGTATAGTTGGAATACTTTTGGCGAAGATTTTAAAACAGATTCAGTAGGCTATTTTAAGATAGATTTCGATTCCAGAGATGTGTTTTATGAAACAAGGAAGGCAAACACGGCACACTGATGGATTATGACACCCACTCCAAACAGTGTTTAAAATGGTAAAGTATAGTTGGAATATGCTTGACGTAGATTGTAAAGCAGTTTCAGTGGGAGATTTCGATTCCAAAGGTATGTTTTATGGAACAAGAAAGAGCTTATTCTTATTTTAACGTTCCCACTCTCGTCAAAGTAAAAAATAGCCTCACTTTCGCAAGCTTTGCAGTCATGTGTCTCTAGTTATGCACAAGTTTCAACGCTCCTAAAAGAACTAGACGAAAACTAAAGGGAACAAATTAGCGATAAACGCACTGGTTTAAGGAATTTGAAGACAGTTAATTATTAAAACTACATTAATTGTCAACCCAAAATAAATAAATAAGTAATGTTATGCTGTACTTACATGTTATTCCAAATCGCCATTTTAATTCAGAATTACGGTTGCCACATAAATACAAAAAATCGTCGTGGTAACTGCGCATGTTTAATTATCATCTTGGCAACAAGGTACTCTCAGGTCCGGCTTTACCACTAGGCTATGGAGTTACAGATTCAGTTCCAATCTAAGTCCATGCACTAGGCGAAACTAGGCGACCACCGATTAAAGAAGGCCGCCTTTGAAAAAAATGAAAATTTTGAAAAATCACTACCAAGCACTTCATTTAATCAGCTTACAACACGATTGCATGTTCTATTAGAGTACATTGTTTTAAATAGACAGCTTTCCACTCACTTTCTAATCATGCCGTGTCCCCTCCTCCCCAAAAAAGAGCATTAGTGAATTTTCAGGCGTCTGTTTTATGATTAAAGGATTAGATTTTCTAAAAGTGTGTCCATCAAAGTGTTACTCGACTCCTTCAGATTGGTTGGTCCTATACTCTTTTGAAAAGGACTCGTTGACTGTGTATGAAACCAGTCATCACACGTATAGCTTACGCTCATTAATTTTTTCGTAATTTTCTTTTTATGGTATTAATCAGTATTGATCATTCATTGCTTGACTATAAAAAAGGGAAACGAAATATATTCAAAGTGATTTTCTTGGCGATTCTTAATTCAGTAGGTAAAAGGGTTAAAACGTTCTTAATGATACTATCGGTCCTTGTGGTTTTAGGACCGATTCAGTTGATTGGTTGTATTTCAAAGTTCATTTCTTTACATCTGCTCTACGCAGGAGGAGACTGACGATCACTTTTTCTTATTCGCTCTTTTATTCTGCGGTCCGATTAAGTGGAATTTCGGTCCAAGTAAGTGAATGATATCATGTTTATGTAGCAGCGTTTGGTTCGGTTCTTTAAGATTTGGTCAGAATAAGCGGCTGGTCCAATTTACCGGAATCGACTGTACTGAAATTTTATTAACAATATCAATGACTGTTGCATCTGTTGAAAGCAGCTTTCGTCAACTGTGTCTCAAGGAAGGTTAGTTGGACTGCCCTTAATATCGATGCAAAATGATATTTGCGCGTTCATTCAATTACACTGATTTAATCAATGAATCTCCAAACAAACAGGCCCGAAGAATTCAGTATTGAAACATAGCATTAAACAATCTTTTAAAGAAGATTTATTACATTACTAGCTGAAGTACCCGTTCTTCGCACGGGAATGAATGGACTTTTTGATATTACGATTTGTGGTGATTACTATTCATTGTAATAAACAGATATAGCAAAGTGGATATCGCGTTATATTGTGTCCAATAATCATGCATACCGAATTGCAAGGCAATCGTTTGTACGGTGCAGAAGGCCATGCGGCGTAGCGCAATCTAGTGGCGAGTTTTAGCGAAACGGATACGTCGAAAATATTTTTCGCATTCAGATATCGATGTATACGAATTTTCATGACTATCGGCTGGACAGTCCTGAAGTTCATGTGTTGACGCGACATCTAGTGGCAAGTTATAGGAAAATGGATAGCGCCAAACTCTTCCCCGTGTTCAAATATCTATGTATACCTATTTTCATAGCGATTATTTGCACAGTCAAGAAGTGATACACTGCAGGGCCATCTAGTGGTTCAATAAAGTAATGATTTGCTACAGCGCCGTCAAGTGGCGAGTTATAGCAAAATGGATAACGCCAAAATATTCTCGTTGTTCAAATAGCTATGTATACTGATTTTCATAGCGACCGTGTTCAACTATCTATGCATACCAATTTTCATAGCGATTATTTGCACAGTCAAGAAGTGATACACTGCAGGGCCATCTAGTGGTTCAATAAAGTAATGATTTGCTACAGCGCCGTCAAGTGGCGAGTTATAGCAAAATGGATAACGCCAAAATATTCTCATTGTTCAAATAGATATGTATACTGATTTTCATAGCGACCGTTTGAATGGTCAAGAATTTGGCCTGCTGCAGCGTCATCTAGTGGCGAGTTAAAATAATAATGCATTGCAGTGTCATCTAGTGGTGAGTAACATCAAAAGGAACGCAGTTAGAATATATTCTTCGTGCTCAAATGTGTAAGTATAAAAAATTTTATGCCGACGGTCGAACGGTATAGAAGTACATGCTTTGCAGCGCCATTTAGCGGCAAGTTACAGCAAAATGGATAGTGAAAAATATTCTCCGTGTTCTAATATTCGCGTGTACCAAATTTCATCGAAATCGGTTGGACGATATTCGCATAGCAAACGGCTAAACGGAATAGAATTCAACGTTGTGCTGCGGAACCAAGTGGCAAGTTAAGGAAAACGGATAGCATAAAAACCTTCTCCATCATAAAAGACTTAGGTGAACCAAATTTCATCGTGCAACGGTGCTCAACGGTGCTGGAGTTTTTCAACCTCATAAACACATACCAACATTCATTTTTATCTATAACCAGTGTTATTATATATACCAGTCTCAAATAAAATCCAGTTTCAAATCTAAGCCTCGCCAAAGTTCCAACATACGCCATTTTGCAAGACGTTTTTTCAGGGAATCATTCGAAGCATTGACTTAGCAGCAATCAATATGGGAAATGGTTCGACCGCCAAAGAGTAGCACGCATTTATTTGAAAATTGGAATCCCTTAATACAGCCGATTTTTTTTTTTAAATTATCAACTATAATGTGTTTTATTCATCGTTACTCCGATGTACTAAATGAGAAGATTTCAATTTTCTGAAATTTGGCGGAATTCCCCCAACTTAAATCAATGTACTCATTTGGCGAGAATTCTGGAGATAGATCAATTGAAATCCCTTAATAACTGCATTATTTCTTCACGGATCATTAAAATTTAACGCTGTATAAACCTTTGCACTTGTTTTCAAAAATCTATTTCCTTAAGCTCTCAATAAATTGCGCCAAGCCGAAGTCTGTGCAAACCGCTAGAACTCACTTTCACAAAATCGGCATTTGAGCCATTTTATTTTTTCGCCAAACTAAAATAATTTACCTATTAGCCTCGGAAATCTTCAATTCTTATTATTTTGCGTGTAAAGCATTACATTCCTGCTCTGATTTCCCATGCACACGATATTATAATTTAAAAAAAAAATAACCTTACGAATATAAACTACCAAAAAAAAATCATTATTATTCTTTTACTTTTACTTTGAGAATTTAAAACATTTTATTCGGCAAAATCGCCACACATGGCAACCACGACCCTTATTTCACACTTTTTTCACTACAGGGGTTACAATTACGGAAAGCTTTTTGCGTGAATAGCATAAAAAATCTCTTAAATTCCGGGAACGGGTGGACTATCAAAGTTTTAAAGTGGACTACGATTTATTGTATATTATTTTACATATCTGTGCTAAATTTCAGGCCGATAGGTCCATTTTTGTGGATTTGTATACGAACGACATTTTATTCGGCAAAATCGCCACACATGGCAACTACGATCCTTATTTCACACTTTTTTTACTACAGGGGTTACAATTACGGAAAGATTTTTGCGTGAAGAGCATAAAAAATCTCTTAAATTCCGGGAAGGGGTGGACTTTCAAAGTTTTAAAGTGGACTATGAGTTATTCTATATTATTTTACATATCTGTACTAAATTTCAGGCCGATAGGTCCATTTTTGTGGATTTGTATACGAATCAAATCCACAAACAAACAAACAAACAAACAAACAGAATTTCATTTTTATTTATAAGATTTGGTTTTTGATTCTTCGGTGGATTTCAGGGAAGAGGCTGGTACCTAGATCAAAATACAAACCTGAAGGATGAAACTGTAAGATGGAACTGCAAGTATCGGACTTATAAGCCTGTAAAAGCCTGTTCATAAGGTGAACTTATAGCATATCAATTATATGATTGTTATTGATATTTAGCATATCAATTATATGAGGATTTTAAATATACATTCCCAAAGTTGTTGAGGAGGGGACAAAAAACATTTAAACAAAATACTAAGCTCGTATTTCACTTGTAAATTCAAAGTAAGTTATTTTTACCTATTGCATTTATTAGTTGAATTATTTCATTCTTTTTTTTTTTTTTTTTTTTTTTTTTTTTTGTATTTTTATCAAACTTCCTTTTTCTCCACATTACTTAATTTGTAGCACCACATGAATTTCTTAATGGAATTTTGTGAACATTTTTATACTCACATAACGATAAATACTTTCTAAATAAGTATGAGAAAAAGCAGTGCAATTGTGCAATTTAAGTACACAAATCCTGAAAGTAAATAAATCAAACTATTTCTGGGAATGAGTCTCTACCAGTAGAACACTGTTCTATTGATTGATACACCCTAAAGACAAACTACCAAATAAGCATTTTTGCCATTTTTTTACGAAATGTAAATTGGCTATTTTTAGATATGTATAATTCTTTTTTACTTTTAGATTTTAATATTTCTTATTCATATCTTCATGAATTATGTTTTGTTTGCATTATTTTAATGTGTCTTAATGGAATCAAGAACTGGTTTATTAAACTAAAGCTTAACAATTGTACTTTATATTGGCCAGGGCCGTAGCGCTGGGGGCGCTATGGACAGCTCAGACCCCCCCCCCCCCCTAGAGCAATTAACAGGCACCAGGAATACTTTTTTTTTTAAATAAGTTTTTACAGTATCTATCCCTATGTATAAAATCAGGCCCGGACTGGCCTGGTCGGCGATTGCCGAGAGCCCTCGGCCCCAAGGGAGCCCCGCTGAGGCATTCAAAAGTGGATATACAACTGCATAATGAGAGTAATTTGATTATTTATTTTCCAGCAATCTTAGCACGTCGACGATATTGGCTTCGTCGGGATTCGATTCTTAGGTTCGCCGTTCTAAAGTCCAGTATATGTAGAAAGTTCTAGTAAAAAGTCCATTTGTCAGGATGGAACACAAATTTTATTGCTTCTAGAACTTCGTTGAACAATCAGATGTGCAAAATTCACAGACACTAATGGCCAGTACCTTGCTTATAATAGTCCTCTCAGTACAGAAACTTTCACAGATGCTGTATTTCTTACAAAAAATAGAACACTTCCACTGTCACAAATTCAATGGAAACTTACAAAGGAAATCATAAACAGTCCCTCAGGACTCACCAATGAAGAATTTACACTCTGTACTCAAAAACAAGCAAAATACTACTTCCAATAGCACAATTTACAGAGTAATGCATCGAACTCAATTAGCGATCGAATATAACTATCTCTGGTAACCTGCCCTGTCTCTATTTATAGGTGTCGCAGAAGCTAAGCGAAAATTCTGGTAGGAGCTGTTTCTCGAAGAACCCGCATAAAGCTCGAATTTTGATTATGTCATGGAAATGGAAATTAGAAATACTAAGCTACAGCGCAATATTAATGTAGGAAAACAAGCATTACTGGCCCCATTGGTAAAAGCGCACCAACTGACCGAAATGTCGCCAAGCTTGGCGACTTTTTGGCGAAATATCGCCAAATTTGGCGTCAAAAATAAGTTCCCATAAGTGAAATTACCAAAGCTCTAGCATCAATATTTCTCGAGATTTCTAGAAAATCCTATGTTAACCAATGGGCAAACCCAAAACTCCGTACGTCGTGTTCAAGTCAACCGATTTTGATACAACAAAATGCAAAATATAATTATTTGACGCGTGGGGTACGAATTTTAGAATAATTTTAATATCTGGGAGGCAGAACAAACCGAAAATTCTTCACAATGTATATATATATATATATATATATATGTATAAACCCTTTAGTATTTAGAGGTGCCTTCAGAGCGTAATGTAATTCTTATGAGTGTCGCTGCAAAAGAACTATGTGATATAATGGATAAAGGCAGCTTATAATACACGGGAATGTTGTAGCTTTCTGAACATGAAAAATGTTTGAGAATCGGTTCAATATTTACCGAGATGCCATACAGCGTAATCCAATTCTTATGAGTCTCCCTGTAAAAGAACTATTTGTGAAATATGCATAAAAGGTAGCCTATAAAACACGGGTATGGTGTAGCTTTCTACTAGGGGAGAAAGTTTTAGAACTTGTATAGTACTTACAGGGATGTACATAGAACGCAATGTATTGAATTATTTTGAGCGTACCTGTCAAAGAACTATTTATGCTATATGCATAAAAGGTAGACTGCATATTAATCCAGGGCGTAAGCTATTTTCAGTCCAAATATTACGCAAATCCGTTCTACGGCTTTTGCGTGATTGAGTCAGAAAAACCCAAACACACAAAAATGCGAACTTTTACATTTATCATATTAGTAGAATAACTTTCAATAAAGAGACATAATTTTTTTAAATCAACGCTATAAAATACGGTAATGCTTTTTAAAAATGTGGCTATAATATACTTTGGAACAATAGACTATACCTTTATTAAAAATCGCTTTAAACAAAGGGGCGTAACCGTTAGAATCAATTAAAATATATACGGTATAACAATGCTGTTTAAGATTATTTGTCAATAATATACGTTAAAACAGTGGACTAAACCTTTATTTAAATGACTTTCAACAAAGGGACGTAATTGTTGGAAAGGCAAAAATACACGATATAGCAATGCTCTTTAAAAATGTGTGACAATAATATAATTTGAAACAGTGTACTAAACCTTTATTTAAAATGACTTTCATCAAAGGCACGTTAATTGTTGGTAATAATGTAAAAATACTCAGTATAACAATGCCCTTTAAAAATGTATGTCAATAATATACTTTGAAACAGTGGACTAAACCTTTATTTAAAACAACTTTGAACAAAGGGACGTAATTGTTGGAAAGGCAAAAATACACGATATAACAATGCTCTTCTAAAATGTGTGTCAATAATATACGTTAAAACAGTGGTCTAAACCTTTCTTTAAATGACTTTCAACAAAGGGACGTTAATTGTTGGAAATAAGGAAATATTACACGATATAACAATGCTCTTTAAGAAAGTTTGTAAATAATATACTTTGAAACAGTGGACTAAACCTTTATTTAAAATGACTTTCAACAAAGAGGCGTAATTGCTGAAAAAAAAAGGCAAAAATACAGGATATAACAATGTTCTTTAAGCATGTGTGTCTATAACATACTTTGAAACAGTGTACTAAACATATATTAAAAATGACTTTCAACAAAGGGACGTAATTGTTGGAAATGATGAAAAATACACGGTATAACAATGCTCTTTAAAAATGTGTGTCAATAAAATACTTTGAAACAGTGGACTAAACCTTTATTTAAAATAACTGAACAAAGGGACGTAATTGTTGGAAAGGCAAAAATACACGATATAACAATGCTCTTTAAAAATGTGCGTCAATAATATGCTTTGAAACAGTGGACTAAACCTTTATTTAAAATGACTTTCAACAAAGGGGAGTTCATAGTTGATAATAATGCAGAAATACACGGTATAACAATGATGTTTATAATGTGTATCAATAATGGACATAGAATCAAAGGGTTATATTAAAAATGCCTTTGAACAAAAGGACATTATCGTTAGACTTAAGGCAAAATTATGCAGTATAACTATGCTTTTTAAAAATCCGTCATTAGTATGTTTCTAAACAATGGGCTAAAATTTTAAAGAATAAAATTAAACAAATGGAAGTAATTGTTTCAAATATATGTAAAAGTATGGGTTAAAGAGCTTATGCACTGGATTAACTTATAGAATACCTTTCATGTATTAGCGTAAATAGTTCTACAAGGACACTCAAAACAATTCTAATTCATTATGGTCTCTGTAACCACTGAACTGAATCTGAAATTTTTTTTCCACTGACAGAGAGCTATGCTACTCCTGAGTAATACGAGTACCTTTCATATATATTTTTACGAATTTTCGGGGCAACCCACTGTTCTGGGGCTTAAAATAGTTCAAAATTGGTATTCTACGCGTCCAATAGTTAAATTTTGCTTTTTGTTGCATCAAAATCGGTCAACTAGAACTGGAGATACGGAGGTTTCGGTTTCCCCATTGTTTTTCTATGGGTTTCTAGAAATCTCGAGAAATATTACTCCTAGGGCTTCGATCTCTTCACTTTTGGGGACTTATTTTTGGCGCGAAATTTGGCGATATTTCGCCAAAAGTCGCCAATCTTGGCGACATTTTGGTTATTTGGCTCGATTTTCCCAATGGGGCCAGAAATTTGATTTTCCGCATTAAAAACGCATAATAACCTAACATTTCTCTTCTATGACGTAATCAACATTCCCGCTTTATGTGGATTCCTCGAGAAATAGACTTTTCTCGAAGATTCTTGTAGCTTCTGCGTCGGGTATAAATATAAGAATGTCGGGTTTCTGAAGCCCCAGTTCAGTGTTGATCAAGATTTGAGAGAGTGAGTACGCTTGCTTTGCTCTGTGATAGAAGCGGTGTTTCGCGCTGTTTATGAAGCTTTGAATTTAAGTGCTGTGTATAAATTCTTGATTGCTGAGTCTTGAGAGACTGTTAGTGTATCTCTCATATATTTTCACTGAATTTTTGCCAGTGAAAGTGATTTATTTTGTGTGAGAAATTCAGCATTTGTGAGAGCTTCTGATCTATGCGAACTGTTAAAAGCACATTACTGCTAGATTGTGCTTGTGAATTGTGTACAGCTGATTGTTTCACGAAGTTCTAGAAGAAATAAAGTTGTGTTCCATCCTGACCAGTCGATTTTTTACTAGAACTTTCTAAACCAACTGGACTTTAGAACGACGAACCCCGGAAACAAGCAGAGTATTTCTGCAACATTTATAACAATTTTACCGGGGCTCTCATAAGAAAGTCATCAAATTGGCATAATTGAAACCATTGAACAGATTCTAAAAACATTTCTCAGGTAAAAAGCTCCGCTATTCCTGAGTATCATAAGCTAAAGTTCGTGCATATAAAATAAATATTTCTTTTACAGGAATTGTCAAAATAACTCAAATGCAATACCCTCTATGGGTATCTCTCTAACTACTGAACCGATTCACAAACTTTTCTCACCAATAAAAAGCTACACTATTCTTGAAAATTATACACTGTATTTCATACAGGTATATGTAGATATATATACATAATTGTTTTTCAGAGATACTCATAAGAATAATATTACGCTCTGTGGGCATCTGTGTAACTACAGAACTGATTCTTAAACTTTTTTTACTAATACAAAGCTACAATATACTTGATTTTATAGGCTGCATTTAATGTATGCAACGTAAATAATTCTTTTACAAGGACACTCAAAATAATTATTATACATTTACACTCTTTGGTTATCTCTCTAACTACTGAACCGATTCTAAGACTTTTCTCACCTATAGAAAGCCACTGAGTATTTTAGACTGCCTTTTTATGAATATATCACAAATAATTCTTTTAGAAGGACAGGCAAGTATTGCATTACGCTCTATGGGTATCTCTGTAACTAGAGAACCGAATCGAAAACTTTTTTCGATAATATAAAGCTTCTATTTCGGAGTATTAAAGGCTAAGTTTTATGGATATAGCTTAGATAGTTCTTTTACAGGGACACACAAAATAATAGTAATACATTAAGCTGTATGGGTATTTCTTTAACTTCTGAACCGATTCTAAAACTTTTTTCACTGATAGAAAGTTACACTAGTCCGGAGTAATATGGTTACCTTTCATGCATATATCACAAATAGGTCTTTTACAGGGATACTCATTCGATTTACATTACGATCTCTGGAACCAATGATCCGATTCTAAATTTTTTTCCTTCCTTTTACGGAGTATAAGGAAGTAATGTGATCCCGAATAATTTTGGGGGCCAAATTTCGACGAAAAAAACGATTTTGACTACCGCTAAACAGTGGCGCTCTCTGGATTTTAGTTTAGGGGGGGCTGGGCTACAAATACTACTGAACTCGGTTATAGTGACCTCAATTATAGTTATAATTCTCTTATAACGTCAAAATATTCTGTGTCAGTCGACTTGCCCGTAGAACACAACCCCACGAGCAATGTAACTTTAGAATCAAATAATTATATGATCTTTTCAGTGATGTTGTAGCCAAGTTTAACCGTGTTTCATGCTCTAACTGCAAGTTTTTATTTAAAAACTAACATCTTTTTTTTGGTAAAAAGTATTTCAGAAATAATTTGAAGAGAATTTTTAAAAAGAAAACATTTAGAAATAATTTGAAGACAATTTTTAAAAAGAAAACATTTAACTCATTAGTGACAATTTTCAATTTTCAATACTTTTCACTTCTAATTTCCCACCTTTAGGGGGGCTTCAGCTCGCATAGCCCCCTCCGTGGGTGCGCCTATGGCTAAATTTAATTTTAACAATTTTTTCGATGCATCTCATCGTAAGTTAGCATGCAGGATCCTATAAATGCGCCTGCAACCCATTTTGACCAACGGTGAGTCTACTTTGAAGAGTTTTTCTATGCCATCGGTACACACGTATGGGTGTAACTCGCATATCCCAAAAACTATTGGTCGTAGAATGATGAAATTTTGTAGTTAGGCGTGTTGTAATATCTAGTTGTACAGTACACCTCCTCTTTCGGTCCCATTCGACTGGATAGTTTATCTATAGGGTCGCCCAAACGATTTTAAATGCATTACGCTCTATGGGCAGATATTAATTAAAGCGCATTTTAGAGGTATTAAGCTACTTCAAACGACTCAGAAGTGATACAGTAGAATCTCGCTACAACGATATCCTCTATAACGATAATTCTCTCTGTTACGATATTTTTTCATAGTCCTGGTTGAATTCCCTTTAGATTAATGTAAAACAGTTCTCTGTATTACGATACCCTTTAAAACGATAATTCTCTCTACAACGATGGTAATAATTATCCCTTACATCACAATAATTCTCTCTACTACGATATATTTTTTTTTCTACGATGCATCAGAAGCCCATCTCATGCACAGACATTGAAAGCTACACAAAGAAAGTCGAGGTACCTTGTGGTTGGAACGGGTTGGACCACGCCTCTGCAAAAGAACGTCTTCTAAGTTTTGTTTTGCTGATGTAACACTATGGTAATGAGAAAGTGCATTTCTCGTAAGGTGGAAGGGCAGTTGGATGACACATCTTTGATTCCTATCCCCCTCTTTAAAAAATGGTCAAGGATTCCTTTCACCGGAACTGATATAGAAAACGATACGTTCTTTTGTCTGAACTTGAGTAAGAATTTTAACCTCCGATAAATCCTATCGAGGTCGATTATTACACGAGGATATTTTAAATCATTTATGAGTTTTTTTACTTTGAAGTTTGTTTAGTGAAAATCTAAAGCAAATGGCTAAAAGAAAGCAAATATCTATCGAAGTGAAATTCAACATCATAAAAGATTTTGATAAAGGCATGAACCAAAATAAATAAGGATAAATTAATGGGTATGTATTTTCAATTAATATCTAATACATTTTTAAAAAAAGCTTTTGCGGCATTCAAGTATTATTTATTTAGACATTATATTTTTGTTATTCAAATATGCTATAAATATTTATAAGCTATATCTCCGCTAGAATCCCTGGCGAGGCGGCAACTGTATTTAACTAAAATTTGTGAGTGTTGTGAAAATTACTGAAAACTATAAACATATTTTTCTCCTTTTATTTATTATAAATTACTTGCGAGGGTGTGCTGAATGAAAACAGAACACTTTCTGGTGATACCGCAGGGTATGGGATATATGAAGAACAAAATCAAAAATCTTTTCGTTCCAATATCGATTCTCTCTATAACGATAATTCTCTTTACAACGATATATTATTTTGAATCCCAAAATATCGTTATAGAGGGATTTCACTGTATATGCTGTTAAGGATTAAAAAATGAATTTCTCCATCGAAAAAAGTGTCTTTATCATTTTTAGTTCTGCTATAGGAACACTCAAAAGATTTCCAATACATTACGTTTAATAGCAATTTTAAGGACATTTTGATCCATTTCAAGCACGATACGGTCCAACCATATAGTTAGGTAAGGGTCCGACCGCGGTTGCGTGCCTCCCTCAAGAAATACACCAAAATTCGCCAAGCTTGGCGACTTTTGGTGTACATGTGTATGCATTTAACTCTCAAAAACTATTAGTCGTACAATGTTGAAATTTCATATATAACATTGTTGTAACATCTAGTTTTGCATCTCGTTTTTGGTTCCAATCTGCTGGAGAATTTATTTACAGGACCACCCAAAAGAATTTCAGTACATTAATGCCTATGGACATCTTCAATCTGTAGACAGTCATTGTTCGGTCCATGCCTAAAATCTCGCCGTCTGTCATCGACTTTGGCGATTTTTGCCCAAATATCGCCAAATTGGCGATAGTCAATCATTGGGTCTATGCCTAAAATATCTCCGTTTGTCATCGTCCTTGGCGAGTTTTGGTGAAATATCGCTAAATTTGGCGATAGTCTGTCATTGTTTGGTCCATGCCTAAAATTTCGCCATTTGTCGGCGAGTTTTTCCGAAATATCGCAAAATTTGGGGACAAAAATTATTACGTATTTTGAATAACTCGAAAACTTTTACCCGTAGAATTTTGAAATTTTGTGTTTAGAACTATTGTAACATCTAACTGTGCATTTCTTTTTTGATTGCAATCCATTAGTAATTTATTTACAGGGTCTGCCAATTGACTTAAAATAGATTAAGGTGCATGGATACATTCAATTCATTGAAAGTCTGTGGTCAATGACTATCTTGGCTATCCCCAAAATCTCGGAAACTATCTCATGCTTGTCGGCTTTTGGTGAAATATCGGCAAATAAAATGTCAGAAGGAAATCTTTCAAATTGAACCCAGCTTGGCGATATCGAAAATATTTGGGTAGAATTCGCTAAACCTTACTATTACTGCAGTATTTTATCTCTTTCAAACAAAATAAGTTTATAGATGAAGTGGGCCGAAAATATTTTTGATTTAAGATGTGTGCACGGAAGTCATGTGTTGTCCACATGAGATTTTTTCACTGACGGAAAGGTACACTATTCCTGAGTAACATAAACTAAAATTGATGGCATATATGTGGTGGAGATTACCCGAGCGCCGCTAGGAGGAGCTGACCCGCAGCCGCCTAGAACCTCGGAGAACTGAGTTGTAAAAAGGTTTAGAAAGAGAGTGAGAGAGACCTGAGACGCGGTCCATGCGAGCTGCACGAAGGCAGTTGGGCACTTTCGTATTTTCATATTAGCATTTAGAAACTGCAAGAAGGCAGTAATCAATTTGTTAATTATCGGAATGAAGTCCTTTTTCCATTTAACCATTTTTGTAAATATATTGCGTGTAAATAGCTTTCTTGATTAAACGTTAACCTACAGTTTATTTTGTGTCGGTTAATTATTGGAGACCCTTGCGAGGTCTCCACATATATCATAAATAATTCCTTTACAAGGACACTCATATGAATCTCACTGCGATCTGTGTGTATGTCTAACTACTGAATCGATTCTAAAATTTTTTTCACACAATACTATTCCTGACAGAAAGCTACACTCTTCCTGAGTATTATAGGCTGCCTTCCATGCATACAACGCAAATAGTTCTTTTACGGGGACACTCAAAATTATTCTAATACATTACGCTAGACGGGCATCTCAATAAATACTGAACCGATTCTAAAAATATTCTCATCAGCAGACAGAAGCAAACTGAAACTCAACTGGAATAATGTGCTGTCCTTTTATAGGTGTTGCAGAAGCTAGGAGAAATTTCTCGAAGGATCCCCATAAAGTGCCAATTTTGAGTACGTCAAAGAAGTATAGTTGAATCGCTAGGCTATTACGTAATATTAATGCAAGAAAACAAACTTTATATACTTTGAAACAAACTTTTATCCATTGGAAAAATTCCACTAAATGTCCGAAATGTGCCCAAGCTTGGCGACTTTTTGGAAAATATCGCCGAATTTGGCACCACAAATAAGTCCCGAAGAATGAGGTCAGCTAACCCCTAGCACCACTATTTCTCGAGATTTACAAAACCCTATGTTAACCAATGGGGAACCCCAAAATTTCTTATCTTCTTTTCTTGTTAACCAATTTTGATGCAACAAAATGCAAAATTTAATTGTTTCACACGAGAATACGAATTTTAAACTACTTTCAACCCCAGAACAACCACAAAAATTCGAAACAACAATATATTACAACAAGTTTTTCTGCAGGGATACTCATACGAATTAGATTACGATCTCTGGAATTAACGAACCGATTCTAAAACTTTCAGTGATGGAAAACTGCACTCTTCCTGAGTATTACAGGCTATCTTTCATGCATATATTACAAATTTACACGGATTCTCATAAAAACTACATTCTTGTTAACATAAGGGCATCTATGTAACCACTGAATCGATTCTAAAAAAATTCTCAGTGATAGAAAGCTACACTATTTCTGAGTAACATAGCTAAAATTCATGCATGTATCACAAATAATTGTTTTACAGGGACACTCATATGATTTACATAGCGATCTATCTGTATGTCTGTAAATACGGAATCAATTCTAAAATTTTTTTCACGCTACACTATTCCTGAGTATTATAGGCTATCTTTCATGTTTATAGCACAAATAGTTCTTTTACAGGGGCACTTAAAGTTATTCTAATACATTACGCTCTACGGGCGACCCAGTACTACTGAAACGATTCTAAAACTTTTTTGCTGATAGAAAACTGCATTATTCCTGCGTAATATAGGCTACCTTTCATACATATATCACAGTTTTTTTACAGGGTCACTCATAAGAATTACATTACGTTCAATGGGCACCTCTGAAATTACAGAGCCGTTTCTACAACTTTTTTCACTGACGGAAATCTACACTATTCCTGAGTAGTACAGGCTACTTTTAATGCATATTGCATAAATAGCTGTTTTACAGGGAGACTCATAGAATTACATGACGTTCTAAGGATATCTCTAACTGTTGAACAGATACGAAAACTTTCTTCACTGATAGAAAGCTGCTCTATTCCTGAGTATTATAGGCTAATTTTCATCCATATAACATAAATATAGCTCTTTTCCCGGGACACTTAAAATAATTAACCCATTTATGCCTAGCGTCCCTTTTTTGGGACGGCACTTTCGCTATCAGTCGAAAACGTT
This sequence comes from Cheiracanthium punctorium, assembly GCA_038373885.1. Taxonomy (NCBI): domain Eukaryota; kingdom Metazoa; phylum Arthropoda; class Arachnida; order Araneae; family Cheiracanthiidae; genus Cheiracanthium; species Cheiracanthium punctorium. Next base: position 513,570 of record JAWZYV010012675.1, on the reverse strand, counting down.
ATTTATTTTTCCTATCCTTTATTCGCGAGTATTGAACTTCAATTCCACAAAATATTTTAATATGGCCAAGTAGGATGTCGACATTTCAATTTTTATACATAATGATTTTAAATGAAATCATCCCTTGTTCCAAAAGTTGACATCAGAAATGTATCAATTACTGCTGGTGTTAGCAAAAATCGAAGAAAGTCGCAAAAATATCCAGGCACGAATGGGTTAATACATCATGCTCTATCGGTATCTCTGTAACTACTAGACGGATTCTTAAACTTTTTCACTGATTGAAAGCTACACTATTTCAGAGTATTATAGGCTACCTTTTATGCATACATCATAAATAGTTCTTTTACAGGGACACTCATAAGCAGAGGCGTAGTCACGGGGGGGTTAGGGGGGTCATGACCCCCCCATGAAGAATTTTTTGCCATACAAAATGTATATTCTTCACTCCCTTATCACACACATGTATGCATATATGTGAGTTGCAGTAGTCGTAACCCCCCCCATGAAAAATTTCTTGCTACGCCCCTGCTCATAAGAATTACATTAAGCTCCATTTGTATCTCTGTAATGACAGAACTGATTCTAAAACATTTTTGCTGACAAAAAGGTACACTATTCTTAAGTAATATAGGTACCTTTCTAGCACATATCACAATTTTACAGGGACATTCATAAGAATTACCTTATTCTTGATTACCATCTCCGTAACCACTGAACCGAGTCTAAAAATTTTGTCACTATTAGAAATCTACCCTGTCTTAGCTTATATCTGTAACATAAGCTAAAATTTATGCACAAATAGTTCTTTAACCGGAACACACAAAATAATTCTAATACATTACGCTCTATGAGCATCTCTGTAACTGAATTGTTTCTGATATATATAATATATATATACACATATATGCGTGTGTTATATATGTCTACGTATGTATATAAAAAAGCCCCCTTTGGAAAATTTGGAGCCCCCTCTATAAAAACGGAATAGCTACGGCCCTGATATTGGCCCTAACTAAGAGCAAAAAAGTTTATTGTATAAATGTAACGTAGGTAATTTTTATCAGTTAAACTGTCTGACAGCATAAGTATTATGATTCGGCCGGATAAGTACCATGATTTTATGATGAGTATTATGATAAGTATTATGATAGAGCTGCAGTTTCGGATAAAAAAATTGTTTGTCGGTTTCCCATCGGCGAAATTGCTCGTCTAGATCACCTCTCTCTATGCATGAATAAAAATTCATCTATTGCAGAAAATCAAAAGTGCTCTTGCCAATGTCTTAATTCGATGAGTCGGTGAGTTAACGATGAATGGATAAAGGCCCATGAAGAAAACGAGCAGCTGGGGCGTAGCCAAGGCGGGAATTAGGGGGGTCATAACCCCCCATGAGGAATTTTTTGCCATACAAAGGGCCCGTTCGAGAATTGACCGGTCGGTTATGCACCGATGCTACCAGTTGCGGTCATTCTTCGGTTAAGTGACGTCACGGTTGTCAACCGGTTTCGGTCATCCTCAGCACATCCAATTTCAAGCCAAGAAAACAAAAATAAACATTACAACACTACGCTGATAACCGGAATAACCCACCTCGCTAGCAGGGTCATTCTGGTTGTTCTCTGGTCACGCTGAGCAGACAACCGCCACATTAGCGAAACGTTTTCGAACGCGGTTACTTCCAGAGCTCCGCTTTTTCGAACGCTCTGGTCATACACCGGTGTTACCGGTGCACAACCCGGGGAATTCTGGAACGCGCCCAAAGTCGTAACCCCCCCCCATGAAAAATTTCTGGCTACGCCACTGACGAGCAGTCAGTGCTAATAGGGTTGTTTCAAAAAGTAAAAATCTGGTGCTTGCTTAAGATAGTGTATTTTGCTGATTTTGCCCACCAGCTTCTGGCGATTAATCGCGCAATTAAGCGGTGCTTGTTTGTAAACAGAGAAATCGCTTTCAAGCATATTTTTGCGCAAACTGTGCTACAGCAGTTCAACGTATATGAACTAAAATTATCTTCAAATCGCATCAAACACGTCACTAGATAAATTAAGACTAAATGATGCATATTTTTACTATATAAATAGAAAACACATCGCTCATTTGCTGCAACAACGTCACAACTCAAAAATCATGATTTTTCAAAAAAACGCATTTGAATTTTCGTGAAAGTGAAGAAACTTATATTCTACAAAACGCTACTACCGTCGTTCTGCGTTTAAAGAAATTTAAATGGTCAGAAATGACACTCTGCCAGTTAAAAGTTCGCATTAACGCAATTGTCTTTGTAGTATCAACTCAAAAATAATGATTTTTGAATTATGACGTTGTTTAACTTAAGCATATGACGTTGTTAAACTTAAGCATATAACTCAATTTTTATTGGCAACATTATTGTGAATGACTCATTGCTCATTTGCAAATCACTTTCAAAACATGAAAGCTCTGATGAAAACCTCTGCATCGTTTGAATCGAATCTTGTGATTTGCATTTGTAGTTTGTACAACGATGTTCTTTAGTATTAAGCATTAATTAGACGACAATAAATCTATTTTTGTTATTGTAATCTCTTAAAATAAGTTCATAATGTGTAGTATTTAATTGTTTTTTGTCTCTGATAATAAACGCATTTTACTTATATTAGTGCTAGCAATGGTTAGTTTAGGCAATAATCAGCGAACTCCTGGTGGTGTAAGTAAATAATTGCTCAGACTCATTAGTTCAATTAAAGGCTGAAATAAAACTAATGTATTAATTGAAACCCCTTTTTTATTGTTGCATGTTTAGAGATCTTATGTGTTCTTTGCAAAGATTTTATTAAACACGATCAATGTTGTCGTAAGTGCTTAGCTGACGTTAAAATTTTAAAATCTATTTGAGGGCTCAGAAAAGCATGACCGGTGATCTGTTAAATCGTTTTAAGAAACTGTGAGATATTATAAATTAAATACGCTTCATTCCTTGCTTTGGTTATGAAACCTTCATGTATATAAGCTTTTTGAATTGCATGTATGTGATTAGTAAACAAGCAATGCGTATACTCTCAAAATATAAACAAATTCAGTACCATCAAAATGTGTATTGAACAGCTGTTGACTATTTATCAAAGATCATGCAAAGCTTTAATTATTACAATAATTATAGTGAACTTGTATAAGGTGTTCATTCATATCTGTTTTCTCATGATTTGGTAATATTTTAATTTGTTGTGTACAGTTTCTAGGTCATGAAAATAATCAAAGTTTGTTGTGTACACTGAAACTGATAAATTTTGTTTTTATTGCTCTGCTGTGTAGTAACTACACTAAACTCACTGATACAACAGCCCACGTGGAGCTAAGACCCACATTGACCATCCATGCCTTCGTGACTTGGGCTTGGACCATGGGCTCTGGGTTGCGGAAACAGACATCTCGGGTAGAAGGTTAACCTTCCCAGTGTTTAGTCCCCGAGCAAGCTTGGTCCTCATTTTATGGACCTGCACATGCTATGAAAGGCTGAATCAACCTTGCCCCTCCTGGGAATCGAATTCCGGACCTCTGGCAGTGCATGTATTACCATTAAGCTACTGGGCTTCATGCTGTGTAATAAACAGAGAAAAAAAAATTTAGAGTACAAATATTAATTTTGCAATTCGTCTTTTTTAATTTTCTGATTTAAGGGCAAAAATAACTGTAACTACTTCTTTAACTGACAACCCCTAAAAGAGCTGATTTTTTATGACAGGAGAAATGACTTTGCCAGCTCTTTTTTGTTTTTTATTTTGTCGTAAAGGTACAGATTTGCCCATAAAAATTAAAATTTAGCATTATAGTATTTAATTTTCTGAAAGAAAAAAAGTTGAACAATAATTTTTACTGTGGATTTTAAATGAGGAAGGCATAAATCGTCGATCAGATAATATGTCCTTGGACAAAAGAACAATTTTTGCAGGACTCAGTTAAATATTGCCTTTTTATTATAATCTTTCAGAATTTTGAAAATGCAAATAATCAACTTTCTTAAATAAAACTTTTTTTGCCCCTCAGGGTTTATTTGCAGCATTTTTTTTTTTTAATTGCATGATTTTAGCATGTTGCCATTTTTTTTTGTTCAGTTAAATGGCACTTCTCCTTTATTTCAAAACTACACCCCAAATGGTCAGGGCTGGACTGGATTGCTCAAACAACCTAGGTGATTTGACCAGACCAACTCTGACTGATATTAACTGGCACCCAGTTATTTATTAAAACTAAAATAATTTAAACAGTCAGATCTTTGATGAAGTTATACACGTCTCAAAATGGGTAATGAGTAAAAAATATATTTATATTGACTGTGCGGTTAAAAAAAAAAAGAAGATAGCATAGATGTGATTGAACTTTATATGGAATAGCCAATGGTCTGGTTGAGTGATAAACATCATTTTTAAGCTCAAATATCATTATATGCATGAGAGAAGGTCAAGGTTTCACCCTTTGGGGTCCAAAACTGAATTTTTTGCCTTAAAAATAAGTTTCATTGCATACAGTTTTTTTTTTTTTTAAACTCTCGTTATAGTATAAATTAATCATCATGTTATATACTGCCTTTTTTTATTATGTCGAACATTAGCATCTAAGCTATAAGTTTACATGCCACCAGTACTTTTTTAACTCTATATATTCATAACTAGAAACTGCAGCACAATTGTTCCCATATCACAGGCTGATTGGAGTCGCATAAAGAACAGTTAGTGAAATGCACCACTTGAATTCTGTAGAAGTGGTCCCACAAGCAGTCATGTCCAGTTAGACATCTGAAAAGAATGACTTTGAAGCAATAATCTTAGATTCATTATTTTGGGCTGAAGCTTAAATTCTGATTTATAAACAAGCTGGGCCAGGCTGAGCAGGAACATTTCGCATTTACATAGTGGGCTGGCCTGTTTGAAAATTTCTCATTTTGGTTATGGGATGGGTTGATCTAAAATAACTACTATCAGAATCAGAACTGGGCTTGAAAATTTTGGCCCAGCACGTATTAATAACATAGATATATAAATCTCGCAGCAATTGATTCATATTTGAGGCAGTAGGAGCACAGACACACTATCTGTGATCATACCCTTTTATTTTAACTCTTAAGAAAATGCTAAAGTGGTTAATGTTGGAAAAATCAATCTTGTCAATGGACTGTATATGAGCAAGAGATCTCTTCATGTTTCTATGTATGTTGGCTTATTTCCTTCGAGGTGAAGTTGCTTTCTGTTTTTACATCTCTCGAGAATCAAAATTTTTTCTAAATAATGAAGTGAAGAGAGCACCGCCCCACTCTGACCTTCAGTGGCTTCGGGCATTCGCTTGACCACAAGATGTGCTGGTCCAACCCTGCAAATGGTGCCACCAGTGGCATTCTTTTCACTTATAATCTATTTGGATGATTGTTTACTTGTAAATATGAAATTAAAGTGTAGATTTCATCCATTTTATTTTAAAGTGAGATAAACCTAACCTGTAGATATCAAACTGTTCATTCTATCCCTGCAAGGTTGCCAATGATTTAAATTGGTTAATTTGAATCAGGGATGCACAATCTCTGGCCCACAGGCCATTAATGGCTTGTGACATCTGTTGCATTCACCCAGCTATCCAATTGCATGTTGAAAAACATGAATCAGAATCCATCAATTCAATTTTTAAGAAAAGGAATTGATTGCAAAAATTTAATTATTTCACATTTGTTTTCAATTCTCATAAATCAGGGGTTGATGCAGCCGAAAATTGGGTCCATTTTGTGGCTCCTTTACAAAATTACAATCTATTAAAACATCCCCTTCACAAAAATACAATCAATTAAAACAGCCCCTTCACAAAAATACAATCAATTAAAACAGCCTCTTCACAAAAATACAATCTAATTAAAATGGTCCTTTCACAAAAATATAATCAATTAAAACAGCCCTTCATTGGCATTTTATCCTACATTTTAATGTGTTATATCAATTATTTTAACAAAAATCTGACTTTTATGAAAATTCACAGAAATATGTATTAAAATTCACAAAAATAAGCAATTTTCACAAAAATGGGACCCTGAAAAAAATATTTAAAAATTCCTGGATTGGCCCCTGTAAACATGACTCCAGAAAATATTCAGTTATAATTTAATAATTGACTTTTATCAACATGCCATTATATTTTCAAGAATTTTTATTTGATAATTGGGTGATGTCCACAATAAGTTTGATAGGTCATAACTACACAAAAAAATTGAGTTATGTGAAGAGTTGGTTTTTTTTTTTTCTTTTTTTGCAAACAACATAACATACTATTTAGAAAAAAAGAAAAACCATTCACCTAATTCAATTTTTTAGTTATGATCAGTTGAACTTGTTGAAGGCATCACATAAATGCACCATCCATGAATTAGTCTTTAATATATTATTTTTAGGACTATATTACTTCTTTTTTAAAATGCATTACTTGATGGCCCCTTGATACTGTACATGTAAATTTCTGTGGCCCACAAGCTGAAAAAGTTAGTGCATGATACTATTATCGTTATAGTATGTTAATAGCATTTCTGTAGTTCTATTTCTGAAATCTTCACTTTTAAATTAGGTCAGTATATAATCAGTCAATTTTGCTATGCTTCCAAAATCATCCAGTTATGACAAAATTATTTTATTTGCATACCAAAGAAATCTTTTATGTACGCATTTATACTGTCAACAACTAGATATTTACCATTTGTCTATACTCTTTATACCAAGTAGTTAAACTTATTTTTAAAGTATGATCTAGTTATTGTTTTAAAATCTGATTAAGAAAAAATTAAATTTTAAAGTCATAGCTCATATGCTCAAAATGCCTTCTAACCATCACTTTGGGAGAGGCATTCACAAGTGATGAAGGTAAAATAAAAAAATCTCTGTGTTTTCGCAAGCCTGCGACCCATACAGTATTTTGGATTGGGAAGCAGCTACTTTGGCATCCTCTTTATTTTGTGACATGGAAAGCGGAGAAAATACAGATGGAGAGAAACCTTCTTAACGGATCCTCAACCCAAATGAAGTTAAATGAGTGCATGAAATGACTCGCAGTGAATCACAGGAAGAGGTGGAAGAAGGCTTTAAAGATTTCTGTAGGTTCTATTTTGATAGGAAGAAGTACATGGGAAAAATCTGTTGAGACAGCAACTTTAATAAGCTAAAATGAGCTTTATAAGGCCAGTACTACTCGGGAGGCACCACTTTTTCACAATCATACTTAATAGATACACTTTACAAATGAAGAATTTTGATTCCTGAGGAATAAATATTTATCATAGCATAGGGATGTTCTTCATTTTTATTGATTAGGCTCATCCAGTCATCAATAGTATTATTGATTGTAATGGGAATGGCTTAACTGATAATCGCTCTTTTTTCTATATAAGACATTTTTTGAAATCCCATCTAATAAAGAGAAGAACAAAAATTCTCTTGCACAAAGTGTTAATTAGTTTTAACCTATGCCTCAGAGAGAGGGACTTTAACGACAACGGAGGTAAAAAGCACGCATGATCTTTGAAATGAATGTTTTAAGAACTGTATCGGGTGCTGATTTAGAAAGTAATACCTGGAGGAAAAGATATAACTTTGAAATGTATAAGATCTATAAAGATGATGACATTATTAAATGCATAAAACTGAGTAGAATGAGATGGGCAGGTCACCTTCTGAGGAGTGCTGAGAAAACAGCTCTTACGGTCTTCAATGCCACTCCTTTCTGTGGAAGACCTAAGAAAAGAGGGGGGACAACCTAGATGAGGATTTTGCCAGCCTCAAAATAAGAAACTGGAGGTCCATTACTCCAGAATAGGGTGGATTAGGAAAGACTTCTGAAGAAGGCCAGGACTCACAACTTGCTGTCATGCCAATGTTGATGATGTGCTCAACCTAGGTTTTTTTGCCTCAAACAATAGTCATCTGCGTCATAGAGATGGATTAGAAAAACTAGCAGATGGACCATACTGCGCAAAAGCCCTTTTTTTGCCTCTAGTTATCTTGTTAGGGTTTCTGCCTGAATGAGAATATCTAGGACAAATGATTGGAAACCATGGATGTAATACTGAAGGTATGAAGTTTTCAGCAGAGAGGTAACAAGTTAATGTGTGTGTTTTCTTTCATTCCCTCTCACTTTTTTTAGAATTTTTATTTCTCCAGTTTTTGAGTTTTAGAACTCAAAACTCTGTTTTGCTTTTTTACTGTATTCTGGCTACTTTGCCTTATAGTGATAACTGCCTCTGTACTAATAGAGGCCAGTTGTTACATGTTACAGTTTTTACTGAAATATAAAGCATACTTTAATCTGTTGATGTAGCAATTTAATTTAGTAGTTTGGTGTTCAAAGTTTTAAAACTTCTTTTTTATGTTAAACTGTGTGCTTTGTATTAAACTGAATGTGTAGAAATATGACAATATGTATCCATAAATGTTCTAATTTTAACATTTTTGTAGGGTTATTTTTTTAACCATGATGCTAATCAGATATTTGATGAGACAGATGAAGCATCATTAGTTTCTAGTGTACTTGTATCTGATGAAGAGCCTCACTTTAAAACAATACCTCTAACTGGTGCTATTCTCATTGAAATAATGTGCACAGTAAGTATTTAAATTAAGTTTAAATAATTTTAATTTTATATATATTAATGATCTCATATTGTTTAATGAAATTTTAGGTATGATGCATATAGGTGTAATGGAGGCTGCAAAATTAAATAAAATTAATTACAGAATATTGCAATAAGATATTGTAATTCTTAGAATTATACTGTGTGGAACTATTTTTAAATAAATTATCCTAAAATCCAACCAACTTATTTATTGGTGTACATTTTTATGCATAATATTTAATCAGCAAGGGTGTATATTTTTCTTGCTTTATTTTATAAAGAAAAAAAATTAAACACAATTTTCAGTTTATATTCTGTGTATATTCTTTCTTAAAATATACATCAAAAACTATTTTAATCATTATTTCAATGATTTCTGAACAATTTTTGTTGATAAAGATTAACACGAAATTTTAAATTAAGTGATTTAAATCAGTGATTTTAATCAACTGATTTAAATTACTAAATCCTTGATAGTATCAAGATGAACTTTTGAAATTGCGCTTATCTCAATTACATTAAAAATTATCCAGTGTTAGAAGTTGAGTTGTCCAAGTGATCAAATTCTTAACAATTCTCAATTGTTCTTTAATTCTTTAAAATGGTCTAAATTATTGTTGGTGTTATTATTATTTATGTATATACTTTAGCTTAACTTTTTAATAAAATTGGTATTACATTGCCAGGATTGCCACCAATTAGGGAAACAGGAAAACCTAGAATAGTCAGGAAATTTTATTTTAACAGAAAAAGTCAGGAAATGTTGCAAATGTCGACTCAAAACTTGATCTGTTAAATCATTGTTTATAAATAATTAGGGGCTCTACTTAGGGTACAGTTGAGTGTCAAAGTTGAAACTAAATTTAAAAGTGTAGTAAAAAATATAGTGATTGTACAGTTTATGTTACATTCACAATTAATCTGGGAATGTGGTACTTCAAAAGACTTAACATTAAGGATAAAACTTAAAGTAGTTAATCCTACTATATAGTTACGCGATCCCTGACTCACTGACTCTCTAACAGTTCCAGGCAATCACTTCAAAATAAAACTTTTACAGCCATTATTCCAAGAAGATTAAAAAGTACAAAAAGATTAAAAAGCGTAATAAATATCTACACCGTTCGTATGATCTGCTTGAAATTTTTCAAAATCATGTATAAAGATATAGAAAACAATCTGCACTACTTTAAAAATCTGAAAATCCACCCGTTTCCTCAATTCTAAGTGATTTTTTGCTCTTTTCAGCTCTGTTATTTCCAAGAGTAAAAAAAGTTAATTGTGTTACAAAATCAGCAGTTTCAAGTGAGAATGATGTCATATTTGAAGTCATGATCATCAGGCTTTGAAGGAAAGTCAATTTATTTAAAATAGTTTTTCTGGCAGAAAAAAAACATCAATAGTTTAATTTTCTAAAGTTGTCATTAAAATAATCGCCTGCACTACATGAAGCATTGATATTAGAGGGTGTTTACACAAAACGAAATCGTTCAAAAGCAAAAAGTTTCCACTCGTTTCCAGAAGAGCATGAAATTCAATTTGGGTATATAGTAAATATTGAATATGAAGTTATTTAATTTAGGTAGACGAAAGTTAAATAGATGGAGAGTAGATGTATTTTCATCAAATCATGGAATTTTTTCTAGCACCCATTGTAATAGTGTCCACAACGGGCTTTGACTTCTAGTTTAAAATAATAAAAGCTATTATAACAGTGGCTGGTAGCATAGCAAAAACAAGCACAGGTTCACACCGGGTGAAAAAAATGTTAAATGACGAAAGAGGCATGGGAACACAGTAGGCCAGATTGAGGACAGTGCCAGGAGCAGGAAAAAATGATTACCAATTGAGTCAACAAATTGCAAAAAGTCTAGTTGGCAGCTAGACATAATTTAGTTCTAAAATATTTCAAATACAGACTTGCCAACAGATGATGATCAAAGAGAACTTGCAACTTTAGAAAATTTATCGAGGCCCTGTGGGAAAGCTCTGAGGAGATCAAACTAGAAAAATAACACTTTACCAGAGAAATAAATTCAAGAACATTGTTACACACCAAAAGTAAGACAGCATAACAGAAAGAAAGATAGGAATTTAAAAATGGCAAAGAGTCTTACATTTAGAAAAGGAAAGTTAAAATTAGAACTAATTAAAAATGTCAGTAATGAACTGCATCATATTGTCCCTGCTCGCTAATTCTTGCCAACCTCTGTTATTTCAGATTTAAATCATGTATGAGCAATGTAGTTAGAATTTTATCGAAAAGTTTATGGAAAAATCAGGGAATTTTTTGTTTTGGAAATTAAGTGGCAATCCTGATCACACATTAAACTATTTGAATGCATTATAATAAATTTTAATAATTTTTATTTTTGTGTAATTCTATGTATTTTCATTTTTAGATTGGACTTGTTCTGTCTACATTTTTAGTTCCCTATTACATAAAAGAAGATTCTTGTTTTATCATAAGTTGCATACACGTAGCTTACTGGTTTATTTTATTTATTAGCACTAGTTACAGGAATTATCATCATAATCGCATTCAAAGATGTGGTTACTTAGAATTCTTTCGTAGAACACAGTTATTGCTAAAATTGATACTTCTTGTACCATCTGTTGGTACGTATAAATCTTTTTATAGAAATAATTTGATGGACATTTATAAATACTGTAAAATTATTTTAATAAAAAATGCTGCAAAGTTTATTTTAATATTATCTTTGTTTTACTATTTTATTTTGTACTGCAAGAGTAAACCTTCCACTAACATATTTTAGTCACAAATCAGACTGTGGTTTAAATTCTTTCAATAAGAATGTATAAAACAAGTTATAAGCTATTTAAAAATGTTTAAGTTATTTTTATATCTTTATATATAATTTAATTTATCATTCTCTTCTAAGTGTGTTAACTTTAAATTCAATTTTAAGTTACACAATTTTTTTTCTATGTAATGTTAATATCTTTTAATTTAGATAAATGTTAATGCAAATTTATGTTTCTTCACAAGTTCTGCTATGCACTCTATATTAGATAAATCTGAATGACTTTTTAAGCTTTCAGAGAACAGTTGTACCAAGAAAGCATACCTTACTCTGATGTTGAAAAAAAGAAAGCTAAATTATCAGTCATTTGGGGAAAAAAAAAAAAAAAAAACATTGTCAAACATGTATGTTGGCTCATAAACCATGTGCCCTTGTTAGCTATTTTCAAGATACAAATTATTAAAGTTTGCTTATTTAGCCATGTTAAGTCATGCTTTCTATTAAAAAATATTTTATAGTCAGATTAACATAAAATACGCAATACATATTTAGTTATACTAATTATTTTAAAAAAGAAAAATCAAAGAATCCTGTTAAAAAAACTGTAGCACTGAGTATTTTTAAGATGTTTTCACTAGATTTATCATATTCTTTCTCACAAATCTCTTTTTGCCTTTTCACTTTTACTCAAAATTAAAAATAAATATTTCAAAAACAAAAAGACAAGCAAGCACTTTGTGTCATAAAACTAAACACATTAGACTATGCTCTTTCAAATTAACATCATTCAACTGATTCCTGTGATTACATTATTGGTGTTGTTTCCTGGTTAGACACGGAATTGCATTGCAAATTTTGCCTAATAGAAGGCCCATAACCCTTACAAGTTTACTGTTCATGAGAATGCATTGAACAACTTGTAAAGAGACATTCTGATTATTTTTATTTATTTATTAATACTGCAATGTTTCATAACTCTTACAGGTTTGTTGTTTATGAGAATGCATTCAACAGCTTGCAAATAAACATTTTTAATATTTATTTATTTATTATATTTTGGAACTTTTGGGGCATTTTTAAAAAATACTTCATCCGTTATTCAGAAAAAAAAAAAAAAGGTTTCACATGTAGCAGTTTGCTTTTATTGAACATACAAATCCTTGACACAAAGTACTTAGGTTTTATGTAAAAAAGCTGGAGGTGGATTAAGCCATGCTAGAGCCATCAGGCTATAAAATTTCTCAGGTCCCTTCTACAAAAATTATCTAAGCTTTAGGACCTCATGGGGATTTCTTCTTAAAGCCTTTTATTTTTATAACAGTCGTCTAGACCAACATAAAACTAGGTGCAAACAATCAATAGTAGAGAGATTTTCTGTTTTGTTAAAATGTAATTTATTGAACATTCTAAATAAATGCAATTTCATTTCACTGCTGTATAATTGGTCATCTTTCGAATTTCAAGCATATCTTCAAATTCATGAGCATGGTATTTCAAACTTCTGATAGCTTTTTACATGATTTTGACTAATTCCAATATTTCCTCTCCTTCATTTGCTGTATTGAGGTCCTATAGACTAGAGCCTTCTGAGCCTAATGGATAATTTGGTTTTGAATGAAACCATTGAATGGATGACATTTGATTAACTTTGTGCATACCATTTATAATAATAATACACTTTTGAAACTTAATGGAATAAGTAAGAAAAATAGGGACAACGTATAACTAATAATACGATTTTAATATATAGCACTATAGTGTGTATTTAAAACCTGAAAGAGTTTCAAATTTTCATCCTTTTTTCTTTCCGAACATGTACCCTGTAAGGAAAGTATTGTAATCATGAAAAAATTTGACTTCGAGATTTTGATGTATTAACACGTTTTGAGGTCTTCAGAATTCATTTATGCTATTTTTACGAGATGTATGTTTGTGTGTGTGTGTGTGTGTGTGTGTGTGTGTGTGTGTGTGTGTGTGTGTGTGTGTGAGTGAACACGATAGCTCCTAAACGGGGCATTCGATTGAGCTCAAATTGGGTATATATGTTATAAACCACCATCGTAAGACCGACATTGATTTTGATGTGTATAGAACTTATAGTTTTTCTACTGGGCTACTACAAAGATTTCTTTTACATTATGGCTTATGGGGGTGAAATTCTTGAAAGTGCTCTAGCGTTTAAACGGTACATTCGATGGAACTCATATTGGGTATATCTAATAAATAAAATTAGTTACCATACTCCTCCAAAACGGCTCGACCGATTTTAAAGAAATTTTATATGTATATTCGTTAGGTCTGCGAATATGATTTTGTCTCATACCCCTAAGTCACAAGGGCGGTCCACCTCAAAATTTTTAGCACCAGAGTGCTAATAAGTTCAATCAGGATTTTTGTCTAGGCATTAGCGCATCGAGTCCCTTTTCAAATGTGTTTGCCAGATAACGTGGAGAGGGGGGGGGGGCGTTAATAAAATGTTGAAAGTCGCACACGGATTTGCAATTTTTGATAATGGATCGCTAAATGGGGAGCCAAAACGTGACAATTTATTATAAATATATTTCGAGTATAGTTAGAAAACGCCTGGCGTATATTGTAACACAGTTTTATTAGGCGATTTTAATATTGATTTCTATTCTGAAGAAGTGTTTTGTGGAACAAGAAAGGAAAACACTCTAAACTCATGGATTCTGATTCCCATTTCATGTCTTTGCGGCATAGTTGGAATATGCCTGGCGAAGATTGTAAAACAGTTTCAGTAGGCGATTTTAAGATAGATTTCGATTCCAAAGATGTGTTTTATGGTACAAGAAAGAGTTGATTCCTATTTTAACGCCCCCCCACTCTAGCCAACCTAAAAAATCCCCGTACTTTGGCGAGCTTTGCAGTCATGGGTCTCTGGGAGTAATGCACAAGTTTCAACGGTACTTACGTATTATCCCGGCGGTCCTTCAAGACAAGCAATTTTCACCAAGATAAATGCCGGGCTCATGAAATTGTTGATGGTTTGGAATACGATTGGCAATAGTTTGCCAGCAAATTTGACGAAAAAGTAGTTTGGCGGAAGTGACCGCCGGCATAATACGTACGTACCGTTTCGGTGCTCCCAAAAGAACTAGATGAAAACTAAAGTAAACAAATTAGCGATAAACGCACCAGTTAAGGAATTTGAAGACACTTTATTATTACAACTACATTAATTGGCAATCCAAAATAAATAAAAATGTAACGGCATGCTGTGCTTACATGTTGTTCCAAATCGCCATTTTAATTCTAAATTATGATTGCCACATAAATGCAAAAAATTGTCATTGTAACTGCATATTTTTAATGATCGCCACCTTGGCGAGAGTCGAGGCGTTAAAGTAGGAATCAACCCAAGAAAGACATACATGGTATACGCATGTATTATGATGCGCATTCGAAACAATATATAGAACGATGAAGTGTAGTTGTAATATACTTGGCGAATATTGTAAAATAGTTTTAGTAGACGATTTTAAGATAGATTTCGATTCCAAAGATGGGTTTTACGAAACAAGAAAAAAAAATACAGCACAGTCATGAATAATATACACTTTCCAACTTAATGGAATATGAGAGAAAAATAGGGACGACGCATAAATTATGATACGATTTTAATATATGGCGCTATAGTGCGTATTTAAAATCTGAAAATGTTTCAGATTTTCATCCTTTTATTATTATTTTTTTTTGACAAAATTTTTTATGGAATGACTATGAATAAGTCTCAAGGCCAAACTATGTTTGTTTGTGGCTTAGATTTGAGCACGCCATGTTTTTCACACGGACAATTGCATGATCTCGAGTGGGCAAACCATGCAGTTTTTTTGTGTTAGCTAAAAATATTGTTCACTCTATTCCGTTAAGGGATTGATATTATTTTTTAGTAAAATTATTGTAATTAGCGATATATATAAATGTAAAGAATAAATTACAATGGATTAAAAATATAAATGTTTGGTATTGTGTTATTTTTATATTCCAGCATGGTTCACAGCGCTCCATGCCTCTTCCACTCATATACCACATCCTCACACACTTACAATAAGTTAGTCATTTCTTTCTACTAAAATAATCCTAGGAATAATTTATATGGCAAAACAACGTTTGCCGGGTCAGCTAGTACATTTATAAAATTGTTGCATGAAATTTGTACATTTCTTTCAAACTATCTTAATCCTAAATATTTGTAAGAAATTATACTAAAGCAGTAAATGTAAAACATTACAAATATTTTTATTAATGAAGGTGATACATCAATGGCATTGCATGACTGGTAATTTTGAAAAAAATTGAGAGTAGCTTAATCAGTAAAATTCTTTCATATAGTACAATGATTTTTTTGTTGTAACAAAAGAGGTCCTGATTCCCTAGACTCTTTTCCTATAGGTGCTATTGTTACAAACTGCTTTTTGTCCCATTAAAAATGTGATTATTTACACTGCATGTATTATATGTAAATTATTTTGTTTTTCTTTCCAGGTAATGCTTTCTTAGTTTTAGCAATGTTTATTTTTAAAAAGTTCTGCTATGAGTTTGAAGATTGCTCAAATGGAGTTTTTAAATGCTATAATTATTTGCAAATCTTTATTGGATCAGAAGTTGCTATTCTTCTATTCTGTCTTATAAAATATCTGGGTAATTATATTTGTTCTTGCATTTATCTTTCTAATTTAGATTTAGATCTTGCACAGTAAAACCTATCTTAATTAAAATTGCTTAATTTTTTAAAATTATTTAATTATTATATATATTTTTTTTTTTTTTTTTTTTTGCCCAGAAGAAAGATTTTTACCAAATAGATCTGTTAATCAATGTACTAGGACATATTTCTATTTCAGAACCTTTATTTTTTCTTTCTTAATTAAAGGTTCACTTCAAGCAGGTTTTACTATATATGCACTTCTTTTCTTCTTTTATAAGGCTAGATTTAGTGGTTTCACTTCCTTATTAGAACATATTCAATTGCTGTAGTGAGCAAAATTTGCAAAATGGCTGAAAATTGAGGGGGAAAAAAATAATTTGAGAAAAGCTCAGAAATTAGGCAACAAAATTACAAAGTCTAGTACAGTTATACTAAACAATTACTACTAAACAATTACAGTACTAAACAATTTGTAACCAGTAAAAACTCAGTTTTAACTAATTTTCAAGTATTTAAATATTTTCATGTAAATAGAAATTTCCATTGGTTGGTTTAGTTTGTGTTTATTTAATTTTAAAAATATTTTTTGTAATATTTGTGTATTTATAATTTTTTATTGTGTGAACAGTCAGAGAAACTTAATGTGAAAATAAGAGAATTTGAAAAGTTGATTTTTTTATTTGCATTTAACTTCTTGTTCAGAATAAAAAGGATATTATGTAAAAATAAAAAACTAAGACTTTTACATTAATTGTTTAGATAAATGAAAAGGAAAAGATATGGGATTGATGCTGTTTGCAATATGCATGATTTGAGCTATCCATAATTCTGTGTACAATATCAGTTGGTGCAGTTAGAAATTTCTCTGCAGATGTAAGAGAAGGCGGGGTAAGATGGCGAACTGAAGCAACTATGATTTTTACTGTCCATTGTGAATGAGTCTAAGAACTGAGATTTTTTGATAACTTCTTTTGTGTCTTGCCTTATACTGCAAATTTTTTCAATTCCCTGTTTCAACTTTTAAAAGGCAAAACAACGGTTCTCCCAAAAAAGGTAATTTTTGTCATCTTTCCCCATCGATAGGGTAAAATGACTATGGTAAGATGAGATAGGGTAAACTGACGAACTTACCCTGGAATTTGAATTAACTAGGGATGTAATGAATATTTAGCCACTATTCGGTATTCGGCTGTTTTGCCGAATATTAAGTTGGCCGAATATTTGGTAAGCTGAATACTGAACAGATATTTGGCCGAATAGTTGTGGATGAATATTGCTGCACATTCAGCTGAATTATTTCAGAACAAAGAGGAAAAAATATTTTTAACATATATTTTTAAATGTGTTTACAAGTAATATGGCTCAGTTATACTTCAATATGTTAATTTCATGTTATAAAATATCCTGAATCATTGAGTTTTAAGCTGAATGAAACATAATCTAACTTATTTAATAATATTATAGTAATACAGACTTTTCTACTTAATGACACTACTTGACTTGGTATTCTAATTCTTTATGGGGTGGGGGTAGGAGGAATCTTTTCAGATCCTCAATTACAAACATAATTTTGAAAAGCTGCCACCTGTGTTTGCCCAGAGGCTGTAAATTACTATGCATAATGTGATTAATGTGTTAAAGCATAATGTGATTATTTATAGTTACCAGATTAATCATATTTACAATAGCATATTTATTAAATTATGAATATCTCAAAATATAATTATGCTGCTATTAGTGTTTAACTATGTAAAAGATATTTTTTCATGACGAAGATTTTTTAGTTTTACGGATAATATACTGTTGTGTGTTTTTAAGTACCTACAAATAATATAAAATGAAATTTAATTAGTCTTTATTTAGTATTTAATTACAAATGTGTAAAGCGACGTTGTATTTACAATTAAAATGAAATATTAAAAAATATAATATTCGGCCGCCGAATATTCGGTATTCGGCTAAATCACTATTCGTTACATCTCTAGAATTAACATTCATGAACACTTTATTAAAAAATAATTTTAATAAGAGACAGATAAAAATACATTTAAATGCATAGGTCATACATTTGTAAGGACTTTGGTTGTCTTCTATACAATCCCATCCAGAACACTCAGTGTAAGCCCACTTCAAGCACTGATACCAAAAATCTTCCTTGCTTTTTCCGTGGATATGATGCAGAATTTATCAGTTTCAAAATCCTTCAATCCGTATCATGTTCAGTGTCAATGTACTATATAGAATGTGATGAGTCGTCGTCAGAAGATGAAGAAAATTTCAAATGACGTCCTAGTTTCTTCTTCACTCTGTTCGTTTTTGTTTGTCTTTTTGGTCAATCTTTTTTGTCTTTTAGACCTTTCTCTTTTTTTCTCTTCCAGAGCTTGTTTTACGAGAGTTCCTGATAATAGAAGCAATGGCAATTTCTTCCTTGGCTTTTTCACACTCTTATCTCAAAATTTCAACTACCTGCATTTGACTTTTTTTGTTGTTGTTATGTCTTATGTGCACTTAAGAACTGATAAGAAATGAAAACTGGAGAGAATATATTTTTAAAAAAGTGTGTGGGGTAAGATGGCTAACTGAAAATTATTCGTCATCTTTCCTCTTCATGACATTTTTACGAAACAAAACATTTATAAGGTAGCTAAAAAAAATATCTTTAAACATGGAATTATGCTGAATTTGTATGCAGTAAGTTGTGCATTTAGAATATTTTGGTGAGAACATAAAAAGTGTAGAATCTTGATTCCTTACATTGAGGCGGTTAAATATTAGACAAACACTTGGAAAATGTGGTTATAACTTCTTCTGAATGCCAAGCACAGGTAATTATCCTAGTGCTAGTCTTAGTTCACCACCAAGGGTTTATTATGCTGGCCAAGACATGCTGTAATCTATGATCTACCTGAGAGAAATACTGAATTTGTCATCTTACCCCGCTTTCCCCTGTGTACATGCAAATAAAAAAGCTAGTTCTAATTTGAGTTTTGTGTTTTCCAAGAGCTATAATTTTATTGTTTATTCCTAATCATAAATAATTTTATGTGATAAAATTTATGAAAGTTTATGCTATTGGAAAATAACATGTTTTACTCTGGTCTTCATACAGCTATAAACAAGATCCCATATCAATAATTGAAGTGTGTAGCTCCAAAACCGGCTCAACCCAATCTTCAAAACTTTTCAGGAAACACAAAAAGCATTTCCCCATGAGCCAGTATTGACTTGAAACCACTACTTTGGAAGTGTTTTTCTACCAGATTGAAGACCATTCTGGGTCTTTAGACATTTTTATCAAATGTTCTTTCACTTTCTCTTGCATACATTCCAAATTTTCCAAAAAATAGTATTTCTGTCCAAAAAACAAATCTTCTGGATTTCTGTGAAAACACAAAAAATCTACTTGTTGTTATTGTTATGTTTGAAACATTTATTTTCAGACTTGTTTGCTGGGTTAAATCTGCATTTTTTATTTAAAATTGCATCAGTTAAATTACACAAATTATGCTAAAAAATTTCAATCTTTTTTCATCCTTCTTGGAAATTTATTCTTCATCATTCCCCTGTTTAAATCTAGTGCAGTAGGATTAAAAATAGGCACCTATTGTTTATTTGTTTTTAGTTTTATACAAATATATGGTATTAAAATATACTTATTATTTTTAGAAAAATTTAAATTGATTTTTAAGGTCAAATTAACCTAAAATATCTGCATGCGTTTGTGAAAGATTTATTCACAAACACAATAAGTCATTCACTTTTCATCAACTTAATAAAAATTATAACCCTCTTTCTCAATAATTTCGATGATAAATTTACTGTCTGTTGGTTGTATATGTAAAAAATATCTTTTTGTGATCATTTGGCTTTATTCAAAATTTGCATTACTAAGTTTTAGGGTTTTTCACTTTGACTCACAATCAGGTCTGATTGAACTAGTTTTGGAACACACCTCAATTATGAAGTGTGTCTGTTTACTGTTTTAGAAAATCATTTGATAATCGAGTGTGACTTTTTCCAAAACGTTGAGTACAAAAATTAAGAAAAATGCTTATCTCTCAAAAACTTCTTTTATTTATTTTTTTCTTATTTTTTTCTTTTTTGCTTTAATTAAATAAGATAAATAAATGTATTCATTATTTTCCATGCCATTACTGTGTTTGAACTAATGTTATGAATGGTGAATCATTTCTTATCTTATCCTTTTTATCTAACAATACCACTCATGGAAAGATAAAGAAGATTTGATAGATGTGTTCCCATTTCTTCACAATCAATCTTATCCTTTATTAGCATAATCATTTTATCATTCATCTTTGTATAAAGATAACTTATAAGAGATAATATAGAGAGATTCTATTTTTCATTATATTTACAACACCAGAGTAAATAAAACTGGTTTTAAATTTTAAGTTTTCATATCATGATTTATATTATTATTTACTTATGAGAAGAAATGTAAATAAGCAGTACTTTAAAGTAATTAAAAAACTTTGTAAAAAACACACATAAGAAGTAAAAGGAAAAAGGATACGCGTTTCGTTCAAAAATTGTTTTGAACTTCTTCAGTCCAAGCTCTTCGACGTAAAGAACACAGGGAAGCAGTTCCCTGTGTTCTTTACGTCGAAGAGCTTGGACTGAAGAAGTTCAAAACAATTTTTGAACGAAACGCGTATCCTTTTTCCTTTTACTTCTTATGTGTGTTTTTTACAAAGTTTTTTAATTACTTTATCGTTTAACCCCAGTATTTTGAGTGTTTTTTCAGTAAGCAGTACTTTAACAGTATGTCTTAGAATGACCAATTAAAATTTGACATAAATTATACGTAACAAAAAAATTAATATTACATGATTGCAAATGCTGCTTTTAATTATTAATAGATTGAAAGATTATGAATTATTGAACTTGCTTGGTCAAAGCAGTCAATAGTTCAATTTGCGTTTCAGGGTGCAAGATAAAATAAATCTGTTTTTATGTTTCAAGTAATTATTACTCATGTCACAAAATTATAAAAATTATTATTAACAAAAAAGAAATTATTGTATTGTTTTTGTTTTCACCTATATATGGGATTGGAATTTATGAGAATGCAGAATCATCAATGAGAATTACCAGCAATGGTAATTTTCAAATCAACAGTATTTATTCCCTCTAATTTTGATACTTTTCTGACATTTTTTTTTATTTTGAGCATTTTAAATTAAATGACTATGTCAGCAATTTTTTATCATCGCTTCAGTGTATAAATCAATAACTGTGTATGCAAGATGAAAATATGTGTATATATTTTGATTATATAAGAGGTTCCCTTTTAAAGATGTCTTTCACCTAAGTAATTGATTAACTAGTAATTACCAAATTAATTTTTCATTTATATAAATTGACATTTAAAAAAACACATTTTTTAAAAAAAAAATCTCTGCCAACATTCAACAGTGCTTGATATTAAAAAGAGAAATTATTATTGATTGGGGGTAGAGGTTAAAATAACTGCTTTATTTAAACTAACTAATCTTGTTTCTTTCTTAAAATTGGTTTGATTTTTGTTTTTACAATATACATAGCTTGAAATATATTTTTCTATGTTAAATATTTATACTTGTAACGGTTTATTTTTATACCTCTCTATAAACTGTAGAGTTCTATAGTAAGAGCATTACCAATAATTTTTTATCCTCAGATTGTGCCGTTTTTGTTCTTTTTTTTAAATGTTCTTTTCAAAAATTTACTCAGTATTTTGCACATAAGTAGTATAAGCACAGTGGATTTGTTATAATTCGTTCTAAAACATTTTGCCTTCTTCTAAGATGTACTTGGCTAGTAGTTGATTAAAAAGAAAAAATATTTTCTCCTCCTTTCTTCCTTTATGTTTCAAGTATAAATCAATAACTATAGATTTTTACAACTTTTAATGAACAGAATAGACTTTTTTTTTTATATTAGTAAATTCTGTTCTGTTAATATTAGTAATTCCTGTCTGTATTTTGTTTTTTAAAAAAAATCTCTTAAAATTGGTCATTCATGAGTTTTTCACGGTTTTGTTCATTTTAAGATTACTGAACTTCCAGTTTCCCTCCTTACCCGGACCAACTAATTTAGATGTTTGTTCATTAAAATCTTCCTTGTAATCAGAGTATTTTAAACTTATTAAATTTGATATCAGATCTGTAGGATGTTATCATATATTCAGAATTCTAACAAGATTGGCTTTTTTCTTGTTTGTATGTTTCATTTATTCTGTTATCGATGCATTTTAAGTGTTAATCTCTTATTAAAAAGTTATATATATATGTATTTTCAGTTATTGTTGTGAAATTCAACCAGAGCAAAGCTATTCCTGATGTTCATCAGGATGATTTATTAATCAGTTATGTTCATTCGTATGCTCCAATGAATGAAGTTGGATTTCGGTATGTTTCAATCCATGCCTTATATCTGTTTGCTGTATTAAATATTTGTTTTCAATGCTTTATATATTTTTATGTTCTTTATTTTAAAGATTCCAGATTGTTTAATAATAAAATGCTTTGCTTAGTTTTTTATTGTAATTTATAATAATTTTGGTTATATTTAATGTAACTTTTTATGTTATTAAAAATTAAGTTTTAATAGTAAATGCTGGACTGAAGATTAAATTTTTGTTACTTCCTTATTAATCATTATGTTTATAAAGTATGTAACTTAGGGCTGCCACCGGCAACTAAAAGGTGACTATTTGCAATTTTCTTTTAACAAAGGCAACTATTTTCCTTTTAAAAGGCCTAAAAAGTGACTATTTTTTTTAAATGGGACTTTTTTTTATCATGCATACCAATTTTATTACGGAGTTTTAGATCACAAAGTTTGAAAACAGTTACAAGTAACCATTACAGGAAATACAAATAAAATGTATTGATTCGTTCTATTGTTGATATATGCCTTACATATATCAATGCATACTTGCCAACTTTATGCTTACAGATTTTTACAATTTTACGCAAAAATCCCCATTTTTTTACACCTTTTAATGAATAGAATTGACTCTTTTTAAATATTAGTAAAATCATGGCCTGTATTTAAAAAAAAAAAAAAAAATCTCTTAAAATTGATCATTCATGAGAGTTTTCCATCATTCATGAGAGACTTCCTTACCCGGACCAACTAATTTAGATGTTTGTTCATTAAAATTCTGGGTAGGAAAAATTTGGTTTATATGCATCAGCAGGGGTTGCGCTGTCGATCGCCAACATCACAAATTGCGAAAATAAAATTAGTTTGGCGAAAGAAAATACGTTTTGGCAAAAATATTGGTAATTGCTTTTCTTAATGATGTCTGGAAAAATATAATTTGGCAAATGAATTGGTGAAATGTTAAAAAGAGCCAGCGCAACCCCTGTGCATCAGCATCCAAATTTGAATCATTTTTGATCTGTCTTGAGAATGAACATTTTTCTCTTGGTATATTTTGATTTGAACCTCGAATACCATTAAAGTAAAAATTAATTCTTATTTCAAATTTAAATTATTTTTTAACCACTTTTTAAATTGTGAAATAGTAAAGAAAAAATTTCATTGAAGAGACCAAATTCAATTATGAATGAAAATGATGCAAAATAATGATGATGAAATTGCGATAAAGGGTATTTTGAATAGGAAAAACATTAACAAAAAACAAAGATTAAACTTGACTTTTTAATTTTTTAAAAATTCCTTTTTAGGTGTAATTTTATAGTATTTTCTTGCATTTTTCTCCATCCCTAATATGTTTAAAATTGTATAAATTTTGTATCTAGTATTTTTTTAAATGAAAATGACTAAATTTTAATTAGCTTTTTTTTTGTAAGTGTGTGTAATATGAATGTACTTTAATATTGTATACTATTTAAAATATGTAGATTGGTAAAAGTGTTTCATGAGTTTATTTTATGAAAAGCATTAAAAATGCTGTTTGTGTGCTATTTAGTGTAAGTCATTTAAAATATCGTTCACGCATTATTTTACGCCTTGGAAATTTCAAAAATTGCCAAGTATGTTGGTGTTTTCTTCACTATGTTCTAGCCTGTGTAAAGGCAGATAATGAGAGCAAATTTTCAAGTTGCCCCTATGTTTTTGAAAAAGACTACCAATCATGAAGCTAGAATTTTTGGATAATGCTAGAAACTGTGCCCTTCCAATGGCCTTCTGTCATAAAAGCACCACTATCCCACATTCTCGCAAAATAACAGTATTCACATGCTACTATTTTTACTAATATTTTTGGATGAAGGATACTCTTTTAGATACTATTTTTTATCTATAAAGCTACTAAAGCAACTATTTTCAACACTGATTAGCAGTGGCAGCCCTGGTGAATGTGCGGTCAGTTTGGTTAATAGATTTATTTTGGCTTATAAGTTGCTTATGCAATATGATAAACAAGTTTTTCAAAAAGATAATGCTGTGTTACTTCATATTTTAAAATATTTTAGATAAGAATTTGGAATTAAAGCAAAAAATAGTATACTTTGTATATTTGAATTATATGTTTGATACAATAAAAATAATTATTTATTTAAATTTGAAACGATGAGAATTAAACATATATTTTTTTATGCAAAAATAAATTTTTGTTAGAAAATCTAACTCTTTCAAAAATTAGTTTTTAAAATAAATAGTTAAAACATATTTCTGATACATATCCTAATTTCAGATTTAAAAGTCCATATTCCTGTTTGTTAAGTAATCTGCTTTTGGTGGGCACAGAAATAACAAAGCATTCAAGACAGAAATAATTTTTTTTCAAATTCTAACGAATGTGACTGCTTTTCATTCTAACTATATTTAATCATTTTGATTTTATTGCTTTTTGTTAGCATGCCAAAAATGATTCTGAAAAAAGTGTGTATATATATATATAATCATTGTTTTATTTATTGTAAAAATTTTATGAAAGATTTACACAGACTTCACAGAATATTTTATTGAATTTCATCAATTAGGCAGTGGTTCCCAACCGGGAGGTCGCGACCCCCTAGTGGGTTGCCATGCCTTTTTTGTGTTGACTGCTATTGTGTTGACTGTGGGTTGACTGCTTTTGTAGGAAATTAATAGTAAACTATTTTCACGTTTCTTTGCCAAGAGACAGAATTTCTTCCTTTTTCTTTGGAAATAAAAAAATCCTCATTCTCGTCTGGACTTTTGTATCAAAGCTACAAAAACTGACGTCGGTGAATCTAGGAGTGTTAGCTAATGCTTGAGAACCCATTCATTCAGACAGATGAATCGGAAATAGGAATTGTAATTAATTTAAAGGAGGTAATTAGTAGCCCCCTTTAATCTGAAATTCAAAGATATTTCCCAGAGTTCGTTGAACAAGAGATTGCACTCGTGCAAAATCCATTTCATGCATCTTTAGATGTCGCCGATCTTCCTGATGAAATGCAGGGTGAATTTTTGAATTTGCAAAATGACTCCTCCGTAAGTGATTTATACCAAGAAAGACCATTAACTCAATTTTGGTGTGCTATGCTTTGCTCATATCCAATAACTTCTAAGCTTTCATGTCAAATGTTAACAGCCATTTGCATACACTTACCTGCATGAGGTTGGATTTTCAACTCTTTTGCAGATTAAGACAAAAGCCAGTCATAAATTAGATGCCTAAAATGACATGCGGTTGGCTTTGACCAATATTCAGCCAAGAATAGCCAAACTTGTCAAATTCAACCTCAATCATCCTATTAATAATCAGTATGTATTAAAAGGATATCAATTTTAAATCTCAAGATATATTTTTTCATATTAATTTTTTTTATTGGTTAAACATGGCAGATGGGGGGGGGGGGGTCGCAAAAGTTTTGAAAAATCTAAAAGGGGTCGCGATTAAAGGAAGGTTGGGAACCATTGAATTAGGGGGATGTTTATAGGAATTTTCTTTTCCACTTTTTTTTTGGCGGGGCCTCTCTCTCCTTTCGCTTTGAGATCTGTATGCTACCTATACACCCTATGGTACATCTCTGATAAAAGACATGATTGGTATGTCCAGCACAGTATTATAAATGCACACTTGAAATACCTAAAATGTTGGGTGCTTCCCTCAAATGTTCTCAAACATTGGGTTCTTTGTGCAATGTCCAAATCAGCCCAAAATTAAAAAAAGACTATAAAATCCAGCCAAGTTTGAC
Organism: Cheiracanthium punctorium; assembly: GCA_038373885.1. NCBI lineage: Eukaryota > Metazoa > Arthropoda > Arachnida > Araneae > Cheiracanthiidae > Cheiracanthium > Cheiracanthium punctorium. Next base: position 487,377 of record JAWZYV010012675.1, on the reverse strand, counting down.
TTGCCTAATTTTAAGCAAGCAACAAGATTTGGCTCATTACAAAAATTTTGCTGCAAAAGCTTAGCCCATGCTGTGCCGTAACCATTATCCTCTTCGTCCCTGCTCCCCTACCCTTTTACAAGGAAAAAAAAAACTTTAGATTTTATGTAACTTGCTCAAATAGTGCATGTATGTTGTAAAATTGTGCTAGAATGAATTTTTGATTGGGTACTTGTTAACAATTAACATGTTATTAGCCAAAAAATGGTTACCCCACTATTGGAAGCAAAAGATAAATCATTAACCCTTTGTCACCAATGTGTGTTTTCTAAATAATTGATAGCAAGGATTAAATGTTTCCTTATAACTTTGAGGACTGGAAGTCGCAGCTTTTGCTTCTTGTATGTCAGAGTTAGCTCTAAAAGCAAACATAAATACTAGCTAAAAGTAGATATATAAGAGATAAATGCAGTGCTAGAAATTCTGAGCGTACTTCCATATTTTTTCAATATCATAAAAAGTGACAGACATAACTTTTTATTTTATTATTGAAATAGAAGAACTAACACTGTAAATACAAACTTAATGTTCTGATATTTCTATGTGGGTTTGGTTTACATAAGTTTATAACATTATAGTTCATATCAAATTGGTTCAGTTCATTCTCTTTAACTCTGATTATAAAATGATTGATTTAAATTTGATGGTGGCACATCTTCAAATATTGAATAATCTCAAAAGAAGAAAGTTTTGTTAAAGTTTTTTCAAGAGTGTTTATTTCTACTGTTTATCGTTATTAAGTGTTTGCTGTTCAGAGATAGTAACATAGGAATATGTAGACATGGGTGCCCATATGATTGTTTGTAGGGAGAGGGAGGGGCATCAAGTCAAGGGTCTGCCCCAGAAAGATATTATATTTTAGTGTTGAGCCACTACTACGTTATACCAGTGCATAAATCATAACGGTAAAATGGGGGACCATGACCCCTCCCTGCCCATAGGTTCGGATGCCCTTGTAAGTAGGTACTAAAACAGAGACTTTGAAAACATCTATTAACACAGTGTCTCTATCAGATTGTCTAATTAGGAAGTTTTATTTGTATGTTGAAAACGACTTTAGTGGTTTTGAAAAGTGAATGAACTGTAACACTTAATTTCATTTATAATGTTTGCTACCTTTCTTAAAAATGAATACTGTGATCTTACTTTCAGGGATGAAGACTACATGGAAGAAATCTTGGAAAAGCAAGCTGATATGATTCGTTATTTGAAACAGCATAGCAATAATTTAAGTCGCAAAATAATGAAACTTAATTCTCAGCTTGAAAGTTTACAAAGTACTTCTGTAAAATTTTAAAGACTTCTTTTTTTTCTTTTGCTGTATTTTATTGGTGCTGCTTTAAAAGCCAGCTTTACATAATCTGTGATAAATTTCTTTGAATACATCATTCATTGTAAAAGTCATTTCTTTTATTAAATATTTTTTCACATTATTTTTTTTCTTCTGACAAAATCTTTTTTTATTAGTGACGCCAGAGATATTAGGTACATGCATAAATAAAATATATGGAGGAACTATTTTCTCGTCAACAAGGTTTTCTGTTTGTTTATTTTTGGGTAACTTGTTTTATTATATTACTCATGTTTATTTTTGTGAATATTTTTTAAAGTAGCTGATTAAGATAATTGGATCAAAGGTATTGTCTGTTATTATTCTCATTCTATTATTCCCTTCCCTCCCCTCAGCATTATTTTAATTATATTCCCTATGCATTTTTTAAAATTTACAATTTTAGTATTTTTTGAGAAAATGTGTAACACACCTAACTGTTTCAACATATTTAGAAAGTCATATTGGATTTCAATTCATGAAAACTGAAAAATATTCCAGGTACCAAGAAATTGAAAAATTTGAAAACTTAAAACTTTTTTTTTTAAATATATATTACAAAATTTGCTGAAGCATGTCTTAGTTTGCTGAATATTGCATGCATAAGAAATTTTGCAACTGTCTAGTCCATCCTAGAAAAAAAAAAGGGGGGGGGGCTATACAGAATTATGTTGCTATAAATTCATTAATTTTCATTTTTTTCATATGCAAACTAAATAAACATATAGATAATACTGGGGGGGGGGGGGGGGAATTGAAATATATTTATCTCAGTTTCTTTTAATATATTTTAGTTAAGTGCCCAAATATAGTCGAGTGTAAATATATTTTTCTTTTTTTCTGTAAATTTTTTTTTCATTATTTTAGCAATATTTATGTTAAATATTAATGCTACATCTCAGTTTCTTTTAAATAAATATTTTCTAAAATAACAAAATGTAATTTTAGTAAGGAATTATAGGTTTAAATTGAAATTTTTAAAAATTACTATGGCATTTTTTAATTTTAAGGAAATGTTTTAGGTCATCGAAATCTGGGCTATAGCTAAAACCATAGAGCTCTGCTACTAGAATTGAAGTGATGATGAATCAAGCCATCTCTCTTGTGAGTGAGGGAAGTAGAATCAGACAATCAGTAGAAATAAAATTATACAGAAAATTATGGTTGAAATCAAAATATAAACAAAAACTTTCTTCATAGCATACATACATAAAATTTAAAAAAGAAAAAGTTCCATACACATAACTCATACTTTTTAATGTTACCCCTTTATTCTTCAATGGTTTTAACACTCTTCTCTATTTTTTAGCACATGCAGATATTTTTCTTGGGGAACATAATAAAAATAAAAGCTGTTTTGTATATGCTGACGAAATTTCCAACAAGAAAGTTGCATCTTGAAACTTTTATACTTATTAACAGAAATTAAAAGTATGAGAAAATCTAGGCATTAAAAAAACACATTAATTTGACCGTACAAATGTGAGTTTTCAAAAAGATTTGAGGTCTTACCACATTGCATAGTTTTCAGTGTTGTATCCTTGACATTGGGTCATTGTTTGTAATAATAAAGTACATAGACATTCTGACCTTGTTTAGTTTTAAACTGCAATTGAAATTGCACATTTAAAAAAAAGTACAACTTTAAATTCAGTCATAATTTGAAGCAATATACTGTCTGCCTTATTGTTCTATATGACGATTTTTCAGGGTAAGCTAATCACATTCTTTGGAAACCTATTCATTGATATTACTCTATTAATAAATGAAATAAGACAATTTTGTGTTGAAGAATTACTTATTTCATTTATAAATTACAGTAGTGCCAATTATCCGAATCTGTTGGGACCAGCCTTATAGTTTGAATAATTGGACGGGCAATTGAAGGGATGCTTCTGATTGAACTGAAATGGTTGGAATATCCATATTTCTATGCATAATGGTTATTTTAATATAGCAAATGTACGCTTATATAAAATTTAGTAGTGTATAGGTAGATTAAAAGAATATTGTGTGTAGGGGACACGAAGGATGAGTCCATGAGCAAAATAAAAAGAAATTCTGTTTCCCCAACTTTGATTTCATGTCCTTTTCTGAAGTCCTTATTCTTTTGTTATTGCTCTTCACAATACAACAATTCAGTAAATGTTTTTAATTTCCATATGCTAAATTAAAAAAGACAGGAGTGGGGGTGTTTGGATAATTGGATAGTTTGTTAATTGGAATTTGGATGATCAGTGCTCTACTGTAATCTGACGAATTCATTTCTGTAAATTAAATTGATTGTATTAAAAAAGGGCAAGCTTTCCTGTGACTTAAATTTTAAGAGGCCTTGTGCAAGTCATAGTCATATGCAGGGATGTGCCAGCTGCTCCAAATTGTGCCAAATCAACCCTGATGTGCCAATCTGCTACAAAAAGATCGTTTTTGGACATTTTTGCTCCAAATTCAGCAAAACTGCTACATTTTTTATTTTTCCATATATGTTTAAACATTTGTAAATCTCCCGAATTTTTACAAAAGTCATCACACATGCTAAGCATTCTAATTTCAATCTTTCTCTATTAATCTTAAAAATGAATATTTTTTCTTTGGCATCCCTTTGTTCAAACCTCCATGCAGAAATTGGCCTCTGTTTTAAATTTTATTTTATATAAATTTGTAATTTTTTGTTACCAAATTTATTATTGGCTGCTGATGGTAGTTGACCCATCTGTGCCCAGATATTTTTGAGACTTTCTTCGATTTTTGCTAATACCAGCAATAATAGATAAATTTCTGATGTCAACTTCTTGAGCAAGGGATGATTTCTTTTAAAATCATTATCAATAAAAATTGAAATGTCAACATCCTACTGGGTCATGTTAAAATCTTATGTGGAGTTGAGGTTCTATACTCGTGAATAAAAGCTAGGGAAAATAAATAACGCTTTCGACTGATAGCGAGAATTACGTCCCAATAAAGGGACGCTAGGCATAAATGGGTTTGTATAGTATAGTAAATATTTTATTTTTGATTTAAAATAGATATTTTCTATAGCAATGTATAAAATAACTGAATTTTTTATTTATTTCATAAGCTTGTGACCCCCCCCCAAAAAAAAATAAATAAATAAATAAAAAGACTGGTTTTTGTTATAAGCTAAGAGCTTTTAAAAACCTCCTTAATTTTCATTTTTTTGATTGGCATTCTTTAATGACTTTTCTCTTTCCCTCCAAAAATAAATTTTGTATTTCAAAATTGACGTGCTTATGCTCCAAAAGTGACTTTTTCTTGCTCCAAATTGCTCCACTAATCTGTTTTTCTTGCTCCAAAAATGTCTTTTTTCTTGCTCCACAAATTGCTCCAAAATTTAATTTCAGCTGGCACATCCCTGCATATGATATAGACGCATGCCGTGTGTGAATACATTCGAAGGCCTTGTGGATAGTTTTGTAGTGATTCCGAGTTTTGAGCCCTAAAAGAAATATTTCTTCTCTTTATACGACCCTGCTATAAGTCTCTATAGCAGGGGGTCTCTAAGTTTGTGCAGTGGCATCCCAGGGTATCACACACAGAGGTGAGGGGTCCACGAAGTACCCATGATCTCATTAAAGTACATGATTGAGTTTTAAATTAGAGTTGTAGTAATTATGTTTATATTCTTACTGCTTGCTTTACTTCTCTAATTTGTTCTCCACAATCGTATTAAGTTTTATGTATATTAACTGCACAATACCTCAAATATTGTATGACGAGGGATGCCGTGAGAAAATTCTAATTTTCTGAAAGGTACCGCAGCTTGGATAAGTTTGGAACCTCTGGTTTAGCATAAGTGTTGTGTGTACGTGTACATATGTGCACTATGTATTCTATTATCACAGGCTACTGTGAGTTTGCAGATAGTTTATGATTATGTGTGGAGATAATTATTTTATCTGACTGTGGTGAAATTACAAATACATAGATTTTGTGTCATTTTTCCATAATGTATATTTTTGTGGTAATGACCTATGAAATAAGAAACTGAGTTACAAATTATAAAATTTATTGCTTTTATACTTTTTAACTTCAACAGTTGATTGAAACACATTTTCAAATATGAAACAAACTTTGGTTATAAAACATACATAGAATCAACTAGACATACATCTTGAAAAATCACATGAGCATTCATCTTTCTAATGGAATGAATAGAATTAAAACTGCACAACATGTACATTTAGGTTAAGGTGGATTATAACCTGCTGACCATAACTGTGTATTTATGTGCGTCCCAATCAGCTGTACAAGCTGCACATCACAGTCTATCATGAAAGGCAATTTAATAGAAGTGTAAAAGTTATTTTACTGTAGAAGAAGACAAATAGGCAAAGGGAGAAAAAATATTTAGTAATGTTTTATTTACTATCTAATATAATTTAATATTTTATGTATAACTAGATTTATTTGAACTATTAAATAGTTAATTATTTGTTTCAAAAGATTTTCCTAGTGTACTACTGTAAAAAAAAATGATTATGCAACAAAAATTTGATAAAACTAGATTTGATGGTGATTATTTTTTTCTTCAGGTCGTAAATACAGCATAATTTAAATATTAGATAAAATTTAAATATATTTAAAGGTTTCTTTGAAAAACAATATGAAATAATGTCACAAATTAATCAGCTAATTTATTAAAATTGGGCTCTTAAGTATTACAGATTCCACTTGAACATTTCCTTGAAATGATAAATAATTTGATTCTCTACATAGATTTAAAAAAAGTATTATCACTGTGCAGGAGAAATTGTCTTCCCTCTGCATTTATTTAATATTAATATGGAAGTTTTAACAATTCAGAAAGGCACTTTCAAGCAAGTTATTAAGATGTTTGCACTTTACATACTGTAACTAGAACAAGTAAAAGTAACACATAAAATTGTGAAAAATTTATATATTCAACTGTTTCGGGTGTTTTATTTACAAATGTGCACTGAAGTGAAGTCATGAATATATAAAGTGAGTTGACATTTGTTCATATATACATAAACTGACTAACATTGGAGCACCATTTAAATGAAGACACGAAAGTATATAATTGAACCCTTTGAAGCACAAGCATTTTCACATCAATATAGAAGACCAACTGGATGGACACGCCCATTGGCTGCACTTTTCCAGCGTTGGGACCATTTAACAAATTTATTTATTTTTATTTTTTTTCGACTAGCAGCGAAAATGCTGAAATACGGTAGTTTCACTGTGCAACTTCTGCATGTCAAAGGGTTAATAAAATTGTACACGTCTCATAAAATACTGAAATTCTTTGGTATACTAAATCTTTTTACGTCATCTTCGGAGGTATCAGTGATTCTTTAGGAATAGTTAACTATAGCATAAATTATTTATACACTTATATTAGCAAAGCTAATTATACCTCAACAATATTATATAATTTCTTTCAAAACATCTTTTTACAAATCCATATAATTTTAATCAGCATCACATACTTTAAAATTGGTTTACTTATAACATAGTATATCACTACAGTAAAAGTTTCAACATTACTTTTATATTCCTTTTAATTCTTATTACTGTGGCATCATCGACATACACAGTAGTATCATTGACTGTGAAATAGTAAAATAGAGTTGAATACAAATCCATTTTGGATAATACTGAGGTTTAACTTTTGTAAAAGCACTGCATTTTTTTAAGTATCTAGTTTGTTTACTCATATAAAAACAATTTAAGACTTGATAGGAAAGGTAAAATTAAAAGCAGATCTGATTTTGCTCTACTAATCAAATGCCAGGTGGTTACGGAGAATTTTATCAATCTGGAAAAGTCAGAAATACCCCTAAAATCAGGTAAGTTGTCATTTTTGTCTTGATAAAGTGACCATTTATTACCAAATTGTTCCCGGGTGTTTTTATATAAGTAAACAATGTTTGCTAGAAATTAGAATCTTGCAAAATGGAAAAAAAGAGATGTGTGTACGTAGCACTTGTGTGTCAGTTCTTTCTTTTTTTCACTTCGTCACTCACCAATGTTCAATTAAATTTTGTTTTTAATAAACAATATTTATAAATATTGGGCAATTTTTATTTATTTATTTATTTTTGCCTGTTGAGTGAATATATTATGCAAGGGTGATTCACATGTGGAAGAATATCATTTGTATATAATTAGTTATGAAAGTTTAACAAAGATAGTCAAGGAAATTGAGAAACTTTTTTTTTTCTCAATTTCTCTCTATATCCACCCTAAAATGCCTTGGAGAATACAAAAGATTGTTTTTGAAATTTTAAGGCACTATTAATAGTTTATAATCAGGTTGCTGGAAATAAATATTAAATTGATAATCTTATATAAAACTGACATAACAGTAAAATATTAAACAATTTTTTTTAAAACATAAATTAAGATTTTCTCTTATTCAGGAGCTGACAATATGTTTTTAGAAAACCATCATTTAGTTTCATTTGCAAACTAATTTGAATAGTATATTTTATCAATATAAATTTATCAATATAGTTCAATACTAATTTGAATAGTATATTTTATTAAAAGAACATTATTTTTATAGCATGAAAAACTGTCTATTGGAGATCATGTGACATGTAATGGAGAGGATTAACATAAATTTAGCTTTTGATAAAAAAAGATTTGAGATTAATTTAAAAAATTGTTGGTGGAGATAATTCATTTAGGATTTTTATCTAAGTTATATGCATGTTGTCGACCTCATGCAACTATAAGAGTTAGATCAATATGATTAAATAAAAAATTGCACAATTTTTAGCTTAAGTTTAACATAACAAGTTTTAAAATTACAACGAAGAAATTTAGCTATTTTATAAGTCATATCTGATTATTTAAATAGTGATAATGTGAGCTAGTAAATGGAAGGCTAAAATTTTAACATTGACTGATTTAGTTGCGTACAAATGGGAGAAAGCTCTGAGTTTGCATTGACTGCCAAAGCACGACTGTAAAACAACTTTATAATGTATCAAATATGATATTAAAAATATCAAAATGCAAGTTTGCATTTAACCTAGAAATGATTGTCATAATTTCAAAAATTGCATCGATTTATATGAAATACATATGATTAAAGCAATCTAACAATTGTTTTTGTTAAGGCACGTGAAATGTAAAATTTTGATATAAAATTTTTATAGTTTTTAAAATATTACACAAATTTCATATTTCATTAACATTTTTATAAAAAAAAAATTTATAAGGCACTTTAAACAGTAAAGGAAAAACATTTCAACATTTGTAAATGGCTATCCAAATACATCAAAAGACTAGTCACAAAAAATGAACTTAATAACACTCAAATGATGCTTATGATAAAAACTATACAAATAGTCATTTTACACATTCAATTGACGATTGATATATTGGCATTAAATAGTCCATCTATATACATAATACAGTATGTTTGTTATAGTGACACATAATGGACTAGAATATTATGTGTTTTATACTGATTATCTATTAAAGTATTTACAACTTTCAATTAAAAGAAAAAAAACCAGCAGAAATTATAAAAATTATTAGAGTGATCTAATATTAATTTATTTTGTGTGTTTTTAATAATATATTTAGAAATATTTTATTAAAATCATTAAGATCTGCTAAAACTGCAAGTTGTGACTGTATAAGTTCTGTTATAAAATTCTACATATTCTAATAAACTAAATGTCACTATAACAATGTATAGTCGGCAAGAATGTTGACTACAGAAAACAAGAATGAATTCAGAGCTTACAGTTTATTTTCTGACTAGTCTATCTTCTTGTTAAAAGAATTCATAATACTTTGAAGTCAGAGACCAGTCTTACTGATGCTCATCTTACTTCCATGACATCATGCTTGAACTGTAGGCAGTTCATATTTGGTTCAGCCTTTAGTCTAGGTATTTAATTTCTTCATATACGTGATGTGTAAAAAATAAATATTGCATAGCTCTGAATATATGACCAGATCTTGTAAAGGTTAGTCTTCACTTTTAATTTCAGTCTTGAGGTCTACCATTGCATGTAACTGTTCAGGTGAATAGCCTAGTAGATTTTGTAAATCACAAACAAAACGATACACATAGCGCTTGCCTGCTGTTTTATGAATAATGTTTTTGTCATAGTAGTATCGAAGTCCTCGACTTAGTTTTTCATAGTTCATTTTTGGTTTGTTTTTACGTATTCCCCATCGCCGTGCTACTTCATCAGGGTCTGTCAACTTGAATTCCCAACCATCACCAGTCCAACAAATGAAATTTTGGCACGACTTATCTGTTAATAATTCTAAGAGAAATTGCCAGAGTTGAATAGGTCCGCTTCCTGTAAGAAAGAAAAACTTGCATTAGCATGTTTATTAAATAGGATATATTTTGTGCACACACACTGTATCACTGCTGTGAGGAAGTCTTTGAGCAGGGTTGCCACAAATAAAGGAGGAGGAAAGTATTAGAATCGACTACTTTTGACAAGTTAAACTATGAATAGCGAAACAGAACAAGAGATAAAATCTGCTAGAAAATCATCAAACACAATCATCTGGCACTAACATGACTAATTGGTGACAAATGCAGCTTGTGGCACCAGTTGGTAAAAAGACTTAGATAAAATGTAAAACAGTCTGCAAATTCAAATAATTCCTTAAAAATTTTCTGCAAAAAAACGGCTGTGTGCCTCTTGAGCAAAACACATTATTTTAATGTAACATAAGTTTAAAGTATTAGGTTATTTTAAATTAAATTGTAAACAGCCTTTGGTTTGTTGGCTTCCATGGTGAGAGATCCCATCTCATTACTACTATTTTTTAATGAAAGTTTATGTTGAATTGATTGATAATTTTATAAAATCAAACAATAAGTATGATTTCTTTTAATATTTTCATTTTTGTAGCATACTTTTAAGTAGTATGTAGTAGAGCCACACCTATAACAAGTTTATATGCCTAATATGTTACTGGTGGCACTTCCACGTAATAGAAATGGTTCATACTGCTTTGCTTTACATAACTGACAACGATTTTAATTAGAGCATTGTATTTTAATCTCATTCAAGAAAAGAAACATTCAATGATTAATAAGAACAAATGATCCAATTACTTCATTTAAATTCTTACCCATTTCACTGAAGGAAAAATATTAATTTGTAAAAGCACTATTGAAACTCAATAAACATAGTATTGAATGTTATGCTTAATATTGACAATTAATGAATGAAAGAAAAACTAATGAGGCTGGACCTATACCTTTTTTCATTTTGACTTGGACATAATAATAATTTTTAGCAAAAATAACATTTTAATAGGACGATTTTCAATTATATTAATATCCCAAAATTTTCTTTTAAAACACATATTGCTGAAAATTATAAATGTATACATATATACTTTTTCTTATTTTTGTTAACGGTGTTGTTCGAAAAAATCATGTGATTTTGGTACATAATTACAAATTAATTATGCCAGGCACTTCAAAATTTTGAAATTGCCTCTTTACAAGCTGTACTACATACTGCAATAAACGATCAATCTGTATCAGTTTCAAAACTTTTAGAAAAAATTCTTAAAAATCGGAAATTTTCGCAAAGCGTGTCATTCTTCGAAAAATCTTGCAGCTCAGATCCATGTTTAAGAATTTTTTCTGGGAATTTCACAAACGCCACAGCATTTTCACTTATTGCAGTGTGTAAAGCAGCTTATGAAGAACCATCTGGAATTTTTTGGAGACCATGGTGCTATTAGTTTATTTCAATTTGTGTACCAAGACTAAAAACGGTTCTTTTTTTCCGACATACACTCTTAATGCATTATTTAACTTTGTGTAGTTTAACTTTGCATGCAAATTATTTTAATGGATTAACTCGCACTCTCAATGGTTATGGCATATTTTTTTTTTTTCATAAATTTCTCACCTGAATATCCAGCCAGTACTGCAGCCTGTATGACAGGTTTACTATCTTGACCATGCATGGACACTGGACTGTGCAAATCTCCCATCATGTGGTTTTGTAGTGGATTGTTAAGGGAGGCATGATTCTCTCTGTTCAAGTTTGCATAACCAGGGTGCTGTTGGTGACCGCCCATGTCTGTTGGCCAGTGAGACGCCGGTGGTATTGAACTAGGAACTGTTTGGAATGGAGGTTCATAATGATTGTAGTTTTCAGAATAGCCCATTTCGTGAGGATATCTCCCTGCAATACATGCAGAAATTCATTATAAGTTAGATTATAGTATAGATAAAACATACTAAGAGGTGTTAAGTTTTGTTTATTTTTTCATCGAATAACTTACGATCTATTTAGGAAAAAAAATATTCATTTCATTACAAGCTTTGACCAGTTTCAAAACGTTTCTACAAGCAAGTATTTTGCAATTTTACTTAATCTAATTACAGTGATAGTAAGATTGCAAAATACATGCATGAGATCTTTGAATTACAAAGAATAAATAACTTCTTTTTCTATGTACAGACAGACAATTTGTTTTTAATGATTATTATAGTATAATAAAAGATTCAAAATAATTTTGAGAGAGTTTATGCCTTCTTGGTACTAGGATTATGACAGTAAATTATTTTCCAAATATTTCACTATGCACCTTCTCAATATTAACATTGAATTATAATTTAAAAAGAAAAAACCAACTTCACAGTTCTTGAATATGTACTAAAATCCCTTACTGTTTTGGGGACTCAATAATTTTCATGATGTCTCTTCACACACTATTCTATACAACGTTATAAACAATGAACTTATGAGAATTATGAAACTTTCCACAAAATTTCTTAAGCATAGAATAATTGCATTGGAAATTTTTTTTAAGTGCAATCTATTTATGGAAAATATTGACAAATAGAGACAATATTTTTTCTATTTGAGAATTTTTCTTGAAAATCTTTTATTTGGCATATGTTCATCATTTCTTGTAGCTTATGAAAAGACATCCTAAAAATTTGCAAGTCTCTGATGTTATTAATTTGGATATTACATTATTTTTCTGAACTACAGTCAATGATAAATCCAAAGGGGTGGTGATAGTATTAGTACCTCCCTAGAGTACACTAGAATCTAAAAATCTGTTAATTGTTAGAGTGTGTTTAACCTGTGTGTTTTCATCATTGTAAAGATACATCAGAGACGACTTCCCTTCTGTTATCAGTGTTTCTTCCTAGCAATGTTTCAAAAGATAACATTTAACAGAAGGGGAGTTTTTACAGAATATTTTCAATAATGAGAACATACAGGTTAAACCTTAGTTTAAGATTATCACAGAATCTTTTTTTTTTTTTTTTAACGTTTTACCACTTATACACCTTGCTTGGTAGTTTTTTTGAATGAATATGTCACTGACTGCTTTCATCAGTGAGTGCTCTACTGTGAACTAATTTACACAACCTTACTTACCCCTGTAATTCCTATTGATGTAAGATGTGGGTTGATATTTGGTTTCAGGTGTCATGACCACTCCTGAAGGGGAGTAGAATTCTGGACTGCTCTCCAGGTAGGTGGGGTGGTTAGAGATTGGCTCCAGGACATACTCCGAGTGTTCGTCGATTTGAGCCGTGGTGACGCCCATGTCGTCTTGGCTCATTTCATGTAATGTATGCATGGAATCTGTTATTTGACTGTAGCCACCTGAAAAACAAAGAGAAATAACTTGTTAGTTTATCAATGAATAATGGTGTGTTACACAGCAATCGAATTAAAACGATATTTTTAATTAAAAGGTATTTCAACCCTTCAAACGCATGGGCACTTCCTTTTTTTTGGGGGGGGGGGGGGGGACAAGGCTGTTATTCTTTTCATTTTGGAATGTTGAGTCACCTTTCAAATTTAACGTTGGGCAAAAAGGAGGGGGGTCTACGCATGAGTTATGATACACTTTTCAAATTTAACAGAAGAAAAATAAATAAGGCTGATGCATGGATTATGATACATTTCCAACATAATTCAAGAAGAAAGATGAATACAACTCACGCTTGGATTATGATGCACTATTCATAATGATGAAAAAATAAATGGAGAGCACACAAAGGGTATTTATTCTTTTTTGTCGTGTCTATTTGGGAAGGGAGGCGCGCATACATAGAATTGCGAAGTTAGTTTCTAAAAAAAGTTGTGGGCTCGTTAGGTCGTTGTGACACTATAATTTATTTGGAAATATATTTTCCGCCTAAAAACCCTTTCTTCATCCAAAAGAGCAGATAAATTGCAATGCACTTCTATAGCTTTAAAGAAGTTTGAATTACCCTACTCTTTTGCCTGCATTATGCAGGAATAAATCGGCGCGAGTTATGTTTTAATGTATACTTTTACATCTAGATGGCGACACCACTATAAAATCGTTTTTTTTCATGTTGGAAATACTAATTTCTTCGGCAGATTTTCAGGAGGCGGGACTTAGTCGCTGTATAACTTTGAATAGTTAAAAACAGCTTTATAAATTAGGAACGCGGTAACACTCAGAACGTCACATAAATAACATTGGGAAATTCAAAGGGGAGACTTAATACTTTCGGGTCGACCTTTTGTAAGAGTGTAAAGTACAACTTGTGCAGAAACATTTATGCTCATTCAAGTTCTGCTTCTCAAAACTTACGTTTTTTTTTATTTATATTAAGAATTCTGTCTCGTTATTCACCAACACATGAATCAATCGTATGCATTACATAATATAAACAAATTAATGGGGAAAATTGCAAATTACAAACTTTTTTTTTTTTTTAGTCTACAAAGCTACTACTTGTACCGAACTACTAAATCTCTAAAGATAATTTACACTTACACAGCTACATTCGCAAGATCTACATATGATCAGGGCTTAATTTTGTAAAAGGGAAAAGAAAAAGAAACCCTAATTTGTTAAATTGCAAATTTTAACATTGTTAACCTAATGCATAGTACAATTGTAAACTCTTGCTTAGCTAGCACCATAATTGTAACCAATTTAATAAAATTACTATGAATAGGAACAATCATGAAGGCTATTCAAATTTTTGAATTGATGTAAAAATTCACTAATAAAAAAGAAGTACAGGAGCTGAGCTCCCAAACAAATTAAGCCCAACGTACGTCACAAATATACCCCATTTAAAACAAAAATTTTCCTTGTCCACCTTTTCATTCGTGGGATATTTATGCGAGAAAAACGGGTTGGGAAGCCGAAAGAGCAGATGTCTTATCTCAGCTATGCTAGCACTCTTTGCAAATGCACATCATTCTATGGCAGAAACTTGTTTAAACAGCAGTTTTCAGCTTTTAAGAACAACATGCAGTATCATGATCTATAAAGTAACACCTGGCAGTTAATTCATTCCACTTTTTTTTTTTTTTTTTTTTTTCCTATTGCTTTCGCAAAAAGTTACCAAACGACCTTAAATACCTAATATGGTCTTATTCAGCACAAAACAAACATACTTATGTCCATTTTATTTATTTGGTAATATAATATAAAAAAAGAAGAAGAAACACTTGATGCCAATAAACACAAAAAGTTGCTACAAAATACAATAAAGCAATGATTATTTGGAGGGAAGCAATAGGTTTGTTTTTCCCTTTCTTTGAGGCCCACCATGACTGAGGGGAATGAGACACTGAATATGGTATACTGCTGGGAGTATGAAGGTCTAGGGTTCTGGCTTATAGCGCGGATGTGGATAGAACAGTTTCGTGCTTTTGGGAGTTTTTTTTTTTTTTCCAGATGTAACAAATACGCGTTAGATCCCTTAAAATGTCCTCCGCCCAAGGCACAATCCCCCAAAGCAAGACAGCACTCGCTTAGCTCTACCGGAACACAACATCTCTCTCTTCATCGAGAGTTGTAGCCCAAAATGACCTAAACAAGATCAGGTTAAAAAGACAGCACAAACAATTCCTACGATGTCTTAAGTTTCTGTTTTAGAAACACAGAATGAAATAAAATATCGAACTTCTGAGGGAACATTTAAGTCTGTAACAACTAAATTTATATTGCTTGAAAATCATTCTGAATCAATTTAAAAGTGCCTACTTTAAATTCAAAAAATTTAAAAAAAATTACACGTGAATGATCCACAATTTGTACAATGTAATTCATTATTGTGTTTTAACAAAATACAATGAGCATTTTACTTACGAGATATTAAAAAAAAATCGAAAAGGGATTTTCACATGTTTTTGTTTTGCAACGCCAATGACAGTCGGTAAGCGTAATTCAATTGTGAAAAAGGTCTAAAATTGGTTTCTAAGTTTTGATTAGATTAGAAGAATTGAATCACAAACGTTAATATTATTTAAAAACAAGAACCTTGAAACATAAAAGATAAATCTGAACTTTTATTACAAAACTAAATAACGTAAACTGAAATGTTAAATCTACTATTTAAATAAAGTTTTAAAAAAGCACCAAGCAAAATTATTTATTAAGATAATATATATATTATTCCATTAAAAAACAAAGCGCACGACATTTATCTTGCAGTCGCTTTCGCTGTTTTGTCTTGAATAAGTATTTAAATTTTAATCCGGTGTTTTTGGCCTTGAAATTGCATGGAAGTTGAGTGGCCTTTAACTTTCTTTAATCTGGTTTTACACAAATAATTTTTAAATTTTTGAGAATAATTACCTATGATATTTTTTTTATGCATAATGAAAATAATTCACCTTGGCATTATTACTGGTCGAATCGGGGACTAGGGGAAAAGCTTGAAATATGGGTGGTTTGGGGGTCCAAGCATACATGGCACGCCATCTTTATTCATGTAATGGACACAATTGTTAGCTGTATTTTTTAGAATTTCTCTGAAAAATTTTAGAAATATAATTATAACTCTAAAATTAAAACGATAAAATGGGCTTTTCTTAATGTAAAATATTGTAGTAAGTATTAGAGATCAGCGCGAGTTGATTTTTTCAAATGAAATTCGATTGAAACGCGATAAAACTGCTGAAATTCTTTAAATTTCCGTCTGAAATATCATCTTCGTTTATTTACTTATTTTTTAAATTAAATTGCTCCTATAAACTTAATGTTCATAAAGCATCGTAAAGTAGTTTCAGAAGAACCATTATAAATTTTTCAGTAGCTTTTCTACTGTAATTTTATTTTAAATCTTGATCAGAAGTCATGTTCATTAGGTTTCATAAACAATTACGAGTTTCAATTATAAAATTTGTAAAAAGCAAAATGCAGTACATTTTTGGCCCCAAAACATTCTTAAATACATCTATAAATTTATACTTCAAAGTTACTTTTGAAAGAAAATTTTTCAGTCAGCCAATTTTGAATTTGAGTTTAAAAAACAATGTTTTTCCTTCTTTCTTTTTATGAAAACTGGCTGGTTATTCAGATTTTAAATTTGCAGTAGTCCACAGTACAGTTCCCGAAGAAATATTCTGAAAAATTTCATTGTTCTAGGAATGTAAGTTTATTTTTTATCGGTAGTGAAAGTTAACCAAAAAGCAGACTTGGACAACCGAAAAAGTGGCATGTTTAATAATTTTTTTCCAAAAAATGAAGTAACTTTTCAAATTTGAAATTTGTTTCAGTTCACAGTATGGTTTCTGAAAAAACAGTCTAAAAATTTTCATAGTTCTAGCATCATAAGTTCATTTCTCATCTTAAGTGAAAGTCTATCAAAAACGTTTTCCTCTGAAAAAGTGCCAAGTTTCACTATTTAAAAAAAAAAATTAAATTGTTTTCAAAATTTATCTCAATGTCAGTTCCCAATCTAGTTTCCGAGGAAACATTCTGAAAATTCTCATAATTATATCATCGTAAATTTACTTCTAATCTTGGGTAAAATTCGAGAAAATAGCGTTTTCTCTAAAAAAGTGTCAAGTTTAATAATATTTTTTTAAAAATTAAATAACTTTTCAAATTTTATCGCAATGTCAGTTCTTATTCTAGTTTTAGAGGAAACATTCTGAAAATTCTCAAAGTTATGTGATTATAAGTTTACTCCCTATCTTGGTCGAAAATCAACCGAAATCCTCCGTTTTCAGGTAGAACAGCCTTAATAATTCGAGGCTGTTACAGTTTAGATCAGGGAGGTCCGAATCGTGGCGCATGCGCCAGAGTTAGCGTAATGGATGATTTAAATGGCGCATTGCATGCGTGCCGACTTATTGTTATGAGATTCAAGACAGATTAAAGATATGGTATGAAATTTCGTGCCAAAAATATTTTATTTCTTTTAATTTCTGGTGTTATTTCAAAAGGAAGCATTTGTGCATTCCAAAATACACTGTCATCAAAACCATCTGCGATTCCCAAGCAAATATCCGAAAAATAATCCTAGAATCATCTTAATCATAATAACAACTTTAATTACATGTTCACACGTTATTACTTTTCCTCCAATGACACTAAATGTGGTAGATGGCTGAAGTGTGAAGGTCCAGCGAGCTGGCCAGTTTGCCATCGATCTAATGGTCTGGAGTTTGGGGCGTTTTCTCCAGATGTAACGTGAACACGCGTTAAAATCCCTTAAAAACTCCTCCGCCTAAGGCAACCCCACCAGTAGGCAGATACCCTTCGACTGGCTTGCCGTGATACAAACAAATAAAATAAAGCCTATACTCGTATTCATAGTTTCCAACTCTACCTTGGACCCAGGAAATAAAAAATATTCTTAAGTTGTATAGCGCATCTGAATTCGTCTGTTAAAAAAAAAAAAAAAAAAAAAAAAAAAAAAAAAAGGGGAGGGGGGAGTATAATATGCAATAGCTTGGACACCCCTGGTTTAAATGATAATACCGGGGTCAATACAGGAATTTTTTCCAAGGTCCCATTTTTGTGAATTTCACAACTTATTTTTGTGAACTTTCATACAAATTTTTAAGGAAAGTATCTATTTTTGTTAAAATAATCGATAAAAAAGATTAAAATATACGGTAAAAATGCCAATGAAGGAACCGTTTTAATCGATTATAGTTTTGTGAAGAGACGGCAAAACGGACCCAATTTTCGCCTGCATCGACCTCCTGAATATGCTCACTTCACTGACTAAAAAATTAAATTAAATTAAGATTTGTGGTCTTTAAGTCGATTGATGAGCACGCTACAATTTTATGTTTTGAAACATCCGAAATTTTCCGCTTTCTATGACTCAATTCACTTAAATTTTATTTTAAAAATCTGAGACGGTTTTGATGACAGATCTCGAGCATAACAGTTTGAGAAATACTAGAAAAATATAAGATGTACACGAATAAATATGTTTTAAAAATAGAGTTTAAAAAAAAAAAGGAGAAGAAGAAGAAGAACTTGTGATGTAGGAAGTAGGAACATATTCTAATCCTTCAAGACCAGGGGTCGACTCAGGAATTTTTTCTTGCTTATTTTTTGTGAATTTTGATAATAATTTTTAATAAAAGTCAGGTTTTTTTTGTTAAAATAATTGATAAAACACATTAAAATGCAGGGTAATATGACAATGAAGGGCCGTTTTAATCGATTATATATTTGTGAAGGGGCCGTTTTAATCGATTGTATTTTTGTGAAGAAGCCTTTCTAATAGATTGTAATTTTGTGAAGGGGCCGCAAAACGGACCCAATTTTCGTCGGCATCGACCCCTGAAGGCAGAGCTCGTGCGATTATACAGGTTAGAGATTTATGGATTCATTTTTACGTCTTAGTCGATAAAATACAAGTAAAAGAACAGACGCTAGTCTCTCGAAAAATAATTTTAAATATTCCTTTTTCACCAATAGTAGCAATTTTAATTGGATTAATATTCTCAACAAATAAAATTCAAACTTGAAAACAAGTCCGGATTGAAAGAAATGAAATACGCCAAGCATGCTTCATCTCGAGCTGAACGAAACGATAAATCTGTGCCTGCTATGAAAATTTCAGCCAAAAAAAAAAATAGTAAAATGTGCAGTATTTGGCTAAACATGCGTTCCACTTCAGAAAAATTTTGCAATGAAATTTTATCTCTAAGAGTTTTTCAAAAAATTTTAAGGTTAAGTTGATGAGACATTCTGAAATTTTCAAGCCCCTGAAGAAACTCATTTACTTAAACTTCAGTTCGAGGCCGAGGGATATGAAGCAGGGCTCGAAATAATTCGTGGCAAACACGGCAAATGCCATGAGATCAGCGCAGATAACCGTGATGATCAAGGGTCGTCGCAGCAAGTTTAGTTACGGGCCTTTAACGGTGTTATTCGAAAAAATCATGTGATTTTGGTACATAAGTACAAATAAACTAATTATGCCAGGCACTTCAACATATTGAAACTGTCTCTTTACAAGCTGTAGTACATACTGAAATAAACGATCAATCTGCATCAGTTTCAAAACTTTTAGAAAAAATTCTTAAAAATCGGAAATTTTTGCAAAGCGTGTCACTCTTCTAAAAACCTTGCAGCTCAAATCCATGTTTAAGAATTTTTTCGGAAAATTTCACAAAAGCCACAGTTTTGTCGCTTATTGCAGTGTGTAAAGCATCTTATGAAGAACCATCTGGAATTTTTTGGAGATCATGGTGCTATTAGTTTATTTCAATTTGTGTACCAAGACTAAAAACAGAGTTTTTTTTCTTCGGCATACAACCTTAAAACTTTATAACTTCAATGTTTCTTTCTATCTCGAATTATTTCATGATTGCATAACAAAATTACAGAATGCTTACAATAAAAAGTGAAGAATGTTTTTTAATTCTTTTTTATTCTTTTCACTGAATTATTAATTCATTTTAACTAAGCGAAAAAACTGCAACTTCAATTTACCTTTTTACGAAAGTTTGAAAGATTTTGCCGTGAGCTGAATAGTTTTCGCTGCCAGCTTAAAACTTACAGAATTTTTTTGCTGCCAGCTTCAAAATCTTATTTCGAGCCTAGTTGTTGTGAAACTCCCACCCCCTCGTATTATAACCTTAGTGCAGTAAGAGAGGAGAGAGAAAAATGTTGATATTACGTACTGCTGCTCCATTATCTCCCCAAAATGCACAGCAATCATTACATGTTTCGTGGGTATTTCATTTTTACAAATCTTCCGAAGGCAAAATATTTGAAAAAGCAGTAAATAGTTATAAGGGTGAGGCCGGAATCAAGCTTCTAATTTAAATATTGGTCAATACTTAAGGAAAAATGGATTTTCGAAAAAACTTCGAAGTTTGAAGATATCTGGTAAGCTAAAAATCAGGATGTTTTTAGGGAGAGCAAATACTTCACCTTCTTATGTCTGATGGCCCGACTAGCGCTCTCAACTGGAAGACAGTAAATGCCCGATTCAAACCTGGGTCGTGCCCGTCGACTTCGGAGGTTTTCATGTTTTCTCCGAAACTACGCGAACATGCGGGTTAGGACCTCTTAGTAGTCCCACGGAGGGCACCCTCCTCCCCCTCTGCCTAGATCCCTCGTGTAAATAATCGGCCGTATTCACAAAACTTATGTCTAATGTACGTAAACAACTCATTCTGTCTATTACGATTAACTTCAGATTTTATATAGTATAAATATGTAGAACAGACTTATTTTGCTTATTTCGACAGCTGTATATCGACTTTGGGTTTAAATTGCGGTTCACATGTTAACGACTATTCGATTTCACGTAACGATGCATATCTCGACTACAAAGAAAAATTTACAAAACTAGCAAAATACATCTAACAATTAATTTAATTTATTTTGCTAAATTCTTCCTCCTCCTTCTTTTCATTCATAAACCTAGATCACCCAAGAAAAAAAAATTCTTTACTCTTTTTATAAAGTAATTTAATTTTGATTGTTAAAAAAAAGAATACTAAAAAGAAAATACAGATGTACATAACCCTCCTTTTAATGCATAGAAGACTCAATAATTAATAAATAAATTTCTAACTGGAAGACGGAAATTTATAAAATAGCTATTATATTAAATTATTTATCAATTTTTAGTTATTCAATTGACATTACTAAATTTTACGAAAAGAATTCCAGCTGTTTTACTGATAAGCGCTTTTTTAAATAAAATAAAATGACAGCTTTTACTTTTTATAAAATTTTTAAATTATAGTTTTGTTTCATTTATTTCATTCATTATTATATAATTTTAAATAAAGCGACGCTTTTTAGGCTCTCTGAAAAGAGTCTAAAAAT
This sequence comes from Cheiracanthium punctorium, assembly GCA_038373885.1. Lineage (NCBI taxonomy): Eukaryota > Metazoa > Arthropoda > Arachnida > Araneae > Cheiracanthiidae > Cheiracanthium > Cheiracanthium punctorium. The sequence goes on along the minus strand of JAWZYV010012675.1, from coordinate 465,959 downwards.
AGTTTTTTAAAGTAAGGAAAATAAACATTCTAAACAGCAAAATTTTCTTTTAGTATACGCATTTAAGAAAATGCATAATCAAAATTTTCTTTTGTTAATTTAATAGTTATTTTTATATGTAGCATGCCATCAGTAATATCATAGTATCAAATGCCACAAACTTTGCCATGCTAACCGTATTTTTACACGAATTCAAACTACAAAGTTTATATACCTTAACTGGACAGGGCATTAATAATGATTAAATACCTGGAGAGAAAAGAACTTCCTTCTCGTGTGTCAGCACACTAAAGTGCATTACAGAATGATACACTGACCAGTTTCTACACAATTTTTGTTTAATGTGAATTACAAATGTATGAGCATTGGAATACTTTCTTATATATATAATATATATCGATCACGAGTATCTCTTATGCACATAATAACTAATGGTCTAATCAAAATATTAGGTTGTAACGAAAGTTTCCCGCCACCCGCAAACATCGTCAGAACACAGTTCGCATTGGCGTATTTGCTCATATTTTGTCGAACTATTTTTGACATTTGAAAGAAAGAGGCTTACTTTATAACACTTTGTTGTGAAATCTCTGAAAAATATAGTTATCATTAAGTACAAGGTGTCTCCAAATGGAACTATAGCTCTAGAGGATTAGAACCATCATTAACTTCCAGTTGTGTTGCAAAAAGTCAGCTCTAGAATATCAACAAATTATGAGTACAGCTTTAAGTACTATTGTTGTATAATGTGACACTGTGCAGGTTTGGTACCGAAAGTTCAAATACAGTTATCTAAGGAGTTAAAAGTTAGTTTTTCAGGCAGATATGGCGGAAAACTTTCGTTGCAACCTGATAATTTCTTAACTTGAGTAAATAGTTGTTATAAAGACTTTTAAGCAATTTCTTGTTTTACAGTTTTACTCTGAAAGTGTATAATCTCTTCATATTACTGGAAAAAAGCGCTCATATCAAGTATGTGTGCACAAGTTCTGAAAATTTTAACATAAATGAATGAGACTAAAAAAGTGTCAAAATTCAATTTTCTTGGATATTTATCAAAATACAATTTGTTCTGTTTCAAAACTTTCTTTTACTAGGTTTTTAATTAACAACAATATCTTATTGATGATTTGTATCATTGCAAGTTATAATGTCTCGCTTTTGTCTGAGAATTATAACATGCAATAACAGAGGAGAGGGAATTTTTCACCAGTTTTACGGTTTAAATTATTTATCAATTTTTACTTAATTAAAAGAAAATTATGTATCAATTTTTACTTAGTAAAAAGAGAATACTTTGTTAAAAAACAGGGTTATGTTATTTATTTATTTAATTTTATGTTTCATATATGTTGGTCGTTGGAGTAAAACAATGTCGTATTTTTTAAAAATAGGCAATCGATTTATCATACAGCTTTAATTCAATAAAACTCTGGAAAATTAAGTAAAATTTGGTTGATAAAATACTACACTTATATTTATTTATTTCGGAAATAACAAGAGGTGGACATTAAAAAAACTTTCTTCTTTTAATTTCTTGTCTGCTAATCCAATACGTAACTTGCAATTTGCATTAGCAAATTTCATAGTTTTGAAAAATGAACACTGACAACCCTCCAGTGTAGTTTATTTTTATTTTAATTAATTAATTAATTATTATTATTATTTTGCAGCGTACACTCGTATTTTCTTTTCTTTCCGTGAAGTTGCGAAGTTTATTCTTCTTTTGCTTTGCTTTTGTATAAATGATTAGCCTTCATTCAACATAACAAACTAAATAGTTCATTATTTGAGGTATAAAGTTAATTATTATTGAAAATAAAATTATTACAATAATTTGTTTTCAAAAATAGAATGCGCACTATGCCTGGTAATGCTTTTATGTATATAAATGCAAACTATTTATTTATTCATTTTTAACAAAAAAGATGCTTCATACTTTTTCAAAAATTGCTTCAAATGAAATAAAAAGAAATATATGTACTTAATCAATATTTATTTACTAATCCATTGGGATACTATACCCCATGCTTTTCGGTTATGCTGATTTTGATGAAGAATTTTAGTTTTTAAAATTGTTAAGGGAATATAGTACAACATGATAATCAGAGATATTGCTATGCTAGGAATATTTTCAAGGAGTGAAATCCCGATTTATTTTGGTGGAGTGAATTTAATTTTAGAGGAGTAAAATTAGAGGCTTAAAGAAAAAAAAAATAAATAAAGACATGTATGAAATTTATCAGTGAGGGAGGTGGGGTGGGGTGGTAGCTAAATTGAAGTTAATTGGTTTTTTTTTTAATGTAGTTCAATATTAAAGAAAAAATCATATATTAAAATTCTTTCCGTCTCCTTTTATGCATTTTCCAGGACTAAATTAGCATCATTAAAATTAAAAGAGCAAACAACATTCAAGTCTTTTCAGCAAGTAGTATATTTTAATATAGTATATTTCAGCAATAGTTCAGCTGTAGTATATTTCAAACTTTATTAAAAATAAAGATTAAAATATACTTATTGTTTAGTTGTTTGTTGTTATTATTAATAAAGATTATTGCGTCTACAATTATTCTTCTAAATTGGGCGGTGGAAGAAACAGACGAAAACTTACAAAAATGATCCTTTTAGCAAAAAAGAGAAAATACTTTTACGCCCTACTAAATAAAGTGTATTTTAAACAACAAGTATATTTTAAACTTTATTAAAAATATAGAATGTGAAAACAAGCATATTTTAAACTTTATTAAAAATATAGAGTGTAAAAACAAGTATATTTTAAACTTTATTAAAAATATAGAATGTGAAAACAAGTATATTTTAAACTTTATTAAAAATATAGAGTGTGAAAACAAGTATATTTTAAACTTTATTAAAAATATAGAGTGTGAAAACAAGTATATTTTAAACTTTATTAAAAATATAGAGTGTAAAAACAAGTATATTTTAAACTTTATTAAAAATATAGAATGTGAAAACAAGTATATTTTAAACTTTATTAAAAATATAGAGTGTGAAAACAAGTATATTTTAAACTTTATTAAAAATATAGAGTGTGAAAACAAGTATATTTTAAACTTTATTAAAAATATAGAATGTGAAAACAAGTATATTTTAAACTTTATTAAAAATATAGAATGTGAAAATCCCCGTACTTAAAATTTTAAAGATTATTTTTGGTTTTTTAATGAGTGAAACACGCTTGTAGAGGCGTTAGAAATAGCTCTTATGATAATATTGATTGTACAGCAGACTTAGGTGTTTTTGATAGTTGAGGTTGTCTGGTTTTATTTAGCACATTTTTTTTTTTCTTTTCATTTTGAATAATAGTTTAAATCACAAATACACATGTAGCTAGTCACTATACATAGAAATACTAAATATATGTTTTGGACACATGGATCCAAAATTTTCAAATGAAGTACTCCATGATATTATCATTTTTTTGTACATGAGATAAGGACATGAAAAATTCAACGATACATAAAAGTACGCGTAAGAGATCGAAACATACTAAAGTGAGTTCAGAAGTCACACAAAAACTCCATGACAAAACAAAGCTCGACGTGAACCTGCCCTTGTGAATCATCATCATCACTGTGAATCATCCGCCCAATTTCAGAGAAACGTTTTAACGTATACCATTATTACAGGGGTGAAGAGGGGGGGGGGGCAGTAAAAAGTACAAAAGCGAAGAAAAAAAAAAAAAAACCAAGGAAACTCCAGACTCTAGTATGATACGGAATTCCTGCAAAACGTAATTACACCTAAAACCAGCATCCAAAAAAAATCATCGTGCAAGATCTAACTTACCCGTTGCCACAAGTCCGGAGAGTAAAGCCGGATCCCCATGCGCGGTGTGGTGTCCAAATTAAAGAAACGTTTGTCAGACGATTTCGTGAGGCGGAACAAACGACTTTCGGTTCAAGAGGTGAAGGCTGGATAGATAGTACGTACGTACGACGCAGGTAATAGCGGGACCCTGGCTGTATTGACGGAACGCCAATTGGGCGGCTGTTAGTTGAAAGCGAACGAGATCAGTAATGTTCGCGTGTGGGAGGGAGATGCAAGTGACGTGACGTAACGAGCCCATTCTTTTCTCTCTCTCTTCTGAGCCAGTGAGGGTCACTCTTATTGAAAGAGTGGAGAGTGAAAGATGACGAGAGAATGGAGAAGGGGCCGTCCACAAAGTGACGCGAGAGTGAGGCCGCTCCAGACGCTGGAAGGCTTGCTCGCTGCTGTCTCGTCCGAATGTCCCTGGATATTGCGGAAATATACGGTACTGGATTAGAGTGAACGGGGGAGGGCGACAATATTTTCAATTTTATTTAACCCTTTAACGCGCAGTGTTCCCGCTCTGGGAACACCAAACTCTGACGTTTTGACTGTTGCCAGTCACGAAGAATAGATTGGATTTCTATAAAAATAGTGGCGGGTGACATAGCTTCACGAGTATCCTTTACTTTTGAAGCACGTCATTTCCCGTAAAAAAATGGTCACGATTATTTTTTTAACAGCACTGACATCTGCTGAAAAATGGAAAAATGCGAGAACAGCTGGATAGATTGCCCAATGCTGAAAAAAGGGCAGCCGTGCCATCGCTCGACTTAACTACCAGCAAGATGGCGGACGATCGTGAAACGTTCAGCGCGTGCCACAGATCTAGAGACCCTTTTTTTGACGCAGCTGGCTGTGCCGCACAGCCAACTGTCGTCAAAAAAGGATCTCTAGATCTGTGGCACGCGATGGACGTTTCGATCGTCCGCCATCTTGCTGGTAGTTAAGTCGAGCGATGGCAAAGGCTGCCCTTTTTTCAGCACTGGGAAAGGGTTGCGCCACAAAGGGTTAACCATACATTACCTAAAATATGGAAAACCAGCATTTTGATATTTATTTATTAAGGTTATTTAAATTTATTTATCAATGGAAAATATAAACAGTCTGTTTTTTTTTGTGCTCGTTCCTATAGTCTCTTATCCTGATCATTAGTTAGAATCACTTTACCGTGAACGGAAACTATCACTGAACTCTGATATAAGAGAGAGGAGAGAGAGGGCCCACCTATAGCTGCAGCACTTCGCATTGGCACCCTACCTGTACCTGTGTTTCAGAGAGCCCCGCCCACCGAGAGAGAGCACGTGGTCTGGTCACTGTTGACACAGCAAGCCTAGCGACGGGAAAAGAAAGATTACGTCACTCATGGGAGTTTTCAGTCAAGGAGGTGATTTATCAATGAACACGGGGAAAAAGTGAGGGGGTTTGTTTTGATTTCCAAGCGCTGAGTATGTAAATAAAGAGCAGAGAGGGAGTACAGCGCAGGCGCGAGCTTGGTTATCTCCCTCATTTGAATACTTGAAGCACTTCCAGATTTAAAAATATGGACTATTTCTTTTCGCAGAATATAATTAAGCAAGGGGGTTTCTCAATTATATTATCTTTTTTTCCTAAATTATGCGTCCATAAGTTTATCTTTCTCATTAGTCAGCGAATTTTTTTGTCTCCGTCGGCTATAATTAGGGATAAACGGTTTCTACGACGTGAATGTCGTAAAGTTTTCTGTATACTGATAAATTCTATATAATGCGAATTCCATAAAAATGTAGCAACTGGTACGAAATTTATTTAAATTCCTAAAGACTTTTTACGTATGGTTAGATATTCTAAGGATGCTTTTCTGTTTTACTGTTCAAAATCGGCCGGCTATTTTCGCAAAAAAAAAAAAAAAAACGCGAACTGGAAATTAAAGCTTGGCTAGCTGTCCCGGCCCCACAGCCAAAGGGAGCCCCCCAAATCAAAAAATGTTCCGATTGTATTTTGTAGAAATGTGTTGCTTCTAGAATTTTTTTCCTCCCTCTCTCTGCTTTAACTTCAATTCTCTAAAAAAAAGTTATCAAACTATACTGAAAAAAGGTTTTAATAAAGTATTTTGAGTAAAATCATGAATGTTTGGTCAATATGATCATTTTGGGCGGTATCAAAAGTTCGCCCTTGTTCGGTTGCAAAAAAGTTCCAAGTATCCGCAAGAGTCGAGATTGGAATTTAAGCAAGCTGTTGTTCCAGGCTTTCTAATTTTTGTAAACTAAAGGGGTACATATGAAAGGGGCCCCCATGTCGAATGTCTGCCCCGGGCCCCCTGTTGCCTTAGTCGGGTTCTAACGCAGACGATGATAATATTCGCATGTATATTAAATTCAGATAGAAATCCTTACGTCGTTCAATTACAGCAGGATTCGCATAGTGTTATTAATTTCACGAAAAGATGGTCCATAGTGTTCAGGTAAGCGTAATATTCAATAACTGACCGGCCGTCAATGGAACTCTCTTTTAAAATCAGATAGCTAACAGCTAAATATTAAAATTATTTCATCAGACGATCATTTTTTAATAGTATTGAAAAATGCATTACTTGTTAAAAGACGAAGAGTACATTTACACAAGTAGATAATTTAACTATGAATGTCACGCATCAAAATTCTGATTGCTTTATAATTTAAATATTAATATCGTGTGATATTATAGAGCTATTTGAAATACATATATTGAAATGCATGATATTTCATAGTGTGTATCATCCCCAAAAGTCAAAAGTAATGTACTACAAATATTCTACGATACCAGAGAGATGTTTGCCCTTGCTGTGTGAGACAAGACATCGTTATTTCTAGAATCTTATAATCCAGGTAGGATTTTACTTTAATAAATTCTTTTTTAAAAGTAACGGTTTTCCCCCCCTTCAAAATTGCTCTTAATAATACCCAATTCCCGATTCCCGATCTTTCTATTAATCATGATATTTCACGACCATTCATTCTGTAAAATTTTATTCTTGCAAACAAAGGCCTCCCCACCCTGCCAGCAAAATTTTCTTCAATTTTTTAAAAATCGCTACTGTGAGGTTTTAACAAAAATCTTTTGTTCCTAAGTTTAAATTTCTATTTTCAATTCACGATTATTTATAACGCAATTTGAATTTTTATAGCGCTGCAGATCTAAAAATTTTCCAATCTTCTGATAATTGTTATAAAACATGAGATACAGAGGAACATAAGAAAAAGCTCTGATGTTTAACTTTATTGGATTTTTAGATATGGTATTGAATATTTCGAAAGATTCTCCTGAAAATATGCGCATACCATGAACGGAGAAACTCAAGCTTTGTTTTTCTCCTAAAAACAAGCCAAACAACTATTCTTTGAAAATAAACAAATAACCTGCTTAGGCACTTGTAGAAATCTTAAATGGAGTGTTTTTAGTGGAATTATAAGAGGAAATTTAGTTCCTGTAGGTGCACTGCACATAGGGTTGCCAGGTCGCCACACCGAACAGACCAGCCAGTTTGGCCGGACATTTGGGTAAAAAGGCCAGACAGCCTACAATATTGAGGATTTTGTCTCAGTATTAATAGGTGAAATATAAATAACATCGAATGCCAAATCATTTCTAGTACTTTATTACTAATCAGCCAAAGTCACCAGTAAAAATTCTAACAAAAGCCGGACACCGTTAAGTTTGGCCGGACACGCACTAAAAAAGCTTAACTATGTCCGGCTTTAGCCGGACGCCTGGCAACGCTAACTGCACAATACTGCCCTCAGGCAATTCATCTATTTCCCCTCTCTAGAATCCGCCACGGGTTTTGTCATTTGTGCGAGGCGTGATTTTATTCTATCGAGTAAGTAACACTGCAATATTGAAAAGCTTAAATTATATAACTAAAGTTTAGCTTTAAATCAGTTGCTCAGCTGTCAACCTTTGACTATACAATTTATTTATTTATTATATATATATATATATATATATATCATCATACCTATTTTGTTTTTTAAGATTTCAATTATCGCTGTATTAAGACATAATTATATTTGCTTGTATAAAGATGTGCATAATCTGATAGTTGAATTTGCGCACAATAAAGCTCTCTGAATTTACTTCTTTTAAAATGTTATGGCATTTTTTACCCTTTGTGTGTTTTCCCTTTTTTTTTTGTGTGTGTGTATGTGTTACAAAATAAAAACTTTATTTTTGTGCGACGTCTTTATTTATTTATTTATTCGACTAAATATTTAGAGAACCAACCTTGTTCATATATATGCAATATGCACTCTCAACTTGGGCACTGATGCATTCGGATGAAATGGGAAAAAAAAAAAAAGTATTCTGGGCATTTGCATTGCATACCATTTGAGGAATGCACGCCTCATATGGTCACATTCGGCAGACCTGCGTTACGTCATCCGCAGTGACAAAGCCATAGTTCACGGTTTGCGTGCAAGGACGCGACACAGTACAAGGACACAGACAAAACAACGAGCCGCAATATTGCATACATACCGCAAGCCACTTTAACGATAAATATCAGTGAGGTGCTACCCATAATGCCTATATCCCCGCACAGCACTCCCAATTTGCAATCACTGGAAAAATACAGTGGCGAAGGCAGAAATTTTTCATGGAAAGCACTTTTTTTAATTCTATGGGCATGAAATATTTTTTAGTGCTTCAATCCATATTATCGGGAAAAAAATCTTATATTTTTAAAATTATTAATCTGTAAATCTAATAGTGCCATTACATAACTAAAAACCTACTTAAAATATCGTGCTAGGCTTGAACATAGACAATTCTTGCGATATCGGAAAAGCTTAATTACAATATTTAAATCCCCCATGGTTCATCAGAAGAAAATAGTTCATTCATTTTAATTTCGTGAAAAATGTCAAACTGTGTAATCTCTAAGAGCTATTTAGAATAGCACAAATCGCGATTTTTTTTTTTATATAATGTCGAAGTTGTGTCTGAGTTTATCAATCTCACGCAATTTTCAATTTATTTGATGTTTTAGTCTGCCGTTAAATAAATCCTTGCTAATTAACTTTTGAACTCTAACGAAGTAATATTATAATTTACGAGGACATTAAAAAAAAAAATCTTTACATAGGACCATTATAAAGGAAACGTAATCCCAACAAAAAGCTTAATTAGAGCTAAAACAAAATGTACGATGAAGCAAAATGTTACCCTGAAATAATATTTCCGGAGGTGAATGGCACCACCCTTTGATAGATAATTTCCCCTCGGAGAAATTATAAATGCTGATATTGGCCAGACATTGTACAGTAAATTTTATATTTTCTTTCATCTTCATTAGGAGTTACGATTATTGACTCTCATATTCCAATAAATTATACTTATTATACATCAACATTTTGAATTTAGACACATAAATTTAAGTTAGGGTTTTCTAAATTTACACAATAATATAAATACATAAAAAACTTTCGAACTGAAAGAATAAAAGAAAAAAAAAAGCATTTTATTGAAATAGCTTCAACTCACATGTAGCTTTTGCTCAAAAAAAAAAAAAAAAAAAAAAAAAAAAAAATTCTCAACAGGCGGATGAAAAAATGAATTTTGTTAATCTTAACTGATCGGTTTTCAACTGGTTCTTCACGAATTTTAGAAAGGATTTGCAGGGAGGAAAAGTTTGCGAACCACTAGTAACTCAAGCTTCTATTAATTCAAACAAACATTCCATTAACAAGAAGAAGAACAAAATGTTGTTTCAATGTATTTTTATGATTGCATATTTTTTACTCCGCTAAAATATAAAACTTCTTCCTTCAATTATCCACTGGAAGTTCTTCCAGATATCCGAAAAACACTTAACAATTTATTTCGTCGTAGAGAAGATTCCATTTACCGCACCCACGGAAGAGGATTTATGGAGCAGTTTTCTCTTCGCCTGAGACCATTTAAATCTAAAAATCTGTCCATGTTGTTCGGTAGTTTAACCAGGTATATTGGACAAGTGTTTTAACCTGTTCGCTCTTATCACATAATCCAATACCTCCTATATGAACGATGAATTTCTGCTCATAGACTGGTATACTTAATGCATTAAATATGGAGTGCTATTTAGTCCAATAAAAATAACTGAATACTTCCTTCACTGAGCAGTATAAAATAAATTATTTAATAAAATACTAAAATTAAATACTTTTATTGTTAAATGTGACAATATTTTTGTTTTATCAATTTAATTTGTAAAGAGTGGTTTACGTTGACTTTTTTTTAAAGTAACATGTAAAAAATATTTAAATAGCCAGATTATCAACGTATAACAACAATTTTCAATAATTTGTGAAATATACTTAAGCATTCAGATTATCAACACATGCCGTCTAATGCACTCAAATTGCAACATACAAATTTGTCAATCAAATAATGATAATAAGATTAAACAAAATGAAAACATTTAAAATAAACTACACTTAATTGAAAGGAAGTGACAGGCATTTCAGTAACTAGCCAAACTATCTAGATAAAATGAACGGATGAGGATCGCAGTATATTTTTAAAACTGCTCATGACGGGAAATATTACTTCACTGGTTAACCTACATTTTCACAGACATCTGTGTTTTCTTTTGTGTACGATAAAAGAATAAACGACCGCGAAAAAACAAAAGATAGAGACTCACTCGGGTCAGCAGATTTTCATAAAGAACAGAATTTCTCCAACGAGCAACGAGCCCAAAAAAAAACTTCTATTACACGAAATTTCGAAAATGCTTTCTAAAACCAGCAAGAAATGGGTGCTTTGATATTCTAAGCCATTGACGCAATATAGAGGCTTTTTCAAACTATTGGATCAGCGGGTTACTTTGTACACTGTACTTCTGTTTTGAGTTTTTTTTTTTTTTATGACATGAAGTTATTTTTGTAGCATAAATTTTATACGGGATCGTATATTAAAAAAAGTAGGAACATATAATTCTATATACATAAAAGTTCGATTACAAAAAAAGTCCGAGCTTTGAAAATTAATTTGGGGGGTGGGGGAGAGGAATCAAGCATAATATTTAATGAGATATAGTGATATTTTAAAAATGAACTCTTGTTGTTTTGGCGTTTAAAATTTTAACTAAAACTCTCTGATTGGGGGTTCTGCACACATTGAATATACATTTTTCTTTTTAACACTCTCTGTTTTAACTCTTTCTTTGTTTCTTTGTTTTTTTAAATTACCAGGTTGGTTTCACAAATATTTACGTATTTTACTTTAGTTCTGTCATAATCAAACATCTTTTTAAAATTATATGAACCGAATCAGGTGTCTTGTATTAATGCAATCCCACAAAATACTGACCAGACAATTGCCTTTTTTCTTTTTTTAAAATCGTAGGAAGGTAATACGAATAAAACTTACGTGAAAGCCAACTTTTTCTGAAACTGAAAAATTGACACAAAAACATTTTTTTTTTTCCCAACTGCCAAAACCTTTTCCAAATCTAAACTAAATGTAATAACTGAGATTCAAATTATTAACATGGAGCTCATCTTCACTTAGTTTTCCGTAAAATTCTGAATGGTGAAAATATCTCTTTCGCTTAATTTATATTTTCACAATTTTAAAATTGCCCTTTTGTCATTATCGATAAATGCTAAGGATTTTGAAGGTCAAATAATTCAGTAATATTGCATGTACAGTACAGCTTTTTTATGAAGGACGTTTCACGATAACACTTTGTTATTGTGATTGAGATTTTTGCATACGGGGTCACTAAAAATTACTTTTTAATTATAATTTTTAACTATTAATAACAATAATAATCATGCAGATTGATATTTGAAATGGAGGTTGATAATAATAATAACAATAAAAACAAGGACTTTTTCCATTTGCATTCTATACTTCTTTATTTTAAAGCATCAAGTGAAATAATAATAATAATAATAAATCGAAAACTGGCAAGCACCAAGTTTTATTTGATTTAATACAGTTCAATTAAATTTGTGTGAACGAACGATGTTTTTTAGCTCTATTTTTTTAAATAGAAAAACAACAACAAATAAAAATACTCAAGGACATTTTTTTTGTTCACATTATTATTTGTGCAATTCATAAACTAAATTCTATTCAAAACGTATTTCGACGTTGATAAGCGTAAACAAATAACAATGAATTGAAATGTACACGATTCTTTGTAGAATGAACAATGCTGAGGAGGATCGAAAAATAATAAACTTAAAAGTTAGCTTTGTAAATAGGAAAATAATAATAATAATAATCTCAAGTAAAATTATAAGATTACCGCATTTCGTAAAATGCGTTATCATACAAACTGCGCTTTAAAAAGTCAAAACGTTGTTTAAGATTCGAAATTCTTAAGTTAAAAATTCTGCTTTGGGGCATTCAATAATAAAAAGTGAGTAGCATAAATAATAATATGCTTTAGATAAAAGACTAAAATTTAAAGTTATCAAAATTTGCCAAGAAAATCGATCGTATTCTATATTGAGTATTTTCAAGACTTTTAGCAAAAGATATTTTTACTGTACCGCACATATATTGATTGAAAAGGGAAAAAGAAAGGGGGGGGGGTAAAAAAGGAAATTTTAAGGTTTGTAAAAAATCTCAGCAGACGGGTGTGTGGACTTTTTGGCAGAATTGATCGGGGCTATAAAATCGATTCCAAAACCGAGCACTTCAGCTATATTTCTAGTTTTACTATCGCTTTAAAAAACTTACACATACATCCTCCCTTTTTTACACACACACAACAAAAAAAAAAAAAGAAGAAAAGAAAATAAGAAAAGAAAAGAAAATCTCCAGACGTTTAGGACGGTGCTCTTCACACAATCATATAAACCAACTATAAATAAACCCCTTTATTCAACAGAGATTCAAAAAAATATAATAATGCGCGCGCACACACACACACACATACACAAAACATTGCACATACAACATATCTCCCCCGCTTTGCACACACACACACATTTCTGATACATAAAAAAAAAGTCTCTCCATCTCGAACAAACGGAAGTCCACCTCATTCAAGTGTGGGAGGCTTTCCCCAGGAAATGATGTTCTATGTGGCGTATAGGGGACAGGTGCTCGGGGAGGGGGGCATATACTCTACATGCATGCAACGGGGTCAAATGTCACGGTACGGCGCTTTTCGGATTTCTCTCTGTACCGGCAGCGGGTCGACGCACGGCTGGCTGACATGCCGGCTCAAAGGGCGCCGAAGACGGCATCCCTGGAAAGGGAAAACCGCTCCGCAGCGAGCGGGAAAGCGTAAAACCTCGATAACGAGACGTCGCGTTAGTTCGCTTCATTTAGGAATAAGAGTGGTGTGATGTATTAAAGAGAGGGAATGTAATTAAGTATATGGACACATGGATTCAAAAATATTAACCCTCTGAGGGTCCAAGACGTAGAATTCCTTTCACTGACCCAGCAATTTTGCTTTCACTTCACTGCAATACGCCTGCATCTTACGGTAACTGAAATCAATACGTTTATAAGGTTTTTTTTTCAGTTTTAAAAATCGAAAATTAGAACTGATTTTCTATTGGGAGTTACTTTTATAAAAATTCATATTCTTTATTTATTATAATCTCTTAAAATGATTTTATTCTCTATTTTAAACACTTTCCAGCAAAGTTGAAACGTGTTTATGACTTCGGTTCGTCTGTCTGTCCACCCTTGCTCTAACTGCCGTAAAAATGCATCGATTACTACAAAATTTATGTACGCTATTCCTTTATGCTGTAACATGTGCCATATTGAATGTAATGCATGTAACCGTTATAGTTCTTTCACAGGAGCATACCAAACAATTCTATGACATTACGCTCTGTGGTCAGTCATTATTTAAAGCGCGTTTTACAGATATAACAAATAAGGCACTAACTTATATTTTTTAATCATTAAAATACTTAATATTAAATATTCAATAAAATAATCAATAAAAATATAGTAAAATCAGTTCGACCAATAAAAAAAATGCAATGTTATGGCACACCCAGGATTTTATTTTTAAGGGGGGGGGGGTTGAGCTACAAATTCTGCTGAACTCGGGTATAGTGACCTCTTTATAGTTATTACTCTCTTATAACGTCAAAATATTGTGCCACTCGACTTGCTCACAGAACAACATGCTCACAAGCAATGTAACTCGTTATAGTTAAATAATTAGCTGATCTTTTCAGTATCGTTGTAAGCGAGTTTAACTGTGCTTATTACTCTAACTGTAAGCATTTATTTAAAAACTAACTTTTTTTTATATAAAAAGTACTTTAGAAATAATTTAAAGACAATATTTAAAAAGAAAAATTTAATTAATTACGGACAATTTTCAATGCTTTTCACTTCTAACTTTTCATCTTGGGGGGGGGAGGGGTTTGAGCCCCCATAGCCCACTCCGTGGGTGCGCCTATGGTACCTAACATTAAAGATATTGCCTGATTATTTTATAAAATTAGTTACTTACTTAAGTAATCCATATTGCATACACACATCTTAACACAAATTATCCAAGAATTAGCCAGAAGTCACACGGATGCAATTCTAATTTAAATTTTCCATTAAACTCATAAGTAGTACAATCACAGGATACCTTAGTGCAGCTGAAGAAACTATGGTCCGTCACCGCACCGACCTACTAGAACTGACAAACGGCATTTTGTCAGTGATGTACATTATTCCCTCCATACCAATTAGGAGTCGACTCTTCCAACTAGCCCTAACCAAAGCTGTTCGATCATAATCAGCAAAACTGATAACGGGGAGCTCATTTGCAGACGCATCTGGAGACATGGTTTTACACCTGGACATCTGGAAATTATCTGGGAGGTCAGAGTAGAATTGAATTATCTCCGTCCATGTGCCACTGATTAAGAGGCAGGTATGTCTTTCCAACCGTGTCAATGAAAACGAAATAAATGGACCCCTTATAGCAAGCACTGCAGAAGTGCAGACTTTACAAAGTTTTTGTGGGTGCTCTAGACAACTTTTTCTGATTAAAAAAAAAAATAAATAAATACGTATTTAAGTTCTATGATTTTTTTCTCGGGGGGGGGGGGGTATTTTACATTTTCTTAAAAAGAAAAATTCCCCAATCTGTATTTACTCCAGGCTCTTGGATCCATTTAATCTATAGTTTTGAACTATTAAAAGCAGTTCGGTATCTATATGTATTTTTATTCCGATTGTACTCAAATTCTAAAGCACCCACATACATGACCGACAAGTAATATGAATTTATTTTAGAATTCATACAAACATTGAGCAGCAATTAAATTTTTCTCTGGGAACATAGGTTCCATAAGCACCCATAAAGATAAAACCAAGATGGAACAATTTCGTATTCTAAACAAAATAGTTATTATTATTTTTTTAAACATTCACGATTTCTTCTTCCACTCGAGATTGATTTTACTCAAGTTTATGTTGTAACAAGCAGTAATAGAATATAATCAAATAATTTAATAAATGACCTTTTTTTCTGAAGAAAACTGTCGGACTTTTTATGCATTTGCAGTAGATTCTTTTCTACAAAAGCAAAAACTGTTCCTTGAAATTTTTGGGCTGCTCCTAACCCACGGGATTTTTTCAGAGGGTACTTGAGACCCGAAGCACAAACATAGTCGGTGCCCCTCAGCACAGGAACACCCCTATTGGAGAGCTATCAGAAGTAAAAGTAATTCTACATCTTTCGAGCGGTTTTTTTAAAGAAAATTCAGTGATACCACACTTAAAAATATTGACTGATTGGAATTTAGCTTTATCGTTCATGTAAATATTAACATAAAAATATTCAAATAGTTCACGAAATTCACACTATGCATCGCGTCGGAAGCTGCACAGAGGACAAAACTGAGACATTAAGGATTTTTTTCAAAAACTTTCATGAGACATGTAGGTTAACTGCCCATAAAAAAAAGTACAAAGTATAGTTTGAGCAGATGCCAACTTTTTTTTTTTTTTGGGGGGGGGGAGGGGTGTAAAAGCACAGGTTTGTTCTTTTAAAAAAGAACAGCTTTAACTGGTAAATAAGTAATGCTTCCGTAGCTCTTGTTGTAGGTGTTAAACTAAGTTTATTTCAAATTTTTTTTTCAGTTAACACAACATTTGAACAGATTGTATAAGAATGAAAGAATGAAATTATGCCATATATTCAAAAAAATTCAGAGTGCCTCTTAATAATCTGCTCTATGCTTTCACACAAACAAACAGTAAACTTAATTAAAGAATTATGAAAAATACAGGGAAAAGCATTAATCATACAGTATTTTACTATGCTTTTCTATGTGTAAATTTAGCCAAAAAAAAAAAAAAAAAAAGAAAGAAAGAAAAAATTCAGCCTATTTCATAGTAAATTTCTGTGAAGATATTTAATGAAGAATTTTTCTCACGAGCATTAACTTGTTAAGTTATCTTGCCGTGAAAAATACTTAAGATACATAGGTTCATTGTTTACGATAGTAAGCAAAGGTGTAACTTGCTAGGGGAAAGTGGGGGGCAACTGCCCCTCCAATAAATTCATGTGTATTCAGATATCACCTATTTGAAAAAATGTTCTACAGTCGAAAACGTCCCCCCCCCCCAACGTTACATGCCAGTTTACGGCAATGATATTACACAATGCACTTTATGAAGTTACATTCTAAAATATTTTGAGCATGGGACATAATTTGTTTGTTTTTAAAACTAACCATGTGTGTGTGTTTCTTAATACAGTTTTGTTTTTTCTAAAAACAGCCTAGATTTTAAAAAAATTCTCAGTGTACGCAAATAAATGATAAAATATTGAAAAGAAAATGACAAAAATGACCAAAAAAATACAATAATGTCCTATAAAATAAGATAAAATGTAAAAAACAATACGGTAAAAACATTTGCGTTGTATAACAGTTTTGCATAATCCTATGTTCTAGATTTCCTTTATAAAATTTCTTTAAATCATGAACAGCTATTAACTGTTCTATATATAATGGTAAACTGAATAAGATTCGCATTTTTCGCAAAAAGTTCTTAGAATACGTCGCTGAATATTAACTATTTTCGTGCAGTTTTATAATGACATGTAACAAGCATAAGCTTAATTTTTATATATATACAATAAATACTATATTTTTCATGTTACAGTTTATAAAGGAAAAATATTTTTTCCGAGCTAAAGGCTTGACTTAACAAAGAACTTTTTTTTTTTTGACCTACCATTTTATCAGAACTTAAGACTGTTTTATAATTTTATAAAATGATCTTTTCTCGCCACAACCCAGTTGGTTTTTACTGGGATAAGAAGGGTACAATTTAAACTCTTATAATATTAAATACTTTATAAAAATGCAGATGCTTTCTTCATTCTAACCAGACAGATTTGGCGTTCGGTCAATGAAGACCCGCTGCGGATCTATACCATTTTCAAACAAAATTTTTAGTGGTTGTTTATGATTTCTTGCACATTGTGATTACTTTTTTAAAAAAATGTTATTTACTTACTTCTAATTTATTTCACAATTATTTTAACGTAAAAGTGACTTTTATTAAAAATTGATATGAAAATTCACAAAAACAAGTGTTAAAATTCACAAAATTAAGTACTGAAATTCACAAAAATAAGCCGTTTTCACAAAAAAAGGGACCCTGGAAAAAATTCCTGAATCGACACCTGGAAGCACAGTCAAATCACTGTAATAAACTGAATCAAATACTTTAAAATCCATTTATCTTGATACAGTTATTAAAAATTGGTATGAAAATTCGCAAAAATAAGTGTTGAAATTCGATAAATTAAGTGCTGAAATTCACAAAAGCAAGCAGTTTTCACAAAAATGGGACCCTGGAAAAAATTCCTGGATCGATCCCTGGAAGCACAGTCAAATCACTGTAATAAACTGAATCAAACACTTTAAAATCCATTTATCTTGATACAGTTATTAAAAATTGGTATGAAAATTCGCAAAAATAAGTGTTGAAATTCACAAAATTAAGTACGGAAATTCACAAAAACAAGCAGTTTTCACAAAAATGGGACCCTGGAAAAAAATTCCTGAATCGACACCTGGAAGCGCAGTCAAATCACTGTAATACACTGAATCAAATACTTTAAAACCCATTTATCTTGATACAGTTATTAAAAATTGGTATGAAAATTCGCAAAAATAAGTGTTCAAATTCAATAAATTAAGTACTGAAATTCACAAAAACAAGCAGTTTTCACAAAAATGGGACACTGGAAAAAATTCCTGGATCGAACCCTGGAAGCACAATCAAATCACTATAATAAACTGAATGAAATCCTTTAAAATAATTTTATGTCGACATAGATTTTATGAATTCCCTAAAAATCGTAACTTCAAGCATCTTTAGGGGATAGACCTGTTTTGTAAAATCCCCCTACCCAAGGCTCAGAGCACACCTTCAAAACGGAATAAAAAATTCATCACTAGAGATGGAGGGAGGACATACATTGAAAAAAAAAATCAAAACAATAGGTCAGTCGGAGAAAATGACTCACTTGAGGGTGGCCGCTTGCAGCAGGCGATACGAAGATGTATTCCCACTTTTACTGCAGTGCACGCGATTTCTCCACCATGTTCTCTTTTAGAGACTGACACCAACCACAATCCATTGAACGAAAACCGAACTGCGATGCGAGAGCGAATGGAGTATGGAGCAGAGTATGGAGTGGAGCAGTGCCCGAACTTCCGGAGTAGGTGGAATCGCACCTTTCCGCCCGTCCCCTCCCCCTGCTTCCGGTTGCTTTTATAGCAGGTGATCGCTGCCGGAAGTTAAAGCACCCCCTCCCACACGTTTGTTTTGTTGGGTGGACCTTTTCTTTCTTTGGATTATTTCACTTCACCCGCACCCCCCTTTTTTATTTTGTTCGATCTCTCTATTCTATTGACCGTCCCTTCCCTTCCGTAGAAGTATGTGTGTGTGCAGGGGTGGTTTCGAATATCAATTTCGTTTGAGATGACGACTTTCGACCGGATAGAAGCCTTTTGCGTCGGGTTTCGACGGGATATATCCGGTATATGCAAAAGCGAGGCGATCGGGAAATAAGACACCTCTTCGAACATTATACTAGTTCGAAAAAATTCCAATTTAGTTGACTGACTATGCGCATATAGGCATACAAGCGTACACATTTACATAGAGAAAGAATGACGATGCTAAGATTATCTATCAACAATGCAACATCAAACTCAGTGGCGGGATCAGGAGAGGGCCTTTACCTACCCCCCCCCCCCCTACACACAGAGAGAGAGAAAGGAAGAAGACATTGCTTACGGGCAATATCTTGCTTTATTGTAAACTTTATTCCGTCATAAAAGCTTTTTATTTTTTTTCAAAAAAATAAACTAGTCCCTCCACCCGACAAAATTAAGTTGTTTAGCATAACATTTTGCTTTGTTCTATTTCTTGTATAGTTTTTTTTTTTTTTTTTTAAATATGAAATTAGCCCTTCCACCCCTAAAAATTAATTGCTTTAGCGTAACAGTGTGCTTTGTTCTAGTTTTTGCGTAGGTCAAATAAGATTTTTTTTAATTAGTCAATCCATAAATTAAATTGCTTTAGGATAACGTTTTGCTTTGTTCTACTTTTGCACGCCAAATTAGCTTTTTAAAAAGTCTAGCATCTCCCAAAATAAATATCTCAATCCGCCACTGATAAAACTAGCAAATTTTTGTAGAAAATTTAAAAATATTAGCTCGGTATTCAATTAAGTAATAAAAGTGCCCCAAAAGACTGGTGACAAAACTTTTTGAGTAACACACAGGTATAGATATTAAGCAGTATGGACCGTTTCGTGAGGTACAAAGGGCACACCCTTCTTCAGCTGGAAAATGCTCCTCCTTTCCCCAAGGATGAATTTTCATTCTCTCACTTTATGCTTTTGTGGAAGGAAGAACTTTTCCCGGATGAAGAGGGGTGAACCTTTTGTACTACCCAAAACGGTCTGTACTGTTTAATTTGTATATATGTGATGTGTGCTACTTAGATTCTTTTTTTGGTTTTAAACAATTGCGTAATTGGGCAATGGCTGAGGGGTTTAAATCCTTTCTAGAAAAATTTTAGCTCAATCCTTAACGAAAAGTAGAATTTCTCCATTACAGTAGTTTCCCTATCGAGGTTTTTCTAATCCGAAAGTTATTTCATTCTTCTTTTTTTTTTTTTTTCAACCTATCCATGACCCCCCGCTTAAAATTATTTAATTTTCGTCCCTAGATAGTAATTTTAATTTCAGTATCAAGATATTCTTTTCGTGCAAAACTATAGTACTGAAAATTCTAATTTTCACTTTTCCAAAGGGAATACCTAGGAACTGAAATTAAAATCAGTTATTGCTTCAAATAAGTAAAACTTTGAAATTAATTCCTACTACAGCTGAATTGGTATGAAGTATTTTGACCTCGTTTATTTTGGTCAGAAAAATTCGTGAAATTGACTGGATTTCACTCTTTAGGAATAAGAGATTATGAATAATAAAGGGATTAGTTATACCCTCCTAGTCGATAACCCAGTCTTTTAAAATAAAAACTAATTATTTACACCATAAAAGAGATATCTTGGTAAGTGACTGAAATAGAAATAGACTTATTATCAAGAAGATATTCTAAGTTGCGAATAAAAATAAAACAACTATAGGTTTTCATAAAAATTCATTGCTCAAATACACACAATATTTATTTATTCCCAGTAACGCGTTACTTAATTTCCTGACAGAAATAGTCAATGAACGACTGTTTTAATACTGCTAACAAAATATATATATATATATATATATATCTTACATTTTCAAGATTTCAAATGCTTAAATATTAACAAAAAATAATGAGTTAACGTTTCAAAAGAAATATGCCATTTTATATTTCCTACTATGGTCACGCAATTATATTAATGCTGTTTAGTTTAAGCGAAATTTAAACGCTTTTCCATGGGGAAAACCAGTTGATGGCTGCATTCTTAGGCGGCGCGGCGGTAAGCTTTTTGAAGTCTGATAGTGGAAGGTATCATTCTTCAAAATGATATGTAAAACCATTTCTATTGTTAGGCGGCTCCGATTCTTTGTATAATAATCAGTTTTTAAAAAGTGAATTACACGTTTAATTTTACTTTCAGTAGTTAATTATTTTTAAAATATATTTCATCAAGCTAACCTATTTTGGCAGAATCACAGGTGCTTATTATGTATCACGATTACAAAGAACAGAAAATTAACAGAGCTATTAAATTAAACATTTTAATAATAGGGATTAGCAATGAACTTAATTCATCAAAAAGAATTAAAATTCGTGTTTTGTACAGTACGTTAAAAAAGTACCGACGCATGTAATATTTTAAGTTATAATTACCGCAAAATAAAACTTTTAAAAATTTTAATGGTTTAATGCCATTCTTTTCCTTTTCTTTATTCTTTGTCGAAAGAATATATTCGTATTTGTATTTGACTTTATGAAATATGAATTTTTAAGTTCTCAGTTGATTAATGAAATCCAGTTTAGCCCTAACATAAAATTTAATCGTTTGGCTATGAAAGTGGAAACTGGGCGATGTAGTTTTTGGGGGCTATGAGAAGAAATAAAATATATGGTTCTTTAAATTAATTTTTTAAAACCTCCGAGACTAGTGGTCAGAAGGCAAAAATAAATTTATTTTATTCGTTTTGAACAACAGTGATTCAAACCAACATACAATTTATGTCTTTTTACTATTTATAAACCTTTTAAATATGATTTAATAGTTAATAGCTCTAATGTGGGAAAAAATATACTCAATAAAAGTATATTCTTTAATTCTCAACAGGCCTTTACAAATTATTTTTTGATAAAGAAAGTAATGAAATACATTCATTATTTTTATAAACATGATTTAAAGTTTGAAATTATCCTTTTTTTTAATTAAAGATTCCTTTTTTCAGTGCTTTGAAATTAATGTGTTCATTCGATGAAAATTAATGAAAATTTGTATTTTCTTTTCGACACTAAATCCAAATTTGAAATGAAAACAAGGCTTTGTATAACTTTGAAATATTGCATAGCTGTTAGATTTTAATTACGTGTTTTGTGGTGCTTTTAAGATAACGTGAAAATGTAGAATTTGATTAAAGAGCTAAAAGTTCAAGAACGATATTTGAGCTGTAAAAATTTAAACTTAATTCAGTGCGAATGTGGTACTTTTTAAGGCTATCTTTTACTCTTAAGATTTAAAATTAATTTTTAAATCTCAGTTTATGTCAGTTTATCAAATATGAGATTCTTGAGCATATTCTGAAATAAGATTCTGTACGAACATTTCTGAAGTCAAATTGAAATTAGTAATTTTATTTATTCATTTTCTTGTAAGTATTTAAAAATACTAGAATACCGCATTTAAACTTTTTTAAACTCTATACCTACACATGCTAATTTCACACACACACATACACCCAAATAATTAAATAAAATAATGATAATATTTAATTTTAATTAACTAATATGCCTCGGGTACCATTCCATCAAAGCTAACTTCTGCAAGAATCTAAGATGATTGTTTTTCGCCATTTGCAATCAAAATTAGGGAGAAAGTGGCAACATAAGCATCATCAACGTCAATCGCATGACTATTTTTTTTTTTTTCATTCTTTTCTTTTCCCCTTTTAAGGGAATGTGGCGTCACCAGCTTTGTGTATGTGACTAAATGCTGAAAGCACACCTTCCCCACCACACTCCAATCATTAAGCGGATGCCACCGACAAAAATAAACGATTGCAGAATAAGCAGACTCAACTGGACCGGAAGATGAGAAAAATAAAAGTCATTTCAAAAGATTTTACAGGAAACAATCGGTGGATTACAATACCCGTGTTACACATAACAAAAATTTTTATTTACTGTTTTATAGATACATTTTCGTCAATTATTATCCAGATCGGATTCCTTCAAAAAATGTAGATTGTATATAGTTTCAACTTCCAATTGATGGTTGCAAAAAAGTGTGCAATGGCGGTTCTGAAGTACAATACCGTGATGGATCTCCATGTAAATATTTGCAAATGCAGTAGAACTCCAATCATTCGAACTCCGGCTATCCGAATCGCTTTCAGAATTTCAAAATAAAAATATAAAGACAGAAACGGAAGAGACAAGAGAAGATGATAAGATGGCAAGTCACTTGAGAAATTCAGAAACATTCTTCTGAAAATTCCTGTATTTTCAGAAGTTAGAGCTGAAGACATAGAAGAGGGGATAATGTGTGATTTGTCAGGTACTGGGTTTCAAATTGTAAATGATGAACTTATTGAAAGTGTGAGAGAAGAAAGTGTCGAGGAAGAAGATGAAATTAATGTCGATGTTGAAGCAGATACGGAACCATCTGCTAATGAAGCATTTGCCGGCTTTGAAACTACATTGAAGTGGATGGAGCGTCAGTCCGAGTGTGGCCACATGCAACTTCTGAGTGTCAAGCGGATGCGCGACTTGGCTGCCCGAAAACGAATGAAGACAGTCAAATAGCTTTCTTTGACCGAGATGTTCAGCAAGCAATGACTTTCCTTTTCAACATACGTACAGTAATTAATTAAAATACATACTAGAACCTTTTTTCGAAAAAAATCCAATTATCTGAATTTTTGATGATAAGAATGGGGGTCTGGTTCCAGTTGATTCGGATAATTGGAGTTCTACTGTAGCATATGCATATGTGTCAGTTGTGTTTATTTGACACAATAGACTGTTTATTTAACAAGCCTAAAGCTAATTGTTACTTTTTTAAGGCAAACAATTTCATCATACTAGGGCTATCTACCAAAGGGAGGAATACCTTAATCGGAAACGTTCGGGAAAACACAAATCAGTCGCAAAAGATATCCATATTTGGTTAATATGGTCATCTAGGTGCATTAGTGATAGAATGGGGTTGTGAATGATGCTTATCGCTTTTTTTTTTTTTTTTTTTTTTTTTTTTCATGACACTTAATAGAAGCCGTTATATGAACTTATCCCAAAAAGAATTCAGTGGGAAAATTGTACAGAATGTACGTGGCAGTTCTTTTGAACGGGAGATATTTTTCTCAATCTTTGAAGAATTTCTGGACAGTGAGACTGTGGATGTGCAACAACACAAATGTATTTGTACATAATACTTTCTCTTCTCCAGCTATTCCAATGTTTGCCCCTTATGTCAGCCTCAGAAGATGCGTTTATGTATATCGAGCTACCACTAAAAGGTTTTTAGGCTCAGAACTTTGGAAGGACGCATACTGGATCAAGAAAATACAATGCCTTTCATCATTGACGTAATTGCACTTTATCTTCCAAGTCGTTAAAATCTTGGTCGCAGCTGATAACAGAAGAACACGATATTATATAGTACAGCACAACAGATCAATAACTGATAAATGCCAAGTACTGGCGACTTACTGTCCAAATAAGGAGGTTGGCTGGCGGCTACTGGAGTGGCAGGGTTAGCTCCGTTCATCACAGGCGGTACTTTTTGTTCTCGTAATGGTGCATAACAGGAATCGGCTTGAAAAAAGTCGTCCAAGTCTGGCATGCAGACTGACTCGTAGATGGTGGATTGGACACTGTCGATGCTGCCATTTCGACCCATTTCTGCATCTGAAAAGTAAAAAGAAACACGCATAATTCAAATGGTCTCTATCCTAACCAACTAAAGCAAATCCTAAATTTTTTGTGTTGAAAAATTTTTTATCATTGGATATTACCCTAGTAGCCCAATTAGTCCAAAAGACGTTTAAAACACGTTTTTTAACGTCAAAAAACGTGTTTCCAACGTAATTTCAACGTTTTTTGAACTAGTTGTGCTACTAGGGTAAGCTAATGTTCACAAGTTGAGTTATAAATGGCAATATACTTTCAAATTCAGTCTGAAAATTATAAATGCACACTTTCTTAGTTGCGATTTAAAAAAAAAAACTTCCCCCCCACTCTATTTCAATTTAACCCTTTGAGGCGCAACCTTTTCCCAATGCTGAAAAAAGGGCAGACGTTGCCATCGCTCGACTTAACTACAAGCAAGATGGCGGACGATCGAAACGTTCATCGCGTGCCACAGATCTAGAGACCCCTTTTTTGACGACAGCTGGCTGTGCGCACAGCCAGCTGCGTCAAAAAAGCGTCTCTAGATCTGTGGCACGCGATGAACGTTTCGATCGTCCGCCATCTAGCTGGTAGTTAAGTCGAGCGATGGCAACGGCTGCTCTTTTTTCAGCTTTGGGAAAGGGTTGCGCCTCAAAGGGTTAAACTACCATAGTCTGGCAATCCATTAGCGTTCATACATAAAGGTAGGACGCAACATAAAGGAGGCGCAACCCTTTCCCAATGTTCATCGCGTGCCACAGATCTCTAGATCTGTGGCACGCGATAATCGTTTCGATCGTCCGCCATCTTGCTGGTAGTTAAGTCGAGCGATGGCAACGGCTGCCCCTTTTTCAGGATTGGGCAATCTATCCAGCTGTTCTCGCATTCTTCCCTTTTTCAGCAGATGTCAGTGCTGTTAAAAGTAATCGTGACCATTTTTTTACGGGAAATGACGCTCTAAAAAGTAAAGGATTCTCGTGGAGCTATGCCATCCGCAACTATTTTTATAGAAATCAAATCTTTTCTTCGTGACTGGCAACTGTCAAAACGTCAGAGTTGGGTGTTCCCAGAGCGGGAACACTGCGCGTTAAAGGGTTAATACTAGAATAATTGAAAAAAATTCATTGATACTACAAAAGCTAAGCAGGCACTTTAAAGGTAGACAGAAAGAAGGCTTTTAAGAAGTGAAAATTACATACAATGAGTAAACTGACAGAATATACTTCCTGGAGCTATAATGTAGTAAAATGGACTACATAATACTCCCTCGCCTTATAATAATAACAATAGAAATAGTAATAATTATAGTAAACATTTTTAAAAAGTGATGAGGGGAAAATTGTTTTTCTCTTTTTCCTGTTCATCAGCTCGATTGAACAATATTTAAGATAGATCAAAATTTTAATTAAATAAAAGTTATACATAAACTAAAACTTCTATTAAACAAAAACAATTTGGCTAACCACATAACGTCAATATGTTGGTAATTTTAAGTATTTACCTGATATTAGGGCTACGCTGCAAATATTTTTAATGTAATTCCCCTATTAACTATGCAAAACCAATAGTAATGTAATATTGCAAGTCAATATCTAGCCGAAACACAGCCAATTTCACGACGATATCTGCTTTGTTGGTTTTACATTTGTAAACATTTCAATCATATCTCCAAATGTTCGGAAAGGTTACTTTCGCCAATTATCAGGACAGATATTGCATATATACTGGGAGACAAGAATCGTTTAGCTGTTAAGGGCTTAACTTATGCGTCAGCCACGAAAGGATTTAAAAGAAAACGACAGCGAAGTATCTGACACAACCCAGCACAGCCGACGTACTCCTTTCAAGTACTCCGTGTCACAAATGAGACGTTGCGTAACTGACAATTAACTCTACGATGACAAGTATGACACAGCTTTTCATTTCTCTTTTATACCCAAGAATATCTAATAAAGCTGAAAGAAAGAAAAGTTTAGATTTTCCATTCAGGACTAACAATTAAATCGAACATAACATGTCTTTTGTGAGGGATTTTTCAACTGCAACTGTCATGCTATTAGTCCAAGCAGCTATCTGTTGAAACAGCTTTCGGCTTTACAATCACTGGGACTCTTTTCAAGAGAGAGAAAGGTAGCAGGAAAATGTAATATGCGAACTATGCATTAACATTTTTTGATCACCAGATGCATTGAAATGTTAAAAAAACAGTGGGTAACGATGCTAAAAGAAATACAGTGGAGACTCCCGAAAATATGTTGGACACTTTCAATTCCCACAAAAAGTATCCAGTTTACGGAGGTGTTGAACTTTCGTAGGTGTATGTAAATGCTACGAGCCAATTTCGTTCCTCAGAAAATTGTCCAACTTGGGGAGGTGTTTAACTAGGGGGTATCCAAGTTGGGAGGTTTCATTTTACTTGTTTTATTTGGAACAGCGTGTCTTGTGGGGTACTTTGGACTCACGATCTCCCCCCCCCCTCCAATTTCTAAAGAAATACTTGGCTATTCCAAATATTTTGGGCACAAGAACAACATATTTGAATTCGCATTTTCTACTGAAGATTCAGTTGTGCGTGGATTTAACAACAAATTGTGAATAAGAACAAGATCTTTTAGATCTCTTGAACCAGGAACGTACAAAATTTCAGGGAGGGACCAAAAAGTCAGGAGCGTAGAATTTGTCACAAAAAGGCTTGATTATTTGGACCCAGCTGACAAAAATCCAAATTTTAGGTAGGAGTCCAGGCCAACTCCTGCAGCATTCTAGCTTTGAATTCAACTAAGCAGTTTTCAACCAAATTGTACCAAACCAGGGGCAGAAAAATTTCCAAAAATTTACATGCACGGTCGGGCATGTAACCTAAAATAATACAGGCCCGAACCCAGAATTTACTTGCCCCAAAAACTACATTTTATTGCTCTGTAGAATTTGCATTATTCATATTGTTTGCATTAAAGGAAAAATCGGAAAATCCTTCAACACCACGTGAATGTGAGGGTTTTATCTTTTCCCATTATTGTTGAGGTTCTGTATTCTGTTTAAACTACAGTTAAGGTATTGAGATTGCCACTAGGACAATGACAAAATCACAGAAATAGAAATGGAGATTTATTTTTTCCCAACCAAAATTTGAAAAATTGATGGTATTTAAAAATATATACATATTTTTTTTTAAAAGTAATTTATGAATTTCCCACAGTCGATTTTTTTACATGTCCAATCGGTCAAGTGGAAAAAAGAAATATATACCTTGCTGACAATTTTACATGCCCAGGGCATGTACGGCACTAGGTTCTTCCGGCCCTGTACCGGAATTAAAAAAACTTGATAGAATATAAAGGATAAGCAATAAACTGAAATTTAAAGTACAAATAATTATTGTTTAATAAGACTTAAGAATTTAAGTAAATAATTTTTAATTACTTTTGTTCAAATGGATGGCTTCAGTACCATTCAATATGATTTCAACAAAGTTACAATCCATACTTAAATCTTTATTAATGACAGATTTATGGCTGCTTCTATATAGGGAAGTAATATTGTTTACTATGTTACCAAAAACCAAAAAGAAAAGTTAGAAAAATATACTATTTTGTGAAAATATGATCTGCTTTGTTAGTTTTCATTGGGGGATGAAAAAAAAAAAAAAAAAAAAACCCAACCCAAAACGGAGAAAAAATATTTTAAAATGTACGAAATGCTTGAAAGCATTAGCAGGTGTGAGATAAATAAAAACCTGCGTAAAAGCCTGAATAGAGATAGTTTATGATAGCTTATAAGGCAATTAATTTTATTAAAGAATTATTAAATTATCCAATAAGAGGTGATTAGTCAAAAGAACAAGCAAACGTATTTTCCTCTCCATACTATTAAATTTTCAAAGTCCCCCAGGCGTCGCAAAGCTGTTTCTTTGTGTTAACCTCTTCCTTCTCCGCTTCGTCAAAACCACGGGCTGAGCTGTCTCCCTCCATTTCTCGTGCCCGTGATATTTCCGGGTAAGAGTATTCAAAAGTTATGGGCCAGAAAGATTAGAGTATTTCACATCTTATGAACGGATCTTTTTTTAATATCTCATTTTACACAAAAGATTTACACGCCAGACTATTTTTAACTTAATTGGAGATAGTTTGTTCTTAAATAAACGGTAGAACTACTCAAATATATGTATTTGTAATATGCGTTTTGCAATCTTAGCTTACTTTTTCACTTATGTTAAACGGAATTTTACAAATATTATTTATGTTATGAAATAACTATAGTAAAATTCTCGTAGTGTCTAAAACACACAATTTTTCCTTGCTAACTAGAAAACACATAATAACCCTAAATGTTGGCTTTTCCTAGAAATTTATTTATTTTACTTTTTTGAGAGCTAAAAAATATCCATAACCTTAAAATGAATACATATATTGTACATACACTTATTTTTATACTATTTTCTTGAATAAAAAAGAATAGGCACTTTAATGACCTTTTTTTTTTTTTTTTTGAAAATAATACAACCTTTAACGGGTTTAAGTAAAACCCAAAAATTTCACCAAAGAGAACTTATGACACGCATTCAGCGAGAAAAGTGATCAACCAGTCGTGCTAACGTTGTTACAAAAAACCACAATGCAAGATAAAAATGTTACCATCAAATATAATACAAATGGAAGGTTTGTGTTTTCACGATTCAGAACACGCACATTTGCATGACGGGCTGCATTTTTAAATAACAGATTAACCCAACGCCACTAGCTAAAGAAAGACAGTTTTGTTTCGAAAGTTCAATCACGTTTATCTTCCTTACAGCAACAATGTTCGCGAAAAAAAAAAAAGTTTCAATAGAACTTTTGGTATGACTTTGGGTGGACTTTGGAGAATCAGTCACTTCAGTCAAACTTATGCGTCTTTAAATAAAACAAGTTTGATTTAAAATAAAGTTAATTCTGTATTTCTTGATAATAAAATATCTCCTAAGAAAATATGTAAGTTTTTAATCAAATACCCCCCCCCTCTGAAAAGATCGTTAAATACTTTGCCAAGCAATTAATTTATCGGAGAGCTAAACATAAGTTAAAATCAGGGTTGATTACCGTACAGAGCAACTAGGCCACTGCCTAGGGGCCCCAAAGTGATTAAAACAGTTGAAGTTCTATTCTTGAAAAAAATTTGCATAAAAACAGCTATGATAATAAATAAAGAGAAGCACTTTAGAAACATATACCGCTGTAAAATATTTGATTAAACTGTATTCAGTAAAGCATTCCACCATGGGGTAGTCATCGATGTGACGTCATTTAAAGCGTAAATTCTGTGTATTAAAAGTTAAAAATTTATGGACTTAAAACTAGTATCAACAAAGTATGACCACATATAGGGTCCCCACTAAAGTACAACGCGTAAAGCCTTCGAATTTCTTAGTCGGATCAAGATTAAAAGGTGACAACAATTCTCGTAAATTATCATGAGAGAGAAAAAAATTATTCATTGCAGTCTCCTACAAAAACGTATTTTTAGATATACACAATTGGGAGAAAAAGTGTAAAAAAATAATTGCTTTTGCAAATAAATAAATAAATAAATGCTTAGCTCAAAATGGGGAGAAAAGGCAGGGGGAGGAAGCGAGAGAACTTCTGGTTTTCACGAGAAATCTGAAAGTTTGAACATATTCTTTCTTTTAATAAAAAAACACGGACGGGAAAGCAGACATTTCCTTGGAAAACAACGGATTAAAAAAAAAAAAGCATTGAAAAAGAAGTTTGCTAAAATAATATATTTAATCATTCTTACCTCTTACAAAGCTTCATTTTCTAATATTTAATAATTAAAATCCATAGAAGTGACAAAAATTACTTTAAGATTTTTTTTTACTTTCACCTCAACAACATTCTACGAGACGGGAAGGTATTTCATTCTAATCATTAAAACTGTTATTTAACGACTAAAATCTCTGATATTAATTGAACTGTTTTAAGAATTTGAGAAAAAAAGGGAAACCCTTTTTTTTAATGAGCTAATATACAATGATTTAGTTATTTCTTATTTTAGCCAACTTTAATAACAGACAATTATTCAAATTAAACTCAAATTTAGAAAACGCTAAAAAAAGAGTAAAATTTAAGTTATGAGAAACTTGTTTAGTGGTTCTCAAAAATTATTAAGTTCATTTTTATCGAAAACAGCATGAATAATAAAATCTACTGCATGTTTTGACTAAATCTATACCAAAAAATAAACTGCCAAATAGAAGAAGTGTTACGGAGATTCGAAGAACATTTTATTAACAGTTAGAAAAAGTTAGAATACGAAGATTTCGACAGGATATTATAATTTTAAACTTATTCACTCATTCAGATTCTTTTTAGCGCAATTCTGATATCTAAACAATTATTACAAAGTTATAAAAATCCTCTAATAATAATGCTTTAAACTATTAGGCTAAAGAAAAACATCAGGCGCTACAAAATAACTTCCCCCAACTTTCTAAAAAATTAAAATTCGTATATTCTGAAAAGTTTTAAATATCCTCCCCCTCCTAAAAACATAAAACTTTATTTACAGTAGTCTGTAATAAACGAATATATATTGTATCAGTAAATATCTCAGTGAAATCTCATGTTTAAACGTTATATTGACTATGCAGCATTTCAACGAGTTGTGAATAGAAAAAAAAATGCTATTGATTAAAATTAGTTTTATGTTAGAGTAAATTAGAATTATTTACATTGTTTTTACATCATAATTCAAAGTAATATAGCTGTTGATATTTTTTTCTCTCTTGTAATTTTAATGTAAAATTTCAAAAATAAAGATATAAGATTTTTGGCCCCCTAAACTCTGTGGACTCTGGGCAATTGCTCCGACTGCCCTGATGGTCGGCCTGCGGTGATAAGACACCACAGTTTTGTGCTAAATTAAGAGTACAAAAATCATGCGTTTAAACGTTGGACTTACGGAATAAAATTGTAAATTTACGAACTTTAATTTCACCTCTTTTTAATTGAACGCCATCTTGTAAAAAACTCCGTGCAGCATTTTTCTAAATTTCATGCATATATATTCTGGGGTATTTTTAATAGTTATTCGCCTCCACCTGCGCATTAATTAAAAGAAATATGGTTATTATTCTTCAAAATACCTTTAAATTTGGTCTTGAAACAGTCAGACGAAATATAATTTAGTACAGAAAATCCATAAAAATAAAATAACTGTTCACATTTTAGCAGAACCTTGGTGTAGCCTGAACAGTACGTAGAAACATTCATTTTACTCTTATATGTATTTCATACAAAGTTTATTTATTTTTTTAAACGATTACGAATCTGTAACTTAAAATATGGGCTCAGAATCTGGCAATGTAAGGATGAAGGAATTGGAGTAGCAAGGAATGATAAAATGCTTAACAAATAATCCCTATTCCTAAAAAAAAAAAAAAAAAAAAAAAAAGTGAAAAATCGATAAAGGAAAACACTATTTTCACAAACTATTAACAAACGCTATTTTTGGAAAAATCATCAATTAAAAGAGGAACCGAAAATACAAGTTTTCGGTCATTAGGTGTAAAAAGGACGATCATTACAAATGAAAAATGAAGTGTCCATGTCTACAAGTGTATTTACTCCCCTCGCTTATACAGAAGCACTTACGGCCTTTTTACGTTGGCGTTCACAGGGCACATCTTGTTAAAGAGATTCCTTACTAAGAACTCATCAGAGAGCTAATGATTTCCAGATGAATCGATAGAAACTGACTGATATTATCTGACTGAACAGTTGCTTGGAGCAAAGTTTGTGGGTAATTATCAGTTCATTTTCTTGTCGAAATTCGACTCTCAGCATTGATGAATCCAACGAATAAAACGGTGTATGTCGAAGAAAAAAAAACTCTGTTTTTAGTCTTGGTACACAAATTGAAATAAACTAATAGCACCATGATCTCCAAAAAATTCCAGATGGTTCTTCATAAGCTGCTTTACACACTGCAATAAGTGAAAAGCTGTGGCTTTTGTGAAAATTTCCGAAAAAATTCTTAAACATGGATTTGAGCTGCAAGGTTTTTCGAAGAGTGACATGCTTTGCAAAAATTTCCGATTTTTAAGAATTTTTTCTAAAAGTTTTGAAACTGACACAGATTGATCGTTTATTTCAGTATGTACTACAGCTTGTAAAGAGACAGTTTCAAAATTTTGAAGTGCCTGATATAATTAGTTTATTTGTACTTATGTACCAAAATCACATGATTTTTTCGAATAACACCGTTAAATAATGAAGGAGAGTTTAGGGTCCAAATTGGAAATGTTCATGCGTGTACAATATTGAATGTTTGTTTTCAAAATTATTTCATAAGTAAACAAGTCTTGAAGATACACATGAGTTCGACAGTCATTAAATGTTATCATTCCCATTCCCGCCTCACCATGGCACAGTGGTTATGCCACTGAAAATGGTAGATGGCCGAAGTGTGAAGGTCCCGGGTTCGGGTCCCATCGCACAACTGTCGATCTAACGGTCTGGAGTTTTGGTAGGCTTTCTCCAGATGTAACGTTAATACGCGTTAGAACCCCCTAGAAAGTCCTCCTACAAGGGCACCCCCCTTGGCAGATTGCCCTAGTGTAGCGTTGCCATAATCACACACAACACACCATTCCCATTCCCTTACTTAGTACATATAGTTTTTTTTTCTTTTTCTTTAAATCAATGAAATCATTTAAACATAGTAAGAAGCAAAAATAAAAGTTTATTAAATGTACTCAAAGTTTTAGTTTAGCTGTCACAATTCAGCTTAAATGTCATAGACTGTTTATGTGACTATACTAGCGGAGTGCCTGTTCTACACACGGAGAAAAGATATATATATATATATATGTAACATTAGGGCGCTACGGGAGTGCTGTGTCGTGGAACCGGTGGTAAGGCGAGGGAGAAGCATGGCTGTTGAGGTCTCCTGGCTGACTCGGCACTCTGGCTTAGAGTCGCTATTGCGGAATCCGGGCCGGATGGGTTGCGTCGGCCGATCGTCGCTGGCCGGGAGCGTTCGGCGGAAATCCCTGGGCCATAGCGGCCGTCGATGGAAGAGAATGAGACGAAGTCAAACTACGATTACATGATTTTATTTGACGACTGGGTACATCTTATCTTAGCAGTTGCGTCACGGGGAAATCTGCTCCTGATCTGTTTCAGGTCCTTATAAAAGCTTTGAACGTCATGTCACATGACCCCGAACGCGTTGCAACCATTGGCCAAAAGCTAAAACTGGGCAGCGGTTTTCCCAGGGTTTGTTATGACTTTTAAGACGCCTATGTGGCTGGCAGCGGGGACCGTCTACAAAGTTACAAAGGAATTGCAAGGGACTGTGTATTAATTGCAGTTTTTGAACGCGGATTTCTTTGTTCCAACTGGATTAAACTGCGTAGTTCCAGAAATATGGGATTTTCATAGGCTTTTGACTTGTAATGTTGCATATATATATACACACACAACATATATATTATATAGTATACTTGTAAATATTACATTAAACCAGTATCGGCCTAAGAGTAAAATGATACATGGGCAAGAATGATTTTTTGGGGCCCCTTTCACTGAAAATGGATGTAGATATATCGATATACCGTGTTTACTCCAGTAATAGTCGCCCTCGCATAATAGCCGCACCTGCGTTGTTGGAGAATAAAGTGGTTATTATTTATAGTTTAAATGTCCTGACATGAACAAGCAATCTGTAAGAATAGAGCACTGTTGCGAATTTGTAGGATGATCTCTATTTCCAGACTTCAATTCAGACAGACTAAAATTTAGGCCTCATGAGCGAGATGCGAAATTTAAATTATTGGTTGCACGTAACTCGATTCACACCAGATCGCGTTAAAACATTCAAACGGATTCATCCGCTGAAACACGTTCCGTTTAAAAGAATCCACGATACATAAAATAATCGTCAGCGACATTTTCAGTAAGTTGTTTCGCACTTCCTCTTCACTCCATTTAGGAAACGGGAAAAAAAAAATAAAAAAATCCTGACATCTTGCTGGTTTCAGCGTTGGCCTTTCATTCCATTTCCAGACTCCGCGCGTCGGAATTAAGTGTGTTGCCACATTTTTACACAGATCTGGATGAAGAACTGAAATTTATGATTGAGCACAGCTGCTTGTGTGCAGAAAAGACAACGCGGTCACTGCCTTGCCTCTTCTTTCTTTTTGCTTGCTCTCTGTCCTCTGCATAATTGTTCCGAAGAGAAACTCTTAAAATACAGCCTCTTTTCCAACGACAAAGATCCGATTTTCACCAGGATTGATTAGAAAAATAAAAAAGAAAGTTCCATTTCTTAATGTCATGATGCTTGTGTGTGTTCACGATTTTTACCACCGTCTTTGTGTGGTAAGTATTAGAGATGAGTTCGGGCTCATTTTTTGAAGCCCGAGCCCGAAGACTTTTAATCCGAGCCCGCCCGAGCCCGAGATATATTATTAAAGTTGGAGCCCGAGCCCGAAATTTCAGCTAAAGACAAATAAAATTAACTACTTCATTAATAGGATACAATAAATTTTGGAGCTTCACACACCTTCTAGTCCCCCGTGCCGCTATTTTTTGAAATAAGTACGTCTATTTATCCCATGAATCACTTTTAAAAATCTGTTTCAAGGAGTATGTTCAACAAAGGAGAAATTTTTCACGAGCCCGAGCCCGAACGCAGTCGTGAATTACAGAGCCCGAGCCCGAGTCGGGCCCGGGCTCGGGCTCGGGCTTTCGGGCTCGGGCTGAGCCCGTCTCATCTCTAGTAAGTATGTGTTTTAGACGTAATATTGGGTTGTTATGGGGAAAGATTAGTTCAAACTCGCACCAAGTAGAACGATGTGGAGACTTTTTTTGAATCTCGCAGCGATTTGTAAATGCAAACTTATATGTAGCAGTAGATGACATCCTTAACAGGGTTATCACACTAGCTAGAATTCCGAGTAACTTTCTTGCCGAACAACTTTTAGACCGATTTTCTTTGTCGTTACCTTGACGACGGCGATCTCCAACTCCAACTTTTTTGCTTTCCGAACGAAAAAATCCGTGTTGGACGAAATTTCGGCCAACACTTAAACAATAACTAAACACACTTAAAAAATGATTCTTGAAGAGTAATATTTGTTAAAAACGCTCAATAATTACATTGCCAATACAGCAACAAAGTTGACATTATTGAAGAAAAAAATGCTACAAGTTTTATTTCACAAAAGTCCAATATGGGAACCTTTCGTAACAGCGACGGATTAATGCAATTTTGTCGGGACCCAATTGAGTAAAAAGAAATTAATGTAAAAGATCCTATTTTACTTCCATAAAATGGATGTATATGTCAATCTTCTGACTAACCGCCCCCACCGACAAACTAACTGCCCGGTTACGTGGGAGTTCCGACGCCCTTCGCTTGCCCTCCGGCTATCGCTATAGGGGGCCCTTCAAAAATATGCTACCGCTGGCCCTTTGCGAGACCCAAAATAAAACATCAGTGGGTCCGGCCATCATTGTAAACCCCCCCCCTCGAAAATATGGTACTGCTGGCCCTTTGCGAGACTCAAAAAAACATCAGTGGGTCCGGGCATCGCTGTAGAGGGTCCCTCAAAAATATGCTACCGCTGGCCCTTTGCGAGACCCAAAGAAACAACAGTGAGTCTGGCCATCACTACAGGATGCCCCTCGAATATTTGCTACCGCTGGCCTTTTACGAGACCCAAAAAAACATTATTGGGTACGGCCATCGCTGTAGGGCGCCCCTTGAAAAATATGCTACCGCTGGCCCTTTGCGAGACTCAAAAAACAACAGTGGGTCAGGAAATCGCTGTCTACCCCCAGTCGAAAATCCAACGATTTTCATGAGCGCTGGAACTTCCACCGTCGGAGGTCCCACGACACCAACTGCCCACCCCCACCGCCGACTAAATTGCATTAATCCGTCGCTGTTACGAAAGGTCTACATATTGGACTTTTGTGAAATAAAACTTGTAACATTTCTTTCCCGAATAAAGTCAACTTTATTGTTGTATTGGGAATATATATATATATATATATATAAAGCCTTCTAAACCCGGAAGGGAATAGTGATACACCCTGGAGTATTAAATAAAATCATACCCAGGCAAATTTTTAATCTTATCAATGTCCCCGAAAGAGTTTTCTAAATGGCTACTTCCAACAGAGATTAAATGTTTGCATCCCTTACGGACGCACGCTCCATTTTAGCTTTCATTATTTAACGCCCCCTTCCCATCAACAATTACATATCCCCAATACGGTATGCATTTTCTTGGTGCACTCTTTTCCGCCCACCGAATTTTTAAACATTTGTTCAAAACTCTACATGATGATTTCTTCTATCTTACAACTTTTCTCGATAACAGATGAATATTTTATGAATTATAGGTACTTCTCCAAACAGCATTGTTATATTTTCTTGGGATCTATTTCTTACGGATATTCTATCTCATACTTCACAGAGATGGCTGGTTAACCCTTAAACGCGCAGAGTTCCCGCTGTGAGAACACCAAACTCTAACGTTTTGACTGTTGCCACTCACGAAGAATAGATTTGATTTCTATAAAAATAGTTGCGGGTGACATAGCTCCACGAGAATCCTTTACTTTTTAGCACATCATTTCCCGTAAAAAAATGGTCACGATTATTTTTAACAGCACTGACATCTGCTGAAAAATGAAAGAAAAATGGAAAAATGGACAGCTGGATCGATTGCCCAATGCTGAAAAAAGGGCAGCCGTTGCCATCGCTCAACTTAACTACCAGCAAGATGGCGGACGATCGAAACGTTCATCGCGTGCCACAGATCTAGAGATCTCTAGATCTGTGGCACGCGATGAACGTTCCGATCGTCCGCCATCTTGCTGGTAGTTAAGTCGAGTGATGGCAACGGCTGGCCTTTCTTCAGCATTGGGAAAGGGTTGCGCCTCAAAGGGTTAAGTCATAGAGAGAGAGTGAGACGATATCACCTCGATTCAAATTCGGGGGGTTTCCAGAACCAAATAGACACAAATTTCCAGAAGCACGTGCCCTTGGCCCTCACACAATAACAACAGAAAAGAGAGAGGGAGAGAGAACACTTTCACCCTGTGCTCACAAACCGTCGGTTCATTAAAAACCTCACCAGGGTGGAGATGGAGCGAAGATATGAGTAATACACCGACGGACGACGTAGAGGTACAGCAATGGATGGAAGTGAATGAATGAGTGGATGCAGAACAGAGACACGGAATGGCAGCGCAACAATCGGGAGACTGGTGGAGAGCTTGCGACACGGGGCGACAAACAATAATTATTGTGCTTCTGCAGAAGGCCGATTGCGATCTCGACTTATTACAAACGCTGAATGTGCCGCCACCCTTTTCCCCTCCCGGACAACGACGGGCAGAACAAAGAGAATTTGTTTTTCTTTTTTACGAGTGCCGTTTAATTCGGTTCCTAGAGATATACGATTATAATATCTCTCTATTTTTCTTCAGCACTTTCTTTTATTTTCTTCTTTTTTGAGCGGCATCGGGGAGGTTCACGCCAGGCTCGTGGCAGGGAGCATGACCTAATAACAAGGGTTTTGTTCGTTAAAAAAAATATCCATATCAAATGGTACAGAGAACTACCTTACATACAGCGTTTCCCGCGCACATATGAGCAACTCTAGCTAGAGACATAAAGGATTATTTTGCTTAAGACTCACTATTTATTTAAAAATTTAAATGATAGTTATACTCTTTACTATCTTAAAAGAACATATACTCTCAAAAAGTATTTCTTCAATTTACGGAAATTTTCTGGCAGCAGTGCTTCCGAAATATCTCCGTTATTTGACAAATATCAGTTTTTTTTTTTTTTCTATCAACTGAAGAAACTTTTTCAGATTCAACGAATTTTTTTCCCGCTTCTTCAGATTTTCGGGCAAAAGAATACACCGAAATATTACGCTTCCATTGAGTACAGAAATGATTCATGGAAAAATGGAATAAATTAGTGTATAAAGTCGAGTTTTTTTGGGAGTGTATCGTTTATCCTCAAGAACAGTGACATAACTCCAAAAAACACATTTTGGTATTATTTCGCTCTATTACAGTTCTAATCACTTAGTTGTACAAATCTACCGCTCTTTCAGTCAACTACACATATAATTTTTTTCCTGTATAGAAGTTAGACCTATTAGTGAAATAATGAACAAAATAAATTTTTAGATTTCGTCACTTTTCTTGAGGACAGGCGATATTAACAATCAAGCCTCGTTCTCATACAGAAAAAGTTTCAATTGAGTGAATGTTATTCAGCCAATGTTCTTTATTGAACAGACTATACTCTCCACCTCACAATTCCGGCTCTTCTCAGATGTTTTAAAAGTACATTTGCTGAATGACACTTAGAGTATTTTTTATTTAAACATTGGTCCAATCAGCGTCGTTCACATTGTGTCTTTTCACATGGCAAATCCATCATTCGTCCTGTAGAATAATTTCTTTTAAAGATTCTTTAAGATCACTTTCATCTTCTTTATTCTATTTATCATCTTATTTTAACAAAATAATAATTTTAGATAATAAATTAGAAGAAATATTTATAGAAGAAATTTAATCTACAGAAAAAATTAACTTCGAAGTAATATGAAACAATATTTAACGAGAAGCACAGACGAATGTCTATTTTAAATCTTGTTAAACAGACAAAAGATGAGACAATGAACATCAAAATACGGGATAATTCACAGCAGTGTTGTAGTCCTAAGAAAAGAAGTGGGGGGACGCTCATTTTTGACGAAGTTTAATCTAAACTTATCGGATTCATTAAATGTAATTATTCCTTAAACAGCCAATAAAACTAATTTAACCATCATTTGTTTATTAATTAATTAAAATGAACTCATTGTTAAATTATTAATTACTTGTCAATAGTCAAAACAAAATCATTTCGATCAACCGTGTAAGCTACTTAATTTTTTTCCATTTACATTTGTCAACAGTCCAATGTCAAAAAAACAGATTTTCTTTTGGATTGGGTGCGTGACAATTCGCTACCCCGATTTTTGTCACTTTTTCGGCCATTCGAAATGGCATTTTGTACCCAGAATGCGTTCGGGAAGATTATAATCTGTTCAATTTTTATGGACATGTTTTCGATACTGAAGTGTTTAAGAATACCTTACAATCCCATTTGTAAAGTCTATTCAAACAGTCAAAAGTTTCCTTTTGATTTTTATACCGATGTACTTGCTCTCGCGCGAACAAAACAAAAATTTTAATTTCTTCACAGAATTAAAAAAAAAAAAAAACTTGTAAATGAGCGTCCCCTCTGAGAATAAAAAGTGGGGGAACGTATGGGTTGAAATGAAAAAGTAGGGGGACGGCGTCCCCCCGCGTCCCCCTTCGACTACACCACTGATTCACAGTGCTCTTAGTTGTTGTGTCAAGGCAAAGGCACAGGAGGGGATAATTGCCTAAGGGGGAAAATGCCTTGGATGGAGAACTTTTTGAGGCATTCTAAAGCTTATTCACGTTACTTCAGGAGAAAGCCGCCCAGAACTCCAAACCGTTAGATCGACAGCACATTACATTTTGTTTCATTAGCAAGACACAACAGAATATGCAGACAGATACGAAGAATGCTTTGTATCCAGAGAGTCAACATTATCTTCTACGAGTCAGATCGTTGAGATACTGCAATTATAATCTTACAGTGAACCAGCAGTTTTTGGAGACGAAAAGGAAGAATCTTAACACTTTCATAATAGGTTATGCATACATTATTAACAGACACATTACTGAAAGAAAATACGATAATCAGCCAAAAAAAAAAAAAAAAAAAATCCGACAAAGATGAGAAAAAAAAAGAAAGAAGCTAATACGGACCAAACTACTACGAATGTTTGAGAAAGAGCTCAAAATCTATAGTTAATCTTTCCCGTTGTAGACATATCTTCAAAACTTAAAATTTTTAATGAGCCAAAACTGACCAAAAGAAAAGAGTGGAAAAAGATTAGGTCGATAAACAAACTAAACTTACGGCTAGAAATTGGGAGAAACGTAATATCACTAGCAATATATTCGACTATATAAGTCGACTTAACATTATGCATTATCGCATTTAGGTTTTTTTGACTTATTCTTAATAGATAACAATTTTAAGAAGCATTCAAAAGATTTATGTACATAGTATGAATACATGAGTAAGTTTATTGAAAGTAATAACAGTTTCTAAATAAAATAAAAATTATAATTATAAATTATAACATTAAAATTGTGTAATTTAAAGTACAGAATAATTTAAAATAATATTTTCACATAAAATTTAGATTAAAAAAGTTGATAGCAAATCCATCTTTTCAAATCAGTTTATATTTTTTTCTTTTACACATGGTATAATGAAGGCATTATTGAATTATTACACATTAAGTAACTTTTACGTATGTTACTTCAAACTATAACCGTACAATATTTAAATCTACACTTTAGAATTCCCATTACAAATGCAAATCTATTCCCATGCAAATCTTTCAAGCACAGCTGCATACTTTAAAAGTAACAGAATCAGTAATAAATTTCAAAAGACTTGTAATTTTCTGCACGTAGTAAACGTACCTATATGAAAGCGATAAAAAAAGTAGCCTTAAGACATTTATTGTCTCACCGTTTTCTGTGTCTGAAAATTATATAAGTCAATTTTATTAGCCGTTCAATATTTTGAGCCGATTATTGAATATGTACACATATACATTTATTGAAAGTTTTCAAAAACGTAAGTAGTGGTCAGTAACAGATATAAGTCAAACAAGTTACAAGGAAAATGAAAAAAGAAACAAATAAATAAAAAAGAACAGAAAAACAAACAGATGAAGGTCAAGTTCAATGTTCCAAAACAAAGGAAAACGATTCTGTTCACCGTAAGAGGAAATTACGGTGAGTTTTGAAGAGTTTAGTAGTAAATATGTTTGATCAGCAATCTCGGAGGTCATCGAAATACATAAAACGCTGTTTTAAATGAATGCTTCCAGCAGAGTTAAAAAGAAGCTAGGTTCTTCTGTGAAATGAAAATAGATGTTCTTTTGTTAAGAATTATTAACGAGGATTCTGTCGAATTACATTGCGTATGGCTGCCATTGAAATAAGCAACAACAAAACACTTGTATAAAGGCTAATGCATTTCACTGACCGTTAATCGCCATACAGAATAGTATAGTGAAAAATACAGCAAATACAATATGCGTGTATTATCATAAAGTATTTTCACAAGCATGGGTGAAAAAGTGGAAATGGTATTTTAAATAATGAAACAAAAGCCTTCATACGTTTTACACAAAATCTTTTGATGTGCGATTCCTTGAAATTCTTTAAACTTCATTTTAGTATCTTTAAAAAAATAATAATAATAACATCTAGCTACTCAGTCTGGTCTGAAGCATGTAGCTTTTCCCTGATAAGCTCTTGCTGTTTAAAATGTACATATTTCTTCCCATATATTGTAGTACAATGTAATATAGCGATATATTTTACGTTTGGGAAACCAGACTCAAAACTCAGAAAACTGTGAAGGTTTATTTTATTAATACGGAGAAGCAAAATATAATTGAGTTGGATTTATGGGTGTAAAATTTAATGCATGTGAGGACTTTAGGTGAAAATGTAACTCAGTTGTGTTTCATCAGACAAATTTTTCTAAAAGTAGACATCTAGACAAATTGACTTTGCCAAACCAGGTTCAAACTTTAGCTCTCCATCGTTAAAGCTAAGCTTTTGAGTATGATAAGCAACATGCATGCTGGCAGCAAAAATTTCTGACCGGAACAAAAATTTTCATAACACTAATGAGGTAAAGGAAGACACAAATATTTCGTTTTTGGCTATCACTGAACCAAATTTGACCAGTGCTCAGAATGTCAGAATATCGAGAACATTTTTTGCTCAATTTAAAAAACTAGAATGGAAATGTGAGCACACAGCACACTTCAGTTGTTTTTCGTTTGATTAACAGCGTCATATTATTAATAGCTTAGTAACCCTGTATGTTTCCAATTTTATTTAGCCCACGCATACATTCAGAGGCGTAACAAAAGGGTGACAGGACGTACGAAATCCTAAGGACCGCAAGCAGAAGGAGCCCCCCCCGCACACATATTTACTATTACAAAATTTACTAAAAAATTTTAGCTTTTTATACAATTAATTTAAGTTATCAACTGAACTACATACACAAATTAAACAAAATAAATAAATAATGGTAGTTCAGTGATAAAGGAAAGCCCCATCTGATCTATTGAGGGAGGACACCATCCAATTTTACCACGACCCTATACTATATAGTCAGCCACTGCCTTATACTTCATTTATTCTAGAAGTTCGTACATTCCTTTCTGAATCCCCCTTCAGTCATCAGTCTGCATTTCGTACACTTAAATAAAATTGAGCTAATGAATTTCTTTAACAAAGAAAAAGTACAGAGTGCTAAACGAAGGACTGCTAACTTTGAAAATAAATAACTCAAAAACTGTGATTGATAGAAGCATGAAACCAGTAGTATGTTTATTTAAAAAAAAAAATAAATAAATAAAAAACGTAAGAATTTGGTGCAGAAGCCACAAAACTTTAGTTTCAAATCTCGCCGATAGATGGCGCCACAAGCTGTAAGACTGATGTAAGAAAATCCTCATTTGTGGCACACATTGCCTAAAACTTACAATTTAGGCTGCAATCGCTTGCTAAGGCGTCATTGGACCTTTTTTTCTTTCAAAAACGATGATGACTGACGGTAAAGTGCGCTTTTGTAACATTTGACGCCACTCAACAACTGTTGGATGATCGACTGGATGCGGATACTGCATGGTTTGTGCAAGTTGGGGCTCGCCTACACTGTACACAAGACTTTTTGACTTTCTGGACGAATAATTCGATGATAGTTATTACGTTGAACTATTCGAGAGTTAGGGACTTCCGTATTCTCTCGACCTCACCCCTTTTCCATACCCCGAAATGTTTTTCCTGGCGTGTAGTGTGGAAGATGCGCATATTAAATCGATTTTTATGT
Organism: Cheiracanthium punctorium; assembly: GCA_038373885.1. NCBI lineage: Eukaryota > Metazoa > Arthropoda > Arachnida > Araneae > Cheiracanthiidae > Cheiracanthium > Cheiracanthium punctorium. The sequence continues at coordinate 422,550 of JAWZYV010012675.1, read as the reverse complement.
GATTGTTCTCGATGTCAGAACTCTCTTTCTGACATCGGTATTGCCGTTTATAGCGCCATCTATCGATGCAATTTGTAACTAAAATTTTGTGGCTTCAATATCAAATTCTTAAGGTCTTTTTACATAACATACAACTTGTTTCACGCTTTTATCACCGTTTTTGTGTTATTCATTTTCAAAGTTAGGCGTTCTTCGTGAAATATCCTGTAGCTGCACTTTCTTCATTATCATTTCTGCAACCAAGAAAACATCAAACAACTTACCTTTTTGTAGTAAGTCTAGGTGTTCCCATAGAATATCTCCAACGAAAGGTGGAGCCAAAGAGAGAAATGCCTCTCTCGGCATCGCACACATCTCCTTGCCTTTCATCCTGAAATTCGCTAAAATTACTCCATCCAGAGTGAATTCCTTTATCGCCCAACACAGCCAATTCGTCACGTCCATTTCGCTCCATTGCCGAGGATCTGCAAATAACGGTCGCTGTTAAAAACAATTGGGAAGGGGGGAAAAATAAGGAAAGAAAAGAATGGAGGGAATTGAACTTTCAAATTGAATATGAAATTTGGTAATAATTTGATTTTGGAACTGTTTTTCAAAAATTTGGAACAAATGTAAGTTTTCCGCAACAGATTTGCCCCTATCTTCAAAAATGCCTTCTAAAAGCTATATTAGCCTTGATTATTATAAATGTGGTTTCATGACATAGTGATACAGCAACTTCAACTGCTAAACAATATTTTTTTCATGGACAACTTTGATTGATCAATTTACGGACATGTAGGAGCAAACGAAATTCTGGCACGGGGAACAATTTCGACGCTAAAGCGTAACGATTCCTAAATGTTTTTTGATGAAACAGACCTTTATAACTGACACAAAATTCAACAGCTGTGCTTGGCCTTGACACATATTCTATAATGACTATAAATAAAGGGTGTCTAGGAGTTGAACTTTTGTTATGATACTGGCCATGAGGACTCAGTTTTACCAGTGTATTACGTATTGTATAGTATATAGTACTACATTATATTAGCTAAGAATTGTGCCACATTCTTTGCTGGCTTGTCTTCGCTTATAATACAGAAGTTGCAAATCATAAATTTTTAAAAGGATTAAATTGTTTTTTCACAGAAGACTAAAAATGTTACACACAGCGGTAGTATTGACAGACATACTGCATAAATTGTGGGGGGGGGGGGGAAAATTTTTTTTAAAAAGTCATTTTTTAAAATACAATTACTGCTGATGAGATAGCATAAATATGCCGTTTGATCTATTTTACTCCGTTATTTGGGACATATAAGTTGACTGCAACAATTGTCCCTAATCTTAGATTCTTCAATTCGCCGACCAGAATGTGTGGTGGGTAACGCACCGTACTACGGTTTCGGGTTCAACTTCCGGCGGTCGGGGTTCGATCCCCGTCTGAGTGTGGGTGTCATGGTGTCCGTCCCTTCATAGGGGCGACGGTCCACCCACTAGGTGCCCTCATAATAAAGAGACCAACAACTCCGGCCTTAGTAGTGGCCAATGCCTTCAAGGCAGAGGCCCGCCATTCGAGAAAAGAGAAGATTCTTCAATTCCTTACAAAAATTAAACTGGTTAAATTAAAATGAATGACAGTTTCGTTTTTAATTTTTGAAAAGAACATAAAAAAAACCAGACTGCCCAGGCCCCTATGGCCCAACCTGGCTACGTAACTGCTGTCTTTATTTATTTACTCTCAAACACATAACAAAATAACACCTGATTTGAAAAAAGAAGCTCGTAGAAATTATCACATCTATGGATAGATCTCATCACACCGGATTGCTGAAACTCTATGGGCAGCACCTGTTTATCTTATTGACAGATTTTAAGCTTACCATCACATCAGTTTGGCTGGCTATAACTTTTCGCTAAATAATAAGAGTTGACGGAAGAGAGTGTCATGAATCTGATAGAACAAAAAGCGATAGAACTATGGGCGAACAAAAAGTAAAGATTTTAGAGATGGTCATTTTATCACCGTCAAAGTGGGAACGTGTGGCTGTGTTTAGGTGGGCGAATGTTTTATCAGAAAAATTGGAGTCAAAATTTTGACCGCTTTCTCCTCGAGAAAGTAGAAAAGAAAATAAATTCAAAATTAGGACGATTTTAAGAAATCAGTTGAGAGTTCTGAGAGGTTTTCGCGTGCGATAAAAACTGAAACTAAAATATCGTGTTTACTCGCGTAATAGTCGCCCTCGCATAATAGTCGCACTCCCGTTCTGAAGGAGAAGACATTGTCAAAATATTTTCCCTGCATAAAAGTCGCAGTCACGTACTTGACCTTCCTTTACATCTATGAAAATATTACTATAAAAAGAGAAATGCCTCTTTTTTTGTGTGCAACTGACGAAAAGGGTATTTAATATACGGCGGATAATCTGGAAACATTTAGCAAATTAGTAACTTTATTATTATTCCTGTAATATTTTAGCATTAGAGTGTGCAATAACATGTTGTGGATAGCAGTTTCATCTAGACTTTCACAATGAAAGTCTGGGAAAAAAATGCTACTATTACGCAAGTAAATTTTCTAAAGGTAATATTTAGTAGAATACGAAAGGGGGCTATAAGGAGCAAAACGGCAATACACGAAGAGACAAGGCAGTTTTTTGCAGTGAGATTTCCCACTGTGAAAATGTAAATATTGCAGTGTTATTGCGTTTTTATTTTTTTTCTTTCTTTCGGGATGAAACATTAATTTGCACCAGATTATAGGTATGCCCCTTTACCATCTTATCTATATTGCCAAATAATATATTTTAATTAGAGAAAGTAATTTAGCTTGAATTTTAATTTATAATTTTAAATAAATATTGTTTAATTTAATATGAGAAATTGTTTCGTTATTTATTTATTTGGTCTAATTATTTGTAGATTTTAGTCTGCTCTCACTTTCTCCTCAGAATGCGTTTATTGCCAAATCATAGATAATAATATTCGTGATCGAAATATTCATTATTTTGAAATCAAGGAAATCTCAAAGATTAAATGAGAAGTAGCGACGGAGCTGAAATATTGGACCCCCAATCGCGAAAATAACTTTTAGTAGAGCTCCATTTTTGTAGAGTGGATTTCAGAGGAAATTAAACCATTTTCATTTTGCCACAGTTGATTGTACAGTTGGTTGTACAAACAATATATACGTGATGTAGAATGACGTTATTTTTATGACAAGAAGCACACGCCACTAAAACAAATGACGTTAGTACAAAAAAAAAAATGTACTTTTTGACGGTTGATGAAGTACTTCTAAAAACTCTCTCTTTTCAGAGCGTCCGCCATCTTGCTGGTAGTTAAGTCGAGCGATGGCAACGGCTGCCCTTTTTTCAGCATTGGGCAATCTGTCCAGCTGTTCTCGCGTTCTTCCATTTTTCACCAGCTAGGTCACCCGCAACTATTTTCATAGAAATCAAATCTATTCTGACAACAGTCAAAACGTCAGAGTTTGTCGTTGCCAGAGCGGCAACACTGCGCGTTAAAGGGTTAAAAAAAAAAAAAAAGACTAACCAAACGTAAGCTTATGGAGTTAACATTCGGTTTCGAAAGTTTCACGATTCCATCCTCTAATTTCTTCAATTGCTTAATTGTCCTCCGTCAACAACAGCTTGTTGACAACTGCCGATTCGTAAGTAAGTGCTATCCGTGTAGCGGTATGCGGTCAAATACCTCACGAGGAGGAGGGGGAGTGTCCTCTTCTATTATTATGCAGCTGGTCTTGTTTTCAGCTGCTGGTGAATCCTCTCTCTGTTCTGTCCCCATTGTTTGAAAATGGACGTCTAGCGGCAGTTTATTGATGCAGTTGCGGCGGCCGCTTTGTTCTAAGAATAAGATGATCGCGTTGCTATAGCCCATAGGCCAAAATCAACTTCATGGATAGTTTATTTTATCCGCCCCCGATCCCACCCACCAGCTTAAAGACAGAATAGTTCTGTTATGTAAATGGCATAACTGCTTTTTGCTAGCAACATAATTCTACTTGTAGTAATGGACCACTGCTCGTGGCTATTGAACGGCCAATTGGCCGTTCATATTGGCTGGCTGGCTGTGCAGCAGCACAGCCAGCTGCGTCAAAAAAAGGGTCTCTAGATCTGTGGCACGCGATGAACGTTTCGATCGTCCGCCATCTTGCTGGTAGTTAAGTCGAGCGATGGCAACAGCTGCCCTTTTTTCAGCATTGGGAAAGGGTTGCGCCTTAAAGGGTTAAGATCAAAACTGAAACAATAAAGACAAAACACACCCATTACGTAAATAAAAACACTTTTAGAACAATGTATAAGATTGTGCTAAGAAAAGTTTTTTTTTTTTTTTTTTTTTTTTAAGCAAATAAAGCATTAAGGTTTTGCGGGAGGAGGAAAAAGATTCATCATACTGATCCCTATATTTGGTAACGCCCATGTTTAGGGAAGCTGCAATTTATATACTTTTAACAGAAAGTAGGTTCTTTTAAATTCAACAAACGAATATGAGATTATTTCAATATAGTATTTGTTGTAGTTTCACTGATATCAAGGTTCGAGTGGATACGAACCCTAGTTCTTGAATTTGGGTTCGATTCCTAGGCAATCGGCTTGGACATAGTACAGAGCATTTTGAAGTGAAGTTAGCATTCAGATGATGACTGCGCCTTACTTCTGCTCAGATTCTCATTTTATTTCTAACCCAGAAATAGGGTACTACTAGAAATATCAGTTTTAAGAATCCTTAATTACTTCAGAACATAAAAATGATGCTGGAAAATTAAAGTCGAAGATTTGATTAAACAATTGAATCCTTTACAATCGTCCAAAAACTCGAATTTAATCTTTCGGTTCTTCGGAATGCTCTATTGCATCGGTTCCCAACCTGTGGCTCTCAAGATGTGCAAGAGAGTTTGGGAAAGCAATTTATTAGCATACAATAACTACGCAAGGGGTTCGCTAAATTCTTTCACATTTTAGAAGGGGTTCGCAGGGAGATGCAGGTTGGGAACCACCAAAGGTTGGAAAGATTGCTCTATTGCTTTCGTCTGTCCGTCTCATATATCTATATATATGAATACTGTACCTCAGAACCAGACTAACGTAAGTCACACTAGACTAACTTTTCAGGAGGGCACCAAAACTGTAAGAAATGAACTGTAGGTCTGGTTGCGGAGCTAATTGAATCAGTCAGCAAAAAATTATTGACATTATTAAATTTGTATATACTTAACCCATTCATAGGTATTTCGTTTAGAATCAACGCTTTAACCTGAAATTGTAATATACGGACTTACGTTCGTCTGGTTCTGGGATACAGAATAACAATGTCAGACTTACACCTGTTTGATGAATTTTGGCAGAATAAGACTGTGCCACTACAGAATAAAAGAAAGGAAAAATTATGGGGGATGGGAATGCATACAAAGCCCCTTTTAATTTGAAATAGGAATTCGGAAGAGATGTTCGTTTAATTTTTTTGCGCCGATGAAAACAAAATCAACAAAAGTGAGTACGTGAAGATATACAACAAACCACATAAAATTTATTTTCTTCGACACCTAATAACCATGTACACAGCCTGGGCCGCAAGTTTACATATATCAGGGATCGATGCAGATGAAAACTGGGTCCGTATTGCGACCCCTTCACAATACAATAGTCGATTAAAACGGCCCCTTCATAAAAATACAATCGATTAAAACGGCCTCTTCACAAAATTACAATTGATTAAAACGGACACTTCACAAAAATAAAATTGATTAAAATATTATTTTATCCTACATTTTAATCTGTTTTATCAATTATTTTTAGAAAATGGGTACTTTTATTAAAAATTGCCATGAAAATTCACGAAAATAAGTTGAAATTCTCAAAAATAGGCAACTTTCACAAAAATGGGACCCTGGAAAAAATTCCTGAATCGACCACTGTACATGTTAGGGGGGGGATGAGACATAAGAGGAATTTATCTGCAGTTGAATGTATAATTTACTAATCAGATGTAAATATTTAGTTTGTGCCGAAACTTTAAGTGGAAGAATTTTCCGAGCATTTTTCTCTTTATCAGCATGCAAATATTATTCAGAAACTGTTTGAGTTTAAAAAATTTCATCACAAACTTAAATAACAATAATTTTTAAAAAGGGAAGCATTGTAAAAATCAAAAAGCAAAGCTATTGTACATACCGCTCATATATCTCAAGCACAGCATGGCATCAAATGAATATAGTCACACAGTACCCTTCCCTGATACAAATTACTTGGACAGATAAGATGGGTATAAAAGAAGCATATGTTAGAAAAGAGACCTCCGAATTCACGTATCAGAGTACGTTAGCATTTTCTAAGGAAATGTCTTTGTTGGCTATTTTGCTCTGACGAAAATGATCAACTCGGAGAATGGTTGTCGACCTCTGATTCAGAAGTAAATGGGCTTGCCAAATAAAATAACTGCAACTAAAATCTAAAATAAAACAGCATCTGCTCACATTTGTTTTTACACAAAATTTAATGCGTATACAAAAACTGATTTTTAGAAAGCAAAGAAACAGGTGCATTTAAAATTTGAATGTTACGTAAAAATGTAGCTAGAACAGAAAAAAATTACAGCAAATGTGCGTAAATTTAGAGTATACTTAATTATAGTTAATACAATTGCTTTAATTTTGCCGTAAATTAAGTGTATGTATACTGGCTTGAGAAAAGTATTGGAGTGTAAACTAAGTTTCCTGCTTCAGTTTTGTTAATACCTAATTAGATTTCTGAAAACACATGAAAAAACACGAGAAGTTATTATCATGTACAGCCCCGGAAAAAAGGGCCCATTCATTTTATACACCCTACGTACAGCAAAGTTATATATACAATTCGTTAACAAAAAAATATTCTTTAATTTTTTTTTTACAGATACAATTTGAACAAGGGGGCGTCTTCATATTTCAAGTCGGTTTTTTCGATGGCAACATCTTATTTTGACTTTATTAAATAAAAGAAAGCCTGCAAATTATTCTAAATATAAATTTTCACTAATTTTCTACTATAATTTACGGATATATTGCGAATTCTTTTTCGGGTGGTTTTAAGGGGTAATCTCCAGATTGAGAATTTTGTATGGAGGTAACGAATTTTTTTTTTTGCGTTATATTAATTTTGCTAGAGAGAATTAAATGAAATATTACTTACATATAAGAAAATAATGTTCCTAATCTGAAAAATTTTTAATAGGTGTATAAAAGGATTTCATTTTTCATCGGCATTAATATTTGAATTTTTTAAACGATTTTAAGACAATGCAATATAGATAACTGTGTAATACACAAACATTTTACTGATAACTTTTAAGACGAGCAGCCAGACGAGAGGTCTATTTTTCGCCTCGCGTCCATCCTTACATATTCAACCAAAAATAACGGGGGGTTCTTGGAATCGGAGAAATTCTATCTGGCTTAGGTAACCGATATATAGCGACCGCATAATTCACAGGGAATAATTATGGATGTTTTTTTGGAAACAGCAAGTCTGTTTTCTGGTCAAAAGGGAAACGAAAATTTATGGCTTAGTCAGGGAGAGAGACTCGAAAAACATACCGACACCCCATCTCAAGGAAGCCGATAGGGGATTTTTGCTTCCCCAAATGTTTCAGCTGACAGAAGAAAACTAATTTATCCGAAAGGATTGAGCACAGAGTAGAGGTCATGGAAAGAATCCAGAATATAGCTGGCGTTCTAAGCCGCACCATTTCGCGACTTCTCCGTATGATGTTAGGGACATGACAGATGCTAACTGGAACTAGATGTCCTACGATTTCCCTCAATTCTTTTAATTAACATCACACATTCCAAAAAGGTCAAGATCACCCCCCTACTCCTCCTCTTCTCTTGGTTTCTTTAATTGGGTTCAGTGCCTGCCTACTCTGTGTGCTTCACTAGACCTCCATACATAAACTCTGCAAGAAGACTTACAAACAAATATGTTTTCTGGTTGAGGACAACCAAAGGAGAGAACCTAAAAACTTGATAAGAAAATTCATAATTTCCAAAAATGACAACTGCCATGTTTCAACACAATTTAATTAAATGCCATCTAATCTCGATATCTGGAAAACCTCGATATCTCGAATAAATGTGTTTTCCTTTACAAACTGACCGTCTTTTATTCTATCTAGTTATCTCGATATCTCGAATTTTATCGGTATCCCTTCCACTATATCGAAGTTAAACTGTATTTGTTTAAATCATTTATTAAAACAAAAAATATTTTTTTAACTTAACCAGTAGCAAAAGGGGCAAGATGAGCGAGGTTTCATTTACACGGGGCTGTACGATGTACAAACATAGATGCAAATCCAATAATCTAACATCAATGTCCCATTTTCAAAGAATTTTGGATTAATCGAAAAGAACGATGAAGGAAAACATCATCGAATTTTTCACTGGTGTAAGAGAATCTGAAATCAATTCCATTATTATTCACTCATTAATAATAAATGATTTTTATCAGTTTGTTTGTTTTATGTTATGACAAGCCTACACAAGGGGGGCATCTGTCTAGTGCAGGGTGCTTTGGTTGGAGGACTTTTTGAAGGGTTCTAACGCGCCACGTTACACTTGAAGAAAACCGACCAAACGATCGAGAACCGCGTGATGGGCCCGAACGCGGGACCTTCACATTTTAGATGTCTACCATATTCAGTGTCACATCAACTTTTCACAAGAAAATAAGATTCAAATGCAATTTTGTGGATGAGAAAACTGCTGTACAATTTCTTCATTTCAATACATTGTAGGTGTCGCTACCGTCGTCTGCTTTGCATGGATGCGTTGAAGAACTAATCTTTTGCATATCACATCTTCTTGCTGTCCAGTAAATTTCACGTGTGTAGCGAGTCGTCTTCTTGGTGCAGCAATTTTAATGGCCAGCAGTGCAATTTTTAAACTTTAACCTTAATAAGAAGGAAATTTGTAAGTTAGAATGACAGTTAAAAATTTCCTTTTTAATTTAGTAAAAGGCAGAATTAAAATTTAACAGAATTCCATCAGTCTCAAAATTGTTTTTCTATCAGTTCAGTCGCATGTTTTAAATATTTCTAATTTTCATTTCTGAAATGCGTAAAATTATGTACCAATCCTTTTTTTTTTGTTTTGTAAATCCTGTACTGTCTTCGATTTGGTGGATTAAAATATAATTACAGGAATCCTTGGGTTTATTTCCAGAATACATATTCATGTAACTTTTGATCAATGCCAAAGACTAAATACATGTTTTTATTAATGAAGCAAAATAAGATCAAGAAACGAAAAACAAAAACAAGTATAACGGGTGCTCCATCTACCATCTGCGTACACTTTACATCTGCTGCCACCAGCTCAAATGAAAATTCGTCGCTTGATTGATGAACGTGCGGAGCTCGCAGTTTCGCAAGGAGAGATACATCATGTCTTCCAGGATCACTCGTTAATTGTTTTGAAAGGCATCTTGAGAACGTGACTTTTATTTTTCATGATGTTTCCTTTTTTAATACCATCGTGATGATATTAAATTCGATAATTATTTAATATCAGTGTAGGCGACTGCTTAAATATTAACAAGACACGTAAGCAAAATATCCAATGATTAGTACAGGAAAGACTCAAACGGAGTGATGTCATTACGAGATTATATTGTGATCCAGAGGAACATGGGATGATATTTAAGGATAGGTATCATCTACGAGCCTAACATCTCAAAACCGAAAATATCAGATGGTTTTGTCTAAGCTAAGATCAAACGCAGCGCAGCTCCGGATAATTTCGAAAGATATATTGCCACATATACAAACTGCCTTTACGAAAATTCAAGGCTTCAGAACAATCTAATGAATGTTTTTCAAACATTCTTTTATCCCATTTTTTCTGAAGATAGTCATAACAATTTTACGATTCAAAATTTCTCTAACGATATTAGAACATTAATTATAATGGAATAATTGTTCTAACTGCATAAGAAAAACTCTGCATCGTCATGAAATTTTTGTCTTAACTGCGTAAGAGAAATTTTGGAATCATAAAATTGTTAGATGGATGCTTTCAGAAATAGGGGAAAAAGAATGTGAAAAATATTCTTTAGTTAGTTCTTCAATCTTTTGCATTTGTAAAAGCAGTTTTCTAAATATAAAAGCATTCCACGAAGAGACTTAAAGTTCTATTAGCTACATATTTATGTATTTTAAAATAATATGCGATGTTATATAACATCACACAACAACAATAGAAACACTCAACAAAAGCTAATGATTAAATTTAAAATTACTTTGTAAAATGAAAAATAAAAGATACTGAAATATCGTACATTGCAGTATCTTTTATTTCTGTTATATATAAAAATAAAAAAAATAAAAAAAAAATAATAATAAGCGATTTTATCATAGGTACAACAATTTTTTTTTCAACTTGAACAGTACAGTTAGCTTAACTGATCTGTAAACTAATTTAACACAGTTATCACAACAATTTTAGCTAAAAAAAATACAGTTGAATATTATTTTACAATTTTTAAAAACCCGTGCATGAGTTATTAATAAATAATTGCCGTTTTTAATTTCGAATTTTTGCTTAGCAAGGCCGCAAAAAATCTCTACATTAAGGTCTTTTTAAAGACTTTTATAGCAGAATAAACAGTTTTTAATAGGTATTTTAAAATGAAAATTAAAATTTTGGACAGTGGAAGTCATTCACAAGCAGTAAATGAGAATTTTTTGAAAGCCTTTTCGCCTTACCGACTTGTCTGTCGCTAACAGATTTCATTTACAGAACAAAATGGAAACCTGAAAATAATTAGTAAAAAACATATGCATGTGAAGCAGCTGATACTTTTTTAGGCAACACCTCTCTGTTTCTCAACAAACAGTGAACTTCCCACCAATCAGTGCACAGTACATCTTTCTCTCTCTCTCTTTTCAAGATCTAAAGTTAGGGACGAAAACATTAAAATGTATATACAAGCAGAGGGAAAAGTGTTTGTGGGCAGGTGTGTTTTGTGGACACGGTCTGGCAGCAGCAATGCAGTCCGTATATATTTTCTCAAAAAAAAAATAATGAATATAATGATTTCCCTGCTCGCCTGGAAAACAGAAAGGAATAACCGTTAACTCTCACGGAGTGAAGTCACGCGAAAAAATTCACTCACCCAGTCTCAAAAAAACCTTTAATACTTACTGCCTCTTGTTTGTAAGCGATCGTAATCGGCGAAAGAAAGAAAAGGGAAAAAGAACTGCATTAGACGTTAATGTGCTTTATGAGCCAGCATTTGCAAGTTATTAAGAGAAAAATGGAAAAAAGGCACCCGGTATAGGCTATTGAATAAGCTCATGGGTAATCTATTGCGGCTTGGTTTTCCTATATAATTCCTAGCCTCTCGTTAGTAACGTAGGTGCAGGGAATTCTAACGCTATTGTTTATTGCTAGGGAAATCAGTTATCTGAAACAGAACTTGATGCCTGCATATAGAGTCAGTGTTTGTCAATGAGCGTAAAAAAAAATGTTAAGAGTACAAAATTCTACTGGCATTAGCCATTTGAGCAAGGCCGGTTCTGGATGATTAGTAGCATGTGTGCACAGGCGCGTAGCCAGGAAAATTTTTCGGGGAGGGGGGGATATACGCCTGGAAAACTTTTCGGGGGGGGGGGGATATGAACTTATATGTGTATAAATAGACGGAATTTCATCACTAATCCAAAAATTTCGGGGGGGGATATATCCCGATCCCGATATCCCCCCCCCTGGCTACGCCCCTATGTGTGCAGTTAATATTCGGCGATATTTTCAGCAAAGAAAAGAAATGATAATCCTATAGTATCATTTTTTCAAGCACACAAAAGAAGGAAGACATACACACAGAAAAGATATCAGGTCATCATACAATAAGTAAGTTTGGCGAGATTAATTGTGGGCTATCAGATCATGCACATCACTATGTAGGGAATTATAATTATGTTTAATTATAACAATAACTGAAGTAATGCAGTACAAAGGTTTTTACTTAGTCGATACAATAAAAACAATGAATAGGTCTTGGTCGCTCCAATTATTACGGCCATCTGCTTGCGATACACACCTTACAGACATGGTATAGAAGAGCCGGCTTTAAATCTTGAGTCCACTTGCGTAATAAATTTTTCCTTTTCTTGAAAATGATCCTTTAGAATAAGCTCAGAAAGAGCCAATTTCATGACAAGCTAGCTACTCCTATGACCTCTCCTCAGGGGTGGATCCAGAAAAGTTTCAGGGGAGGGGGCGACTGGCAGGACGAAGGATATTAGCAGACATGGGTCACTCTCTTTTTAACCATTTCATTTTTAATTTTGAAACCATGTTTAACCTGTTAGCTCTCTTCATTAAAAAGACGCAACAGAGAAGATTTCCTTCTTTGACGCATGTTACTAACCAGAATGGTTCTTTGAATTCTCCGTCGCGGCTCAGCTTAGTGCGATCGTGGTAGTATCAAGAAATGAGAGTCCTCTCCATATAGCGCCATTTTAATGATGAGAGAACACGTTAAAAATGGATTTAGTCGTGGGTTTACGTAAGCTCAAGGGGATGCGTGCTATTGGTCTATCTACCCTCCACACCCCCCCCCCCCCCCAAAAAAAAAAAAAATCAGTTTTCGTGTTTGATTTCTGAATAGCCAATAAAAGTTCACTACTCACTTTAATAGTCCCATACATTATTTTTAGACATGCATTTAATCAATCATTGGAAAGATGTGGGGGAAAAACTGTAAATTAGCATTTGATTTAAACCAGCCTCAATCCTGCATTTCAATTTTAGACAGGACGATTAGTACAAATGGTCCTGTAGTTATGCAGTTCGTGTGCTTGCTTATATACACTATTTTTTGTATTCTACCATGCTAATAGGTGTGTTCCAGAATAACTAAAAAGCTAGTTTAATTCTTTTCTTTTTATTTTTTTATTAAAGAAGAAATATATGTATACATATATATGATTATAAAAATTATAAAATTGAAGAGTCTGGTTATTGGAGCGTAATGAACAACATATTAAAAGATCTAATTTACCTTTATAATTTGAATCATATATGTTAGTTTGTAGCTGGAAATAAATACTTAATACATTGAAATATATACTATATATTCGTAGTCAATTTTCTTAACATTCGTAACTGAAATTTATTTCATCGGAGCAAAACTTTTAAAACTGCTAAATTGTTTTAATCCAATTTTAACATTTGTATCAAAATAGTTAACGTAAACTTAAGAAAATAAACTGCACTTTGCTTTGTAGAACTTATAGTAGTCTGCTATTGAGCTGCTTAGAGCTTCACGTTAACGGATAAAAAAAATTTTTTTTTTAGATGTCAAATTTCAGAGAGGGAGAGGAAAAAAAAAAATGCGTCTCGTAAAAGAAAAATAAAACATGAAGTTTTCAGCATTTGATTTAGTGCAGACGATAATTTGAACTGCCGAGAAAATAACTAATGGCTTTTTCGCACCGAAAAATTATTATGAGATTTTGTGGATTTTAATCGATAATTTCTGGAATTATTTGACCAGTGGTATAATTTTTATACAACAGCCTGTATTAAGTCATAATTAAATTTTCAAAACCCGTGACATCAAAATGATCGCTACCTCACATACAATATTTAATTTTCTTACTGTGCAGGATATTAAAAAAGCGTTTTGGAGAAGAAAAATCGCTGAAAAAAGGGCAGCCGTTGCCATCGCTCGACTTAACTACCAGCAAGATGGCGGACGATCGAAACGTTCATCGCGGCCACAGATCTGGAGACCCTTTATTCACGACAGTTGGCTGTGCTCGCGCTGTCGTCAAAAAAGGGTCTCTAGATCTGTGGTACGCGATTAACGTTTCGATCGTCCGCCATCTTGCTGGTAGTTAAGTCGAGCGATGGCAACGGCTGCCCTTTTTTCAGCATTGGGCAATCTTTCCAGCTGTTTTCGCATTCTTCCATTTTTCAGCAGATGTCAGTGCTGTTAAAAATAATCGTGACAATTTTTTTGACGGGAAATGACGTGCTAAAAAGTAAAGGATTCTCGTAGAGCTATGTCACCCGCAACTATCTTTATAGAAATCGAATCTATTCTTCGTGACTGGCAACAGTCAAAACGTCAGAGTTGGGTGTTCCCAGAGCGAGAACACTGCGCGTTAAAGGGTTAATAGATTTTTAAGGCTGACAATTTTTCCCCCCTTGAATTTTTTCAGGTATCTGTTCAAATTTTCAAGCCAATCTCTCCCACTGAGCGGATTTGTACGCCAAGCCAACAAAACCGGCAAACATAATTCCATTTTTATTTATAGGATTTTTCCTTCTAAAAACGTTCTCATCCAACGAAATTAGTGATGTGACCTCAGGCTGTCCGCATTTATGAAATGAGTAACCTGATTTACGAATGACAAGGCACAGCGCCACTCACGTTCCGGAGAAAATTACTGTGGAATCTTTTGGGGGTGAAAAGCAGTTCCCCCAAATTATTTATCACGTGCTGATGATTATGAATGGAGGCGCGATGTCAGAGAAACAACTCGTGTTTTTGAGGAGATGGGCAGTTTTTTTCTTCACCCTCTCATAAAGAAACGGAAGAAATTTGAAAAACGTAATACATAGGGATGCTTTCATTAATTGAAGAATGCTTGTTTTGTGCGTAAATTTCGATAAATATGAGAAACACCAAATAAGCAAAAAGGATTTTTTTTTTTTTTGCGACATATAGTTCGCGAGGCTGTGATTAGGAAATTTAACCAGAACCCGACTAAGCCAACCCGGGGCAGACATTTGTCAAGGGGCCCTTTCTTATATACGCAATTTACATTATTAATGACTATGTCATTTTATCTCTCAACACCCTTTTTTGAAAAATGTGTCCCAAAAATGCAACATAAAAAAGAGACACAATTTTACATGTATTTAAAGACTATTAGTTCACAACAGCTTTAATCTATATATTGTTACACTACTTCGTAAGCTGTAGAATATGCTTCACATGTATTTTTCTATAAATAGGTTATACTCATAAAAATTTCAACTTAGGGTTACCAGGCGAAATACGCGAAAGATGGGCGACAAAATGACAAAGTCAATTAATATCGTTTTAATATGGCAATAATGAAACTAAAAAATTTAAGGGGGTTCAGGGGGATCTCCCCTTGACGAGGCTCGAACAGCCAACTTTTATATATATATATATATATATATATATATATATATAAAACTATATATAAGTAAAACACAATGTATACTGCAAATAAGACATAAGACATATATATTATTTATTTATTTATGGGCGCTCGCTCTTGACCATCAGTTATTACTGAGGGTCTACTGAGGCACTACTGAGGCCCGAAGTACTGGTCTCTTTATTATGGAGGCACCTAATCCCTAGTAGCACAATTAGTCCAAAAAACGTTTAAAACACGTTTTTTAGCGTCAAAAAACGTGTTTCCAACGTAATTTAAACGTTTTTTGAACTAGTTGTGCTTCTAGGGATACGTGGACCAGTATTCCCTCGTATGAAGTAACGGGCGAAATGGCATCCAAGGCCGGACCGGGAATCGAACCCGGACCCGTGGTGTGGTTGATTGATTCTTTAGCCACTACACAACCCGGGCGAAAGTTCACAAGAATTAGAAAGCCCGGAACTACAGGCTTACTTAAGTGCCAGGCTTTCTAATCTTGTGGATACTTGGAACTTATTTTGCAACTGAAAAAGGGGCGGACCTTTGGTACCGCCCAACATGATTATATTCTTTACCAGATTAGATTCATGACCAGACATTCATTATTTTACTCAAAATGTTTTAATAAAACCTTTTTTTTTCAGCAAAGTTGTTTTGTCTGATTATGGCAACGCTACTCTAGGGCGATCTGCCAAGGATGGGGGGGGGGGAGGATTAGTAGGAAGACTTTCTTAGGGGTTCTAAGGCGTATTAACGTTACATCTGGAGAAAACCTACCAAAACTCTAGACCATTAGATCGACAGCCGCACGATGGGACCCGAACCCGGGACCTTCACACTTCGGTCGTCTAGCATTTTCAGTGACATACCCACTGTGCCCTGGTGAGGCCTTCGGTATAGCTTAATAACTTTTTTTGTGGAGTGCTGTAAG
Organism: Cheiracanthium punctorium; assembly: GCA_038373885.1. Lineage (NCBI taxonomy): Eukaryota > Metazoa > Arthropoda > Arachnida > Araneae > Cheiracanthiidae > Cheiracanthium > Cheiracanthium punctorium. Next base: position 406,439 of record JAWZYV010012675.1, on the reverse strand, counting down.
TAGAGAGTAAGGAACATTTTTTTAGAAGCTAAACATTTCTACAAAATATAGTAGGGACATTTCTTCATATGGGGACCCTCTTTTGACTGGGGGCCGAGGAAGCTACCCAGAGTCATGCTCTGGAATAAGTGTATAATTTAATCCTGTGTAAGAAAAAACTATTCATGTAAACAATAGTTTACATGAATAGTTTTGTTTAAGGTGTTCTCATCTGGCAATGATAACATCGAAAAACTCTAGTGTTTAAAAGTTAAAATTAATACAGAACTTTATACATAACACACACACACACATAATATTAACATTTATATGTATTAACATTTAACATTATATTAACATTTATATGTATATATAAACATTTCACACGTTTCGGGTAGTACGAAAGGTCCACCGTTCTGCAGCTGTAAGAAGTTCCACTGGAGGAAAGTGAGAGTACTGGAAATATGAGAGAAGTGACAGTTTTTACAGCTGAAGAAGGGTGAACTTTTTGGATCACCTGAAACTTTCGTACTGTTTCATATAAAAATGTGTAATTTTTTAAAAAATTTAATTTTAACATCTGATAAACTGCTGAGGGAAATACAATTATTTCTCATAAGTATTGGTGTAAAAGTTTAGTCCATTCAATGGATAAATGCTAGATAATAAATTGCTGAGCAAAATACAGTTACTTCTCATAAGTATTGATGTAAAAGTTTAGTCCTTCCAATGGATAAATGTCAGATAATAAACTGCGGAGAAAAATACAGTTACATCTCATAAGTATTGACTTGAAAGTTAGTCTTTTCAGTGGATACATGTTTGATAAAAAGTTTTTGAGCAAAATGCAACTATTTCTTTTACGATGGTGTAGCTGTTATAGTCCATTAAATGGATACATGATAGATAACTCATGCCAATGTAGTGTACGATTATAGTTTTAAGCTTTTAGACCAGGTATGGGCAACCTTTTAAAAGTTGCGGGCCAAATATCAGGATGTTAGCGGCGTCGAGGGTCGTATAAGTGGGATTTTGAATGGTTTATATGGGTTTTAGACGGGTTTTGACATGTTCTGCGGGTCTGATCAAAAGCCGTGACGGGTCACATCCGGCCCGCGTGGCGGACGTTGCTCTTATGTGTTTTAGACTAGATTCTAAGGAATTCCTAAATGTTCCTTCCTTGTTCTGATTCCTAAAACAAAAAACGAATTATTTAACTTACGCAAAATTAAACACTAAAAAATTAATTGCTGTTACCTTAAAAAAAAAGACCGCTGATATGTTAAAAGGATTTTCGAAGATACATGCAATTCAAACAAATCTTTTTCATTATAAGTATTATTGGGTACTTAGGTATTATCCCGGCGGTCATTTCCGCCAAACGATTTTTGCATCAAATGTGCTGGCAAACTGTTGCCAAACGTATTCCATTTGTACGGCATTTGTCTTGGCGAAAAATTGCTCGTCTTGGCAGACCGCCGGGATAATACGTACGTACCGTATTATTGTTTTTACTGGCTGTGAATGTGTAAAATTAATTATTCTACCTCAAGTGTATTTTTTAAATAAATTAATTGATTTAATTGTAATTGTTTACTAGAAATGGAACGAATGGTGATGCAAAAAGTATAATGAGGATGACGGTTGTGTCCATTGCTGCACCAAAATGAGGAATGATATTTGTTTGTTCTTTTTTTTACCTCTCGATATGTTGTATCCTTCTCTTTCTTTTTCCCAGTTGCTGAAACTTGCGGCGAGCGCTTGCGTCATTTTCTGATTCGTTCCGGGCGTTAAAGGCGGCACTTGGCTCGGAAGATCTGAAAAATCAGTAAATTAGGCTGTTAAGAACGAGCATGTATCAAGTAGGGAGCAGACAAGAAAATGAAAAGTTGGAAAAAAAAAAAAGAGTTCTACTAGTGAAAGTGAATGTCGTAGTTAATGACATAATACAAGACGCTCCATTTCTACTTAAAAGGAGTAATATTTCAATTACGGATGAATATTTAAGTATAGATATTAGGGATGGACGCGAGACGACTTTTTTGCGAGACGTGACAGAGGTTTACAGCTTTTTTGCGAGACGAGACACACATTTTTAACATTACGCTATAGGGATTTTTGCGAGACGAGACAAAGCTTTTAGGCTATTTTGCGAGACGCGAGACGCTTATTTTTCGTCTCGCGTCCATCCCTAATAGATATCATCTACGTGGCTAAAGTTTTTATGAGTGTTCCGATTTTTTTCCAAAAAAGGTCGCAGCCTGTGGTAGCAGGGGAGGAAGTGTTACCGAGCATGCGAAAGGGGGGGGGGGGAGAAAATGCAAAGCAGCTAAAATAGTATTTGAAATTCGAGTTTTTTTCTACTTGATTCCTTTTATATGTTTTTATTTTCTGAGTTTTAGAACGCTAGAAACCACTTCCGTTTTTGTTAGATTGTTGAATTTCACACCTTATAAAAGAAAACAATAAATTCTGTTGCTACAGTAACTGTAAAAACAGAATTTGAAACTAATTAATTATCTTACGCGCATGAAGACGAAATACGTTGAGTGTAGTTTTCACTAAAACGAAGAATTACATTACTGCCAGAAAATTGCTTTTTACAAGAGCACTACCTAAAAATAAACACTTAGCGGAAAAAGCATTCTTCTAATGTCGTATTTTTTACACCATATTTTCTAGTCTGGTATCCTGAACCATGATTCGGTCCATCCAATCCAATGATTGGGTGATCCAATGCAGTTAGTAGACAGCAGAAACTGCTGTGGAAATAAGAGGTATTTTGAAAAGGATTTTCACTATATAAACCATTCTGATTTATTTTCTGAAAGAAATAAATAAATAAGTAAATCGAATGCTGAAATTCAAAAGTTTTGAATTAAAGAATTTGCAAAAAATTGTGAAATATTATGGAATGTTAATCCTGATAAATACAGATGGTTGTTTTTTAATAAGGGAGCATAAATGTTATTTACATTTTCTTTTCACAATAATAATTTGAAAATAATTTTTGTTTATTATAAAAAATAATATCAAAAGTGAAACTTAAGTTAGAGATAGTTAAGTAATAAGTTAGTAAAGCTCTATTTCAATAACATTCGAGCGGCTTTCATTATTATTATGAATGGGCGGGGAGGGGGAGGGACAAATCAGAGCTTAACTAAAATTACTCTTAAATTCAGTGAATTAAGCAAATCCTCGCAACAAGACTAATGAAATACCCTTAAAATTTAAGTAAAAGTAAAAAGGTAGCATATGTAAGCTACATTTTCATTTTTTCACTGTTTATTAGACTCAGCTACTGGAAATAAAAGTCTACTTTAAAAAAAAAATATTAAGAATTCCTTTAAGTAAATTTTATGCCTGGCTATATTATGAATAGTTCTGCATAGGAATATTCGAATTACTTACACACGTAGGAGCTACCTTATTAAAAAAGAGAGAGACTTTTGGAACAAGACATCGAAAATGTGTCTCGGTTATTTCACAAAAAAATCCTATACTGTATCCAGTAATAGAATTTTCAATTTGCCGAGGGAGGAAGTTTACGACAGGAAATATTATGCACATATATCACTTTTAAGGGAAATAAAATATATTTACAAGTACAAGCATATTCATTAAAAGCACCGAAATAAGTTAAAAATTTTGATCAAAAATTTGATTCCCAATGTCAAATATACAATGTTTAGAAATCCCGCGAAAGCATGATGTAAATTATGCTATGGGAAGGAAAAATTGCATAAAAATGAAAAATAGCAATCCTACAGAACTGGTAGGTTATTTGAATAAAATTAAGCTTTCCGCAATATTTTTATACCTTAATTTTAATGCCAATACACAGAAAAGTAACCATTATTTGTTTATGAAATTGAATAGCGTTTTTTGTAGATTACGTTCATCTATAATGGTCCTCCAATGAATTCTTTTCCAAAGTTGTCATAAGTTTCATTATTACTTCGTTTGAAAACTAACTGTGTAAAATAACCAGATGACTGGGGTTTCTTTTACGTCAGTCAAAAATGTGACTCTATAAATCAAAAATTGCGGGAAAATCATAAACTCTGCTACAAACTTCAGGTCACATTCGCAATTCGTGCGGTTCCTTGAGACGACAAAGTTTGATATTTTTCACTCGACTGGAGCATGGAGGATTTAAATATTTAAATTGAGCATTTAAGGGGAGAAACGAAAATTAGTATATTATTAGCTTAAGCAATAGTCAATCAATAGTAGTAAATTTGTTGCAATAATATGGTTAAAGCACTAGAGGTGTTAATAAACATTTCTGGAAGTTAAAAGTATTTTCTCTATTCATCATTTTACATTGGACGCCCTATAACTAAAAGATAAGTTATCCTATGTTAATATTACCGTGATAGTTTCAAAAGAAGAGAGTACTTGAACGTTTTCAAATCACTGTCATTCACAGCTTTTTAATAAAAAGTGTAAAACTACGAAAATTTAAAAAATTTAATTACATTATTATCATTGCTATTATTATTGTTATTACCGCGAGACAATATTTTTTGCGACATGATTGAATTTCTACAAACAATAATATGTCATGCTTTGAGCCTTTTTAAGATAAATAACATGCTTAATAAGTTAAATAAATTTTTTTGTCCTTGTGCCTTTTTTTTTTTTTCAGCTTGTTGCAAAATGGTAACATCTTTCCTCACGCAGAAATGAAGTTTGTGAAGCTAATTGTTTTGCTGCTGAAATAAACATTAGCGATATTTTTGCATTCACCATTGAGCAACTGTTTGTAATCTATTGTTCAAAACTAACACGAGAAAAGGAACTTGGAAAGCTGCAAACAATATATAAACATGTATATAAGAAGAACACGACCTCGTAACTACTTTTCTTTTATATAGTTCTGTAAAAGTTAATGTCACGATACAATTTTAAATTGTCTAAAATTATGTTAATTGTAAAAATAATAAACCACAGCTAAAAATATATTATTTATTAAAAAATATTGCGATTTTTTTTACGTCAAATTCTTTTAGTGATACATTTAGTCTTTGTCACCGGATTTGAAAATAGTTCCATAGGTTATTTATATTACATGGTAACCTTCTTACTGATATATGCATGCTTACAAACTAAAGTCTCAAAGACAATATTTCTAATCTACTACTCAGATTCTGTAACTTGCAAATATGCCATTTAAAATATTTTTTCGGTTCGAATTCACTAAAGTCGGAGAAAATAATGTGGAGATCTGAGAGATTTCTTACGGCCTACCAGATAGACTAACTTCCTTTTGTCTCTCCAGTTGGCCGTGGCTATACTAATACTATTCAAAGTTCAAAGGTAAATTTTTCAGATCTTAAGTACTGTGTTTTTTTTTAATCTTTTACACGTTTTATACATTAATATAGATGTATGTGTGTGTGTGTTTGTTTGCATTACTTATGAACTTTCTTTTCCGTGTTCATAGTAAATGATTAACAAAATAATCATAATAATAAAAAATAAAAAATAAATAAACAAAGAAAAATATAAATAAATAACATAAAATAAAATAATAATATTAAATAAGAAGAACACATATTAAATTTAAAAAAAAAAAGAAAAGAAAACATCTGAACATTTTTTAGCCAATACTCTGATGTATGTGACGGTTAGGTCCAGTGTTGGGCGAAAACAATTGACAATTAATACCTAAAAATCGTTAACCTAACAATCGTTAACCTAAATATCTGATTAATCAAACCAATGACTAATCAGTTATTAACTGTGACTTCGGAATTAAAAAAAACTAATCAATTGTTAAATCGCGAATCTGATATTCAATTGTTAATCATAAAATTAATCTGATTAAAGCAATCAAAAATTAAATTCAAATAAATGCATATATCGACTCAATTTTTTTTATTAAAATGTTGAGTTTATTTTTTTAACGCTTTCCAAGAAAGTTAAAACGTGTTTATAAATAAAATTTGTCTGTCTGTTCCTCTGTTTATTAATGCAGACTACAAACGGAACAGACAGACAAACCGACTAACAGAATTTATAATTACTTTAAAATTTAGTAAAATTTATTAATTACTTTAAACTAATTAACATAAAATTTATAATTAATTTAAATGTTAAAAAGGAGCCTCTAGAAAAATTCTTAGGTCCCTGTTTTACTTAATTTTTTTCTGAACAAGTTTGAATTGTTAATTTGTTCATTAAAACTGAATTTTTGATTAAGGATTAATCAAAATTCGCGCTTTGTATAAGGGTTTATTATAAGGTTGCGCTTTAATTGAAAAAATTGATTAACAGTTGATTGATCTTTAATTGTGAAATTCTTTACTTAACAGCCGATTAATATTATTAATTGCTTTAGACTGACGATTAAACCACGAATCGTTAGTTGTTTATACACGATTTCACCCAGCACTGGTCAAGACTTTGTTTAGTTAGTGGTGACATGGTTAGACTTATATCAAGTGAAATTGATCGCATAGCAAAATTATATAGCTGAAAAGCTCGATTTCAAAGATTTAATATTGATAAACTGAAAAAGTTCTCAGAATGTTTTCACTTGCATAATGGAGGGATAAGAAAAATATGCATTAGTAAGAAAATCAAATTTAAATCATTTTAAAGTTAAAGAAATAATAATATTTTGATAATTTAATCTAATTTTCAAATGTATCAGACAAAATGCTGAAAATAAAATTTTAAGAAAGTTCGAAGGCATGATATTCAGTCATTGTTTCTAAGCGTGGGAGGAGAGTCACTCACATAATCAGTTTTGATTGATTGCCTTATGAAGAATGTATAAGAGAATTGCTAACATCTGGGTTGTAAGACTTTTTAAAGATAAGATTATTACACTAAAGTCTGAAATATTTTGGGTATTATCCATCCAATATCCCGTTATGATTTGAAAAACATAAATGCCCAACGTTCCAAGAAATGAATCAAGCCAGTAGAGTCAAATAATCTACATGCAGAGGCAATAAAATTTTGCTCATCAACACATCATCTTTGAATGTTAAACAGTGTTGTTATGTCCCCTGGAAACCGGAAAACGATGCCAGATCATCCATACAGTACGGCGAAGGGCGAAAGAGGACGGCTTTCATTTTAATGAGCCTCAGTGGGAGGAAGTCCGACTTTGCTCAGTTTCCTAATTTTGGTCGAGTTCCAGATAAGAGACCTAGCATCTGAAATCGGCACCCCCAAGGTATCGTTGGAATATGGAGGACATTGGAGTTACTAACAGATTTTACGTGCACCACCTCCCATTATCGTACACGGCTTCCCAGAGGCCCGGCCGAGAGAGGTTTGCAGCCTCCCAAGCATCGGCAAAGCCGGTGCTGCTTCACTTTCCTTGTTCTCATGGGAACGGAGCTTAGAGACTAGCGGGAATATTTTAACAGTGGAAATCATTAACGGGTCTTTACTTTTAACGGAGATTTGAAAGCACAAGCTAACTTCACCGGAGCAATACACGGACAATATGCTATTTTAACAAAAATACTCAACAAAACATACATATAAAATAATGTACAACTCAACAAAACACTGAACTCAACAAAACACTGGTGTTAATAGGTAAAATTAATTTGAAACCTTGTAAAATAACACACATAAAAAAGGTAACTGTCAAGACGATAGTTCCAGTGCTACAATAGGCCTGCCCCACTGCAGTTGCATAAAGAAGTTGCACCCTTCACACAAGCAGAAAAGTTAGAATACAAAATCGTATCAATAAAAAATATTATTTTATTACTACGCTGAAATTTGTTTGTTTCCTCAAACGACCCAAAGATGATAAATAATCAGAACAATTCTGATATATACGTGGATTTTCAAAGAAACTGCGACGCAAATTGTGACACTTCTAGATTTGTCAATGGTTATTTAACGCGTTTTTCAAAAAAGCAGGCTTTTGAAAGAGATGCGAAATGAAATTGTACGTTGTTCATGTTTTCTAATATATGTCTACAACGTGTTATAATTTTTCCTCTCACTATTTTTGAGAATAAAGCATACTAATGCTTTATTAATTATGGTGTAAACAAAATATTATTAGCAAATATTAATAGTGAATTATTAGGAATTACTAATAGTGTAAACAAAAACCAACGAAACAAATTAGATTTTCTGATTCCTAACGAATCGTCTTTCATTAATTTTTGTTTCATTCGCGGCAAAGCAGCAGGTTAACACACAGAGACTGATGGTGTAGAGAAACAACTTTTAATTCAACAAACATAACGCCACTAAACAGAGGCACGAACAAGAAGATAGAGACACAGTTTTATAAACATCTGATTAACAAACAAATCAAACGTTTTGAAAAACATTTCACCTTTTCCCCCCACCATTCACAAACCGAGCTCGAGGCTAGAATCAGGGCACGAACATTCAAACAATTTCTGTTCAAAATATTCGCTGAAAGAAGTTTATCTCATTGTGCCCGGAACAATAAAAGGATCCGACTCCTCGAGAGTAATAATCTAAGTAACCTTTTGAGGCCCACCGTTTGTAAAATTTACTCTGAATTCACTTACGCTGGTGAAACAAGCGAACGTGACGCAAACTTTTAATCTTAAGAATCTGTAGATGGCTGGCTCTCTCTACTTTTCATTGTCAGCTTTTTGCCGGGCGAGTGATTAGGGAGTTTTACAAAATTAACAGCAAAGCGAAAGAGATAAAATGGGGGCCCCCCTGACCTACAAAATGAAACAAAAGATCCCAGGACGGGCCAGTTTCGCAAGGGGTCCGCGCGTTGCCAAAGACCTTTGACAGCAAGTCGTGGACGTTTTGAGCTTAATGTGCTGGAGCTTTTGTTTTGATGTGTTGAAAGTCAGAAGTGATTGTTATTTTTTTTTTTTTTAGCTGGTGGTTATACGCGTGCCAGGCAGGATGTTTGGGGATACTGGAAATTTGTCGTAGTATTGCTCACGATACTTCCGCAGTTTTAATTCTGAAAAGCCAGGAAATGCTGTTTCGTTAGAATGGTACAGGCTGCAACATTTTACATATTACGTGAAATTTTTCGTAAGACTCGCTTTAGAATGAATGAGTGTATGGCCAAAGTAAGAATATTGAAAAACCGTTGTATTTCATAATACATTTTCTCTCGAAGCTATTCTGTTTGACATTACTGAACACTCAAATTTAAATTCGGAAATATAAAGACCACCCCTTCCCCACAAAATATCCTACTGTAGTGAAGCTGATCCCTGACTTACTGATTCTCTACCAATTCCAAGATAAAACTTTTAGCGCTATTATTCCAAAAAGATTAAAATATTAAGCACAAAAAGCGCAGTAACATTTACAACGTTTGTACAATCCGCTTCAAAATTTTCATAGTTATCTATAAAAATATAGAAAACAATGCGCTACTTTAAAAATCTAAAAATCCACCCGTTCCCTCATTTTTAAGCGTTTTTTTGCTATTTTCACCTTTACTTTATTTCTGACAGTAAAAAAAGTGTATCATTTCTGTGACAAAATTACGAGCCACAGGTGACAATAACGCTATACTGAAGTCACGTTTATCAGGCTTTGAAGGGAAAATTGCGATTTCAATTCATTGGGGTAAGCCTTATTCCCGCCATGCTGAATTCATCAACTTTATGTACCTTTTCCTCGAAAATGGTAAGAGATCATGGTACAAAATTTTAAGAGCAGTTAGAATAACAGATTTTACTTACTTTAACACGTCAGTTAAAAAAAAAAAAAATTGTTAAATTTTTACTTAAAATCACTTTTAAATTTCCATTTTTGATAGAATCTTGCTTGATCTTTGAAAGAATCTCGACTCGACTAAAACGAATAATATTCAATATATATACAAACCGCCATGTTAAAGCATGTAATATAATATGATATTCCTGTCATTAAAAAATTGAGTTCATAAGTTTAATTAAAAAATTGAGTTCATAAGTTTAATAGAGATTGAGAAAAAGGACCACGAACCTGTAAAATCCACGTTTTGAGAAAACCCGCTTTAAAGATTTCACATAAACGTATAAACTATAAAGTGCATTGGGGAAATATCAAAATTTCTAATACTTCTGTTCTTCAGATAAACAGCGTAATACATCGTTAGAAAGATAAAAGTTTAAAGTATTTAATCAGGGTTTCTACAGATTTCTCTGCTTTTGCTTCCCTGACTTTTCCCTGACATATATCACATCTTCCCTGACTTTATCTAGTGCGCTTTCCCGAATTTTGAGTTTCTAGTTTTAACATTACATCCTTTAATTAATAATTTTATGTATATTTTGCCTCCTTTTTTTTACAAATAATAATAATAATAAATTAATACATACAAGAATCTTATTTGACATCACTGGATTCTAACAAAAACCATGTTCGATAATAATTAAAGATTAAATTAAGCTTATTTCAACTGCACAAGATATGCTCATAAAGAACACATTTTAAAATTATTTATAAGGTTAAATGAGAAGATGAAAATAAAACAATTTCTATACTTAGGTTCTAACAACAAGTATTTTCTTTATTTTGCCGCAAAAATTAATTTTTCTTGCATTTCCTGACCTTTCTTCAATTTCTGCTAATTTCACCGACTTTTTTCTCAAATCCCATACTTTCCTTGACCAAAACTTATTTCCCTGACTTTATTTGATATTCGCTGACTTTCCAGGTCTGTAGAAACTCTGCTAATTGATAGTCTATGCCCCCTTTAGACCTCGTTTAGTCGATACGGATCCGGGCAGCGGAACATTTCAAATTCACATAGGAAACCCATAAAAATCATTTAAAATTCCTCTTAAATCCCATTTATATGGCCCCTGACTTCGGTAACATACTAAGTTTGGCCGCAACTAGGGTTGTCAACCATCCCGCGAGATCCGGGACGTACCGTTTCTAGGGCTTTAGAGGACACGTCCCGTGAAAGGTGCGTGCGGTACGCTATACGTCCCGTTTTTTGTTTACAATAAGTAATTAAATAATCGGACAAATCAAAAGAAATTTTAAGCATTATATTATGAATAAATGTGACTTTAGCAAAAGTGATTGTTTAATTCGTTTCGTTTCCCAATAAGTAATATTATGTTTTCAGTAAAAGTAGTTTAATATAACTTATGTTTATTTTCCAAATAAATAATTATCATAATCTTGACAGAAGATGTCACTTAAGACTTGAAGCTTCTTTTATAAAGGTATATGTGATACCTACTTACAGGCTGTTTTGATTATTTCTTAAATGACAAAGTAAAAAGGTTTTGCTTTTCTTTGTGAAAGGAATTAAAAAGATCAATCAATTTAATTGCTAATGATCGTACTGTTTGTTCTGATTATAAAGTACTCCATAATTATCAATGTTAATTTTTAATTAGTTTGTCTGATTGTTTTAATTTTTCTTAACTATGCTGCATGTATAATTAAGCCTAAGTAAAACATACTATTAAATAAAACTGTTTAAAATGTAAAAATTAAATCTGATTTTATTTTTTTTATCGCCTTTCTGTAATGAGTAAGCTGGGGGCATTTTTTTAGTCACGTCCTGAATTTTTAATCGCGAAAGTCCCGTGAATTCGTGAATAAAAGTTGACAAGCCTACCCGCAACTTTTCAATGGATGTCCAGCTTCAGATAGATACTATACGTAAACGTCAAATTATATTTACCCAACACGCAATTCAACACAATATCATTGGTATCACGATAGAGACAAAACTATCACCGGACTCCCAACCTAACAGAGCACCTTTCTGAAAGCAAAGCACGCAAAATTCTGTCCGCGCTAACCTACAGACACACTGGCTCATACAGACACACTGACTCCACTGCAACACATTATATGAAATAAAAGTATCGGTATACATTTCATAACAAATAAAATAACAATTTACCGCCTAATATTTATTAAACTTCCTTCAAAGTAATATACTCCGACTGCAATGCACTTATGGTCTATTTCCTCCCCCCTGCTTTAGTCTTCCAAACGTATTTTTAAATTGTTTCTGCGAAATAGTTTGGAGCCTAGCAGAGAGCCCACCGTGGAGTGAGCTAATGAAAAAGTTGATTACCTCGCAAAAAACAGACGCTACTGCTTTGTGAGATCAAATCTTCCTTTGACTTTTCACTCGCTAACTTCTAGTCAAAATAGAGTTTGAGAAAAGATTTAAATTGGATGTGATTGCTTTGGCTAGGGGGAAAGGATTGTGATAGTGGAACGTCTATTTCGGACCTCCCAGGAAGTTCTGCTGTTGCCACTCTCCGTCTTTTAACCCTTTAACGCGCAATGTTCCCGCTCTGGGATCACCCAACTCTGACGTTTTGACTGTTGCCAGTCACGAAGAATAGATTTGATTCCTATAAAAATAGTTGCGGGTGACAGAGCTCCACGAGGATCCTTTACTTTTTAGCACGTCATTTCCCGTAAAAAAAATAGTCACGATTATTTTTAGCAGCACTGACATTTGCTGAAAAATGGAAGAATGCGAGAACGGCTGGATAGATTGCCCAATGCTGAAAAAAGGGCAGCCGTTGCCATCGCTCGACTTAACTACCGGCAAGATGGCGGAGGTCCGAAATAGATCGTCCGCCATCTTGCTGGTAGTTAAGTCGAGCGATGGCAACGGCTGCCCTTTTTTCAGCATTGGGAAGGGGTTGCGCCTCAAAGGGTTAACAGGACACGATTGTCTCAATGCCCATCTTTTCAGAATTAGACTGAAGGACTCTCTGGTTTGTTGTCTGTGGGACTCTGGATCCCCAATCGACAGATTACATATTGACACGGATTTTGCACTTAAGAGTTTTAACTGTATTGTTCAAAAATATTGGGAAGCTGGAAGGCTAATGACTTGATTGTTAAAGCATGCCGTTTTTGTCATAAATAAATAATCTTTATATTGCGAAAGATTTTTCAACGAACTGCTTTATACAAGCAGCAGAGAAAGTTAAATAGTAAATTCTTGAAAATTTCCCCAATATGAAAAGATTTATTTTGAAAAATACACCCACACCCAAAAGAAAACAGTTAACATCAGTTAGATTTTGGACCGAATTAGAAGTGGTATTTTAGGTGCAAGGCGAGACACAGTCATCTCAGGGAGTAACCAATTGAAATTCAATGAAAAATATTCAAAGAATATTCTGAAAGGATAATCTTTAAGGAACTTAAACGAAGAGTGCCAGTTTTGTGATTTTGCTCCATTTTGGAAAAACCCAAGATCCGGCACTACAGGCAGCCCATAGCAGCAAAATAATTAACCGTACAGAAATCTGGCAAATGAGAAATTCGCCCAAAACAATGAGTATTTTTAATTTAACGATTGTTAAAAAATACAACTTCTAAACTTTCGTATTTGTCGGTAAATATATAAAAAACTTTGAACGCAGCTGGCTGTGCCGGGCACAGCCAGCTGCGTCAAAAAAGGGTTTCTAGGTCTGTGGCACGCGATGAACGTTTCGATCGTCCGCCATCTTTCTGGTAGTTAAGTCGAGCGATGGCAACGGCCGCCCTTTTTTCAGCATTGGACAATCTATCCAGCTGTTCTCGCATTCTTCCATTTTTCAGCAGATATCAGTGCTGTTAAAAATAATCGTGACCCTTTTTTTACGGGAAATGACGTGCTAAAAAGTGAAGGATTCTCGTGGAGCTATATGTCACCCGCAACTATTTTTATAGAAATCAAATCTATTCTTCGTGACTGGCAACAGTCCAAACGTCAGTGTTTGGTGTTAAAGGGTTGCGCGTTAAAGGGTTAAAAGAGTATTTCTTTGTTTTTTTTTTTAATTTAAAAACTAGAAAACATTTAAAATACTGTAAAGTTATTCTTTTTCAAAACAATAGACAGAGCCACCTTCCACCAAAAATCACGCACGCCCCGAAGACGAGGGTGCAGGAAGTGATCAGTTTGCCGTCATCTCGGGTAGTGCAACACGTGTGATGGGGGTCTACCGGAATTACGCAACAGCGACCATGGTGAGATACTGAAGAAGTGTGTTGCGTGCGTGAGTATTTGTGTGTGTACGTATCTGAGAGAGATGCTATTGCTGCCTACGAGAGAGGAAACGAAGACGGTCCGTCCAGCCTACAGAATGGAGCTCTACGGCGGAGGCGGAAATAAGAACAAGAAATGCAAATCGTGCAGAAAGCACCGCCTCATGAAGCACTTTCTGGCATCAACATTTTATTTGTATTCGTGTTACTGCATAGTGAATAATGAAAACAAATACTTCAGCGTTATTATAGCTCTGGATTATAACACTACTCATACAGATTAATTTGTGGAAATTATTTTGTGTGATAATTTATCAGGATTTAAACTAATTAATTGTGAAAAAAAAAGAAAGAAAAGAAATGACTGATTTACATCAATTTAATTCAGATGCTGTTTTTCACATCCCCAAACATTCTTCACAAGTTTGAAACACGCAAAACATTTTTCACATATTTGAAAAGCCCTGTTAGGGGTACAAATAAAGCGTACTGTAAAACAGCATGTTTTACATTACAATGGATGTAATTTTAAAGGAAAGTAATTTTAAATGGAAAGTAAATAATTTTATTAATGGAAAGTAATTTTAAAATATTTTTTTTTTAATCAAAGATATAATTTATAAGAGATTAAAATTAGATTGACATAACAAGCATTTTCAATACCCTCCGCCACCCCTTTTTTTCTTCTCTTTTAAGAATGCATTCGGCAGAGCAAAATAGGTTTCGGATAAATATGAATTAGAAAGATAAGGAAAGGAAAAATATTGTAAATTCAGAAAGTGACAAATTTTAAATTAATGCTTAAAAATATTACAAACTACGTTTTGAGGACGCCATGCTTTTAAATCGTAATAATATTTAAACAACTAGTTAGTGTTTTAAAAAGCTCTAAAGTTTTAAAATTATAACGTTTTCCCCTACTGTTCTGCTATTTTCACATTGCTTTACAAGTTTCCTTTGGGAAAATCATTCATTCATTGAATAAAGTTAAAAGACACATGAAATTTAAGAGATATTTTAAAACTATTAATTAATCAATTAAAGTACATAAAAAAAATTTCAATTTGCAGAAATATGTTTTGAAAAATCTACTAAGCAGCACCTTTTATCTCGAGTAGCATGCATGCAGCGCTTTGAAATTACATTTGGTGAAAACGAGACAGCATCTGTTTATCACGCTATTCGGCCGGAAAGCATTATTTACAGGCATCCGAAACGCTCTTCATGCTTATGAAATGAAAAATCAAGCATAGCGTGAAAAGGGTGTTTTATCATTTATCAATTCAAATAATAGTTCAATAAATATTTTCCCTTGCGAAAATAAACGTTTGTCGAAATGGTTTTATAAAATCGCAGTTTGACCGAAATGGTACAGATCACACCACTTGCTTAATGCTTGCAATTCGTGTTAGGTTATTTAATATTTTAAGACTCCTAACTGAATGCAGGAGTTAATATTTTACTACACCTACATTATAAGTCTGTAAAACAGGTCTTATTAAAAATCTTTCGATATTAAAGCTCTAAAGTCCGAATTTTAGCCTTATTACTATTATTTTTTTTTAATTCTATCTACTTTGTTTTCAAAATTGATTCGTTTTGAATAATTTGAGTGAAATTGTTGTACAGTGAGAATAACTTTAACTTACTGCATTTCCTCTCCTAAACGATAAATAGGGGTCTTGAGTGCATGAAAAGTAAAAGCATAGCAGGCATTGGTACGAAACCCAGAAATATTCTGGAAAGTGATACCGATACCTTATCTAACAATCTACATATTTCTACAGGAAAAGAAACAGTACATGGCAATGGACCAAATCAGAAAGAATAATTATGAAAACTGCTAAAATTTGTACAGTGCTGTAGGGTACGGTTTTACGAATACTTAGATTTTACTTGAATCCTGATATTGTTTTTGAAACCTCGTTGTAAGCAGAACAAAAAATGGCCTAATACGGCGAGCATGATCACATGATAAAAATAACTAAACAATAATGATAATAAAAATTAAAAAATATTGCATAGGCAAAAAAGACCATTCATCTGGCAAGCTTTATAGATCAAGTGAACTGCTTCGAAATAGAAATTGTATTTTGTATCCCTAACAAATCTGTTAGTTAATTTGTTAATTATTTTTTGTGATTTGCAGTCATGTACATTTTCCCATCCGTTTCATTATTAACAATGTTATTTAAACTGATCATATAAGTGCGCAGTGTGAAAGTTTTAACTATGAACTGCTTTCAATTTGCGTTGTGTTTGTAATCCCCTCTCAAAATGAATAATATTCAGCCGGACAGGTTTAATAGTACTGATAACCTGAAATGTTGTTATTAACTAGATTTCCCCGTATAATGTCGTGTGTTAACATGATTTTACATCTTATCGTGAATGCAGCATTCAGACATATTTCTTGAGGCTCATACCTTAACATTCAAAATTATGTCCTTATTAATTGGCAGACGCTTACGCAGACTTAATTAAAAATTCTTGTTAATGCGGCAGGAATAACTAAATGGCTACTTTTGAATGTATCAGTATTTAAATATGTTTTAAATCCTTATTATTATCAGTTCTCACATAGCTACGGTTGGGAAAAATAAAATTTACTTAATGTTTTTCTATATAATATGAGCTCTCAATGTAATCTATAAATAACGAGGCTCGGGGTAAAGAAAACGTCATAAGAAATGATAAAATTTTAGAATATATGACTCACTGGTTTCTTATCATAAGAATAAACTGAAGGTAACAATCTAATATAAGGTCTTAGTGTACAAACATTGACAGACAAGATAAGAAACTTTAAAGCATATGGTTTTTATTTATAAACGCATACATGTGCTCAGTGTTTGTGAATCCGACCAAAGCTAATGTAAATGGCAATTCAATCTAAGTTCTGATTCATCAAAATATATTTATACAATACAACTTTCAAAGCGACAAAAAGATAATCAATTATGTATACATAGAATAAATGTTCACAATCTGTTCGACAATCGTTTCAGGTGATGACTTTTAATTGCATTATTATTATATTTATGAAATTCATTTGAGTTTCATACAGCGAGATCCCCCAAAAGTGGTTAATTCCATTTCTTTGTTAATTGCGTAACGATAACTCCTTCGTGTTTGTGATACATTTAATAAATCCACAACATTGAGACAAGTACCTTAAGAGAGATACCTGATAAAACTGAAGTTGATGATCATGAAGAGATTTACAGAATATGTATATCCTTTTGGTCACTACGTATTTAAAACTCACGCATTGTTTTTTAACTGGAAGATGTGAATTTAATAGTTTAGTTTAGGTGTTTGATAACTTAGTGAATATCCTACCAAATATCCGTTCGAAAAAAAAAAAATGCAAAATAATGAAATGTCAGAATAAAATCTGATACTTATTTCTTTAGATACATAAAATATTCAATGATTTCTACTATTCTCTTAACTGCTAAAATAAAGATTTAAATGGATAAACTACTAGCAAAAATACCCAATAAAAAATTATCCCACCCCCTCTCCTTTCAGAAAAAAAGTTAATAATTATTTTATGACTTTAGTCAGAGCCGTGCTTAGAGAGTGGGAAACCGGGCAACTGCCCAGGGCCGCTAAAAAACTGTCGAATTCATGGATATAAAATAGCCAAATAAACTCTGACTTAGAACTGAAAACTGCACATCAATCAGCATAGCTGAGAAAAAATACAGAATTTGTAATTTCGTGTATAGCTTTCTTTTTCAAATTTACAACGTGGTGAATAAGCTAGAATACAGCTTTTACATTATGGAAAAGTATTGCATTAAAATCTTAATCAATAAATCAAATTTACTTAATTAGAATCAGTAGCAGCACCGGGGGTTTTTTAGGGGGAGGGGGAACAGGTCAAGATCCACAATTTAGTAAGTAGACAAATTTGAAAGATTTGCAATTATTTTTTGTCCTGGGCCACTAAAGCCCTAAAGCACGTCTCTCAGTTTAGTGTTTAGGAGGTAGAAAATTACAAAGCTTCATTTAATACACACCAGAAAATTAAAATTTCACGTTGCCCATTTCTGCATCAAAAATATCACAGATGATTGATAAAATTACTGGGCTGAAAGTAATGTACCATATCTTGTATTTAAGAAACACTGTCGTTAGTATCGTTTTGATAGAGATGTCTAAGTGTTTTAACTGCTATTAGGATTTAACCAATTAGGATTTCAAATAGTCTTTAAACTTGTACTGTATATGAATGAGAAGTGTAGAATAATTCAAAAATAATAAATTTCCTTTCCCATATGTTTCTCTTTAGGTCAAGCGTATTAAATAAAATGTCTATCATTTTTATTTTAAGTGTTCTTATGGTTCAAAATGTCAAATACCTTTTAAAAGGCTTAAGATATTGCTTTGACTTTTATCCAGAAATGAAACTATTCATGACTTACTAATAATCGGATTCTTAGTACGCAATGACCATGATATTTAAGTAATAACGCAAAGAGACTGCCATTAGTAAGCGCATCTTATTACTACAGGTGAAGCGGGCTCGGATGCAAGTAATTTCTCTTTCTAGTTTTTCACTTTGAAACAAAGGATAATTCACGTGTCTTAACGATTGTCCACAAAACAATGAAGATAATTTGTAACGACTTAAGTTTTTATGTTACCTGATTTCTCTTTCTTTCTTTCTTTTAACAACCCTGATTCGAAGCGATAAAGAAAAACGCTTTTTCGAACATTAAGCATAATTGAGTAACTTGGTGCTCTGACAACGCATAAAAAAGTTTCACTTTTTAATGAGAATAGGCACTTTCCTAACTGGACCTTTGGCTACACTAGTATATTTTATCACCAAAATAACTACCGCTTAGCTTCATTAAAATAAATAACTATTAGACTAATTATTTATTGTTATGTTTGAAGAGAAAAATGTGATCTTTTAAAATAATTTATATATAATCTTTATTCCCCTCCCCCCAAAATGTATGTAATACTTTTTCTGTTCTTTTTCCCCAAATGTATGTAATTAAAAAAAAACTTCATGTAGAAATTTTAAAAATTAATTTCTTTGAAACACAAAACCAATAAGAAGTTTAAATCATTATTGTGCACATTTTGTCGTTTGTCAAATCTAATAAAAAAGCGTCGCATAATAATAACGGTCAGAAAATAAATAAGCTTTAAAATCCAGAGTATTTATCCAGATGTAAATTATTGGTAAAATAAAAAGAATAGAAAATTTTAAGTCACAAATAAGAAATGAAAAATGAAGATTTTAAAATAATGTAGTTAATGCTACTCTCTAGGTATCTACCTTTTTCAGTCTCAGTCTATCTATTCTTGCGCGAATTTCATTAAAAAATCCTACAAGATTCAATGAATCATATTAAAAGAATCCGAAATTTTCCATTATAGAATAACAATGATCTCTATTTAAAATAAAATGAAACATTTAAAGAATTTTTATCGTATTTTTTTACTTATTGAGCGTCTAGACTCTAGAGAACGAAAAACATGTATTTTTTGTAAATTTTAAATCGCTGACTACAGTCAAACATGCTATTTTTTTTATATCCTCATTAAAAAGGTGTAACTCAGTTTGACATAATATTAAACGAAATAGAATCCTTATTAGGACTGAAAAAAGAATTATAAATATTTTGCAAGCAATTTCTATAATTTGCAAGTAATTTTTTAAAATGGTTATGAATTGTATATCTTCTGACTATTATTTTAAACAATCCACTTGAAAAACTATACTTGGAGCTACATAAATATACCGTTATACAGTCCATAAACTGCAAGATATATTCGAACAAGGTATAATGAAAATATGCGTCATTAATTACAGGGAACCGTTCTAAAAAAATTGTAACGATTTTCGACATTCTTTGTTGATAGTATTTTTTATACTAATTAGGGGAGGAGGAATATGAAATGATGTTAAAACATAAATAAACTAAATTTCTGCTGTTAAAACATAAATAAAATAAATTTCTGCATATCTCAGGTCGCATGCTAAGTAACGCGAAAATTTTGAGAGCCTATGAGCATGTACATGGGGCAACTGATAGGATGGTATGTGTAGCAAGTGTTTACAGAAATAATAAAATAATTTTACTGATTTTCGTAGAAAGGGACTATAGTATGCATGTTTCAGTCAACAATAAACATATTTTTGAAGGGGGGGGGGTGCACAACTAAACAGGCGATCCATCAGGCAAATTTCAATCAACAATGTTCCACAGCAGCGCTGAGAACAGAAGGGAATCTTCACCGTTGCATTTACAAAACAGATTGAATTTGGGTTCAAGATTTGAAAAACAGAAAAGGATGAACCACCTCCTTGGAAAAATTCTCTGTGCACATATCTAGATTAGTAATTTTAAAAGTATATAAAAAAATGAATTCGCTTGAATAAACTATATTAGAAAAAGAACCACCAGATCTAAATATCGACCTTCAAACTTTAAAATCGAAAAATAATATATGATGCCTATTTTCGTTCAATAAAAAAAGTAGGTTTATTGCAGTGAAAACTGGAGGTGAGTGCACGAAATTTTATGTCTCAGTGGCTTAAAAGGTGAAGCCAGTAGCTTGACTACACTCATTTGTTCACGAAAGAGAAAATAAATGTATAAGTGTTCTATATATATATTTGAAAAACGGGAGCAGTTGCTTTTATTAATTACAGCTCGTTGATTTTGGTAAGAATAACGTTCTTCAGATGTAATAAAAAGAAAAGTACGGGCAAGTATATAAAATTCAGATTTTAAAGCAGTGCATTGTTATTTAGCATATGACCTTGGGCGTCTATATTAGGGAGCGAAAAGTATTTTAACGCTTAAATTTAGTGTTTGGTGCAATGAACACTGTAATAAGCTATTGAAGTTTTTTATTTTTTAGTATTCTAATTAAATTTTACTCTCCCCCCACCCCCTTTTTAGTAAGTATAGAAAAATTAATCCTTGATTTTACTAAGTAAGATTTGATAGATCTAAAGCAGAAAATTCGCTTAGTATATATATATAGCTCACAAGAAAAATAAATAATAAATTGAAAGTTTAAACATTATGTTTTGAAATTAATTTTTCAATTTATTTCAAATTTTAAGGATTTATTTATAATCTTTTATGATTTAATATTTGTTGAAACATAATTCTAAAATTTTAAAAGGTTAAACTGTAAAATCGTTTGACGTTAGAATTCCCTTAAATTAACCTGTTCAAGGTTTTATTTTTAATGGAAATTAAGTTCTTAAATTCAGTGATTTAATAAACAGTTATACTTTATCTAAGAAAGCCATACGAATACTAATTTTTAAAATAAACTTTAGAGTAATTGTTTTTAAATTTCACAAAATGTTATACATAGGGAAATGTAATTTTAAGAATTATGATAAAAGATTAAATTTGAATCGTTATTTTATAATATAAGCTATAACACTACCTATTTTATTGTTCGCTATTTTATAAGACATACTTAGTACAGTGAAGTAAAAATTGTCAAAATTTTTAAATTGAAAAAATAGAAAAAATAATATATGAATTATATTTTTATGTATGAACACAGTATAAACTATAATATAATTCAGTGACGGATACAGATTTTTTTTAGGAAAGGGCAAATTTATTTTTTTAAAACTATTTTGACTTATAAAATGTAAAATAAAGCAAATTGTCCCCGTTAAACAATGTTGCTGTTTTTTTTTGGGGGGGGGGGCTAATTTGATTTTAAAAGAGAGAGAGAAAGAGAGAGAGAGACTAACTAAAACAGAATATTCCCCTCGAACACTGCCTTTCTTAGAAAGCTGAAGACACTCCTATCTCCTTCCTCGCATCCGCCTCAGATCTAATTCTGCCACAACAGATATCCTTTCTAACTTTTAGTACACCAATTAAAATAAAAAGCACTTACAATCATTTAAAATTTAGTTTTGGGTTTTTGCAACCCAAGTTAATTTCTAAGATTTAAAAAAAGCAAAACTTATTTTAAGACAGTTTAGGGCACTATTTGTTTTTAATTATTAATTTATTCATACTATAGTCGATAGATACCTTTCTTCAAAATCGACACTCTGTCATCTGTATATTTTATTTTTAATTTTAAAAATACTCAATTTGTTATATATATTTTAAACCATTTATAGAATTTTGTGAATAGACAAAGATTCTCCTATGTTTAAAATTTTAATATTTCTTTCCAAAATTGTATTTGAAAAAATTAATTACAAGTGACATTTACCCCGGGTTAAGCTTTTTTTCAAAATATCTACCCACATTCAAAAACAAAGATAGGTTGATGAAAATTTATTTTAAAAAACTTCTTAAAAGTCTAACATTTCATAATCTAACTTATCTAATTTTAGATATATTATTTCAATTTTAACAAATTCTAGAAAAATGGGCTTGAAAAAATTCGTATTATTATTATATATTTCATATATCCAGCCCGAAATTATTATTATTATTTTCATACTGATCTAATAAAAATATGACGTAAACATGCGAATTGTGTTTCGCGATACTTTGTAGAGTTTCCTTTTAAACTAATCTGAAAATAATTATGATTTATCAAGATATCTGTGTCCTGGAACTTCTTAAAAGTTATAAAACATTTCAGAGTAAATATTTTTAATTGGAATATCAACAGTTAGAAAGTATAATAAATTTAGAAATAACTGATTACACAGGGGAGCAGTTGAATCCACACCCATTCGTCAAAAATTGGTTAGAAAAAATTTGAGTGGGTTACCTAAAGAATTAAAATTAAATAAAACTTTTTTTTAAGCTTTTAAATTAACTAATCTCTCAACTCACCTCTTCCATGGCAGAAAACTCCCGTCAGCAGAACCATATTCGTCGGGGGAACCGACGAAAAAATAAAAAAAATAAGAACGCGCACAATCTCAGAGGAAAAATCGTCTGCGTTGATGCTGCTGCGGCACAACACAACACAACACCACGCGGCGTGTACTCTCTCTTTCTCCCGGCGCTCGCGCGCGAGACACAGCGCCTTGTTGGGCCTTTCTTTTGCCGGTAATCCACGGGACAAGCGGCGCGAGCGGATGGCCAGTTAGCGACTCTGACACTGAAGTGAAGAGAGAGAGAGAAAAAAGCGGCGACTTGCTCTCCTCCTCTCCGCTCTCTCTCTCTCCCTCCATCCAGCGGGAGCCGTAACCCCCTCCACCCCCCCTACCACCCTTGCCTTAATTAGTGAGTCCCAGTCGAGGTAAAGAACAAAAAAAAAGTAGAAGGGGGAGGGGGGGAAAGAAATGGTGAGCCTAAAATTCGTCGGCGTATAGAGGGGTGGTCGCTCGACACCTGGTCGTCTGTGGAGGTTTGTCCATGCGTGCAGTGGAACGCACCTGTTTTAACCTTCGAGTGAAAGGATGTAATGTTCACATTAAGAATATTTTTTTCAAAAGGGCGTTTCATTTCTTTTTTTTTTTTCCTCCCCTTAAAGGGACATTTCTTTTACTTTTCTTTTATGTCAGAAAGTGAGTTCGATTAGGGATTAAATGAACCGAGAGATGAAAAGAACATTTCATTACCGTATGTGAGTTATTGTATTAGTTACTGTGGATTATTGTATTCATTCCATGTTTTTTTGCTTGTTTGTTTTTTTTTTTTTTTGGAAAGGAAAAAAAAAAGACAAATGAGTTCTTGAAGTTACGTCAATTGGTTATTACAGTGTTTTCCAATTTTATTTTATGATCATTTTTTCATTTTTTTTCAAGAACAAATATTGGATCGTGGAAACAACAACTCTAATGATGACTTTCGCTATGAAATTACGTGTGAAATGAAAGTAAAAGTGAAAATTAAATTTCAGGCTACGAAAAAGCATAATATTCCAAATCTAAGCCAACTCATAGATGTACTTGAAGGTTAATTGATTATAATACAAGGTACAGGCCCGGACTGGCTTTCTTGGGAGCCCTCGGCTACAGATTTAAAAGGGACCTCTTCAGGAGCCGATTTATCGATTTGGGAGCCCTGGGCAAAAGCTTCATTGGGGGCCCCCCTCTTCCGAAAACTTTTTCAAATTTACAAATTTTTAAAGAACAATTTGGGGGCCCTGGCGCTTGCCCCGAATGCCCTCCCGGAAATCAGGCCCTGCCTCTTACTGAGGAATTTAGAGGAAATAGAATATTAGAATATCTAATATTTGAAAATTAGGCTTACGCGCCTAAAAATCAATTTAACTATTTTAGAGATGTAGGGGGTCCCTGACTTTTCGGGGGCCCCCCTTACGTCGCGGGGTTTCAGGGATCCTCCGCTGCGTCACTGCGCAAGATTGCTGGAAAAGTAAATAATCAAATTACTCTTATTATAAAGTTGTATATCCAATTTTGAATGCCTCACCGGGGCCCCCTTGGGCCTGGGGCCCTCGGCAATCGCCGACCAGCCGACCTGGCCAGTTCGGGCCTGACAAGGTGTCCCCAAAAGGTGGTAACACGCTATAATTCTTTATCTATAAGAAATAACTGAACAAGTAAATTGAAAAAAAAAAAATCACAATAAGGGAGAAAAATTTTTCTCTCGTTAATTTTGTAAAAGTTACACTTTTTAAACTTGTATACAGCACACACACACACACAAAAAAAAAAAAAAAAAAACAAAAAAAAAAAAAAAAAAAAAAACCTCAATTAGTAAAAAGTGGCCCATACACTAATGTGGGAACAAAATTTCAGCCTTTCATCATAAAATGTCTCAGACATATCTTTGAGCAAAGATTATCGGGATATACATAAATTCGAATTTGAACGCTGATTGCTAGTGTGTGTGTGTGTGGGGGGGATATCTTCAGCAATTTCTGCGTGATTTTTTTCCCTTCGAGAGCTACTGAAAAGCGGTTTAAGTCAGCATATATTTATCTTTATGTCTCTGACACTTTTGAAGACATAATTCTCAAACTTTATACATCACCTTGTATGGAGCACATTTTATTAACTGGGGAATTTATTTGCACGTGGGTCATATATAAATTAAAAGAGTATAACTTTTTGAAAAATTACGAGAGGAATTTCTTCTGGACATATCCTTTTTCCTACCTTATTATAAATACTTTTTCATTTACATTGCCCATTTATCTCTAATAGATAAAGAATTAAAGCATGTTTCAACCTTTTTGGGACTCCCTGTAGATAATCTCAAAACTTTCGATAAAAAAGTTCTGCGAAATTTCTTCTACAATTTAACGAGAAAATAATGAATTGCATAGAGAAAGAGAGAGGAAAATTAATTTATACTGTAATACTGTTTTGAATAATTGCACATTTTGAAAAGAGAGATTAATTAGAGAATAATTCATTATAGCAGTTACGATTTTCTTACTGTCTAAATACAATGCCTTGCACTCCAAAACACACTCTTTAAATACCGCCCCCCCCTCCACATACACACACAAACCCTAACGGCTTAAAACCGATTTTTCAGTAACAGAATCATTGTCACTTAAAATGCAAACACAATCAAGCAAAAACTGAAGTAGTTTCTCGAGTTTCTTATTATCTTAAAATAATAATGAAAAAATCAGAAATAACCATAACTCGTAAATTAGTTGCATCCAGCAATCTTATTCCATAGATCTAATCATAGACGTAATCTTATTCCGTGGAGCAAGCAGTAAAACATTTTTCTTTTATTTTAATCACTTATTTTATCGTGAAATGTGTCAGGCTTGGTGATATCGAGGAACCAGTCCGATTTCCAGAGAATCAGACTCTCAAAAATATTACTATAATTTGACCAAAGATGCGGGAATCCTCAATAATCTCGGCAAATCGGAAAAAGAACGTGATGTCAAATTTTTTACGAAAAATAAATAAATAAAACAAATTATTTAGGGACATAAAAAATACAGAAAATCTCGGAACAAGTAGATTTTCGTATGCTTAAAGTTCGAAATATTTCTTTTTTCTGTAGTTTATTACGTATTTGTTGAACTTTCAGGTCGATCTATCCAAAGATGTGATTTTGTGTACGACATAAACGCATGAGACCTTTTGTTTTTTTTTGTTTTTTTTTTAAGGAATATTACAGGGTTTCTACAGATTTCACAGCTTTTGCTTTCCTGACTTTCCCTGACATCTATCACGCTCTTCCCTGACTTTATCTAGCGTGCTTTCCTGAATTTTGAGCTTCTATCTGTAACATTACATCCTTTAATTAATAACTTTTTATATATTTTGACCCTTTTTTTACAAATAGTAATAATAATAAAATTAATATATACAAGAATCTTATATGACATCACTGGATTCTAACAAAAACCATGTGTGTTAATAATTTAGGATAAAATTAAGCATATTTCAACTGCACAAGATATGCTCATAAAGAACACATTTTAAAATTACTTATAAGGTTAAATGAGAAAATGAAAATAAAACAATTTCTATACTTAGGTTCAAATAGCAAATATTTTCTTGATTTTACCGCAAAATTCAATTTTTCTTGCATTTCCCTTACCTTTCTTCAACTTCCGCTATTTCCCTGATTTTTTTCCCAAATCCCTGACTTTCCAGGTCTGTAGAAACCCTGTATTAAATGGGTAAGGTGTACAGTCGGCCACAAAGCATAACTCATTGCATTTATAATCATAGCGGAGCGGGCTAGTTGCACCACTGGTCTAGTGCAAGCAGCAAACGGGCACCTTATATTTGTGGGCTCGAAATTCATCAGGGAGACCTTCAGCAGCTTCTAAGAGAGTGCAAATGTTCAGGAGTTTCTTCCCGCTCTAATGGGGTCTAAACTACTAAAAAAAAAAATAAATAAATAAATAAAAATAAAAACTAAAGCACGAAAGCTTAGAAACGAATATTAGCACAAGCTAGATTCATTCGACGATCAAACCATGGACGCCCATATGATGGTTTGTAGGGGGGTGGGGGCCAAGTCGAGGGTCCTGCCCCAAAAAGATACTACTATATTCTACTGTTGAGCCACTTCTACGTTACTCGAGTATGTAAATTACTACGGTAATATGTATTTTTCTTCGAAGCAGGGGGTGGGGGGAGACCCTTCCCTGCCCATGGTTATAAGGGCGCCCATGGGTCAAACGTGTTAATAAATCAATTAATTAGATAAACTTAAAACTAGGCGAATTTAAGTTGAATTTGTTTTAACGACCCTTGAAGTTGATTAAAATGTTATAAACAATCCCCTGTATAAGATTTTAAAAAAAATCTCTCAATTGCGTCGAGTTTTATTTAAAAGAAAAACAATAGGTTCGGGTGGGGGAAAATGGGGGTATATTGAAAAATAACTTTTTTCACCATAAGAATTTAGATGTTTCAATATTTTTTTCCATTGATTTATATTTTAATAACATAACAAATACTTCAAATGAAATTTTAGGATGTTTCAACAATATTAATGTGAGCAAAACTTCTTGCTTTTGCTCTAAGCATACTGTCTGTTAGCAAGTGATATTCAAAAACTTTCTCCTGAATTCCTTATAATTAGATAAAGTATTTATATTTTGATACATATTATTAGACTTATATAAAAATAACTGGATTTTATATTAAAAAAAATAAGAATTAAATTGTAATTTCTATTTTTAAAATTTTTTCTTCTGAGCTGGGGTAAAATGGTTAGACTTAGCAAAGTTCTATATGAAATCGACATTTCTATTTCTCCTTTCGTTAAACATTCCTGAAACAACAGTTATAATCAATGAAACTGACATTTTAATTAACTGTGTGTCTATTATAGAAATTAATTTTGTGGAACCAGTAGCGTAGTCAAGAATTTTTTCGGGGGTTACTGACAGCTCAAAAAACTAGACTGCAATATAGCTTATAAAAATCGGTATAAAATTTGTCTGTGTATGTGCTGGGGAAGGGGAATGGAATGTCTTTACTTTGCCTACACGTGTTCGCATAAAAAAATGAATTAAAAAATAAAAAACAAAACAAAAAACAAAACGAAAGAAAAAATAAATTTATAAATCGATTTTGAAATCTTTTGCAGTTGGAGAAACATAAATTAGAGAAAATATTAAATTTGACTTAGATCTGGAGTTGAACCTCAAAATTTTCAAGGGAATCTTTAAATTTATCCACAAATACGCAATCTTGTTCATATCAATATTCACTTAGTGGGGGAATAATTCTTTTTTTGTGCATCTTTTTCTTTAAGTATATTAAGAATAAATTGAATTGGAGTGCCTTTTCTTTCATTCATAACATTAATATCATTTTTATTAAAAATACACAGGTACTTTTGTATTGCTCCCCATTTTTCCCACCATTAAGGAAAATGGGCGTATCAATACTTGCCTAACTAAAAATGACATCGTAGAAAATTATTTCGATAACATTAAAAAATAATGCTATATTTTCAATCTATATAAGTCCAATGTATGTCAATAATTTAATTAACATAAATTTAACAGCTTAATTTTAGGACCTTTTAAAGAAAATACATGATTTTTCTACCATTTTCCCTCACCTGACTTATGACATGACATCCGATGTGATTTATTTCCCACTAGCCGCCTCCGGCAACCAGTTGGTTCGCCATCTTAATAAATCTTGTTCATAGAGAATCCTGTTCCTCACCGGCTTCCTTGGCACTGAAATCTCTCCGATTCTGAATAGAATTTAAAATTAAGATGGTTACAAACAGGAGCGGCCCTACGGTAAGTGTCGCCCCCTGCTCGTGTAACAAAGACGCCTCCTTTTAAGCATTACTTAGTTTTTGAGTTGGAAATGACGCCTCTTCGAAGCGGGCGCCCGGATGCGATGCTTACCATGTCGGGCTAACTTGGTTACAAAATTAAGATGGTTAAATGATAAAAACCTACAAAAAGGTACAAATTATTTTCATCCTATGTAAGTGCTATATATTAAAAGCGTATTATAATCCCTGGGTCTTTCCTATTTTCTTTCCTTAATTCCATTAAGTTGGAAAGTATATCATTATTCATGAGTGTGATTAAACACAATTAAAACTGATATTTCTAACATCCTTTTTCTGGATGTAATACATTAGAAATAGATGGGAAAAAGCTGCGCAGAAAAATGCACGATTTGAACTGAATAAAAGTTTCAAAAACTTATTCAGGTGTATTTATAATCCAAGTAGCAGACGATAAAAGGACGATAAATTGCGCCAAGCACTTGAATCACATCTTCTCAAAATTGCATATCAACCATTTTATTTTTCGCCAAATTAAAAAAGTTCCCCATTTTAGTCTCGGAAAATTTCCAAATCCTATTTTTCTTTTGAGAATAAAACATTTCATTCCTGCTCTGATTTAACATGCACACGATATTTTAATTAAAAAATAACCTAACAAATAATCTAAAAAAAATCGTTATTCTTTTATTTTTACTTCAAGAGTCTGAATTATTTAATAAACTTGCCAAATATGGCAACCTAAATATGCTTAATTCTCACTTTTTCCACTGCGGTGTCACAATTGCGAAACAGCGGTGAGCAAAATGAGCCTTTTGCGACACGTTTTTCATCGGTATCTCCTAAAATAATTCGAATTTCGAAAAAATCGCTTCGAGGTATGTCGGGACCCGTCCTGGAGAATTTCCATACATAATTTGGTAGGTCTAGGATCACCCGACTAGGAGCTACGCGAAACACAAACTAATTAAAATTTTATAGTTTGTTTTATTTATATAGATGATCACTAGTTCATACTTGTAATAATATAAATATTATGTACGAATGCAATGAAAATTAATAAATGCAAAAGCGTAATGAAAAGCTTTGCTTCTAATTTTACAGATATAAAAGATCAATCTCACGTCAACATCTTCAAAATGAAAATTTAGAGAAGATAATTTCCCTTAAAAAGAAAAAAAAAAAAAAATATTCATCATGAATAATCTTTATTGTGAAATATATAATGATATCGTTCAGATACACTTTTTTTTTAAGCTTGAGTAAGTCTTTACTTGTTATGCAAGGATTCATTAGTTTTCCATCGTCGTATATTCAGCCGTTAGTATAGTTTTTACAAACAGTTAACGTTAAACTTGTTCTTTTTATATAAAAGATAAATCACTATATTATCTATGAAACCATTGCACACTTAGGACGTGCCGCGAATTTTGATGGCTTCATCACACCAGCTGCGTCTCAGATATTTTCTCCTATCCAATACTTTCAAATCTAAGTTTGTTTGCAAAGGTAACTGAAATAAGTCTAAAATTCTCAGTTAAAATTTTGTGTAAAAGGATCATTAGACGGCATATTATTTGCGTGCACATATCTGCATACACAGCAGTTGCACATTCGATCTGTTTCTGGCGTTTTTTCGTATTGTATTTTGGCGTATATGTATACGCTCTTTTAAATGCATCTGCGTTTTAATTTTTTCTTTAAAATGAATACTTCATCATTTATCATTCTTCAGTTCCATATTTTTCGCAATTTTATTGCCTATTGCAAGCATTAGTAGAGCATATGAAGAAAATTTTAAAGCTAGAGGTTGATCTTTTTCTTTTTTCACGTAATTTTCTTTTTTAATGTATTTCAGCGCTTTCACCGCTTAGTCGTACAAAAGTACGGTTAAATAATCCCTACGCTGTAAAAGTCTTTATGATATCGGTTTGCCTGTCTGCCCGCTTTCTCTCTAATTGTCGAGGCATCAATTATTAAAAAAATTATACATGTTATTATATGATATGTACTGTACCCAGAGCCTGATTATCACACGGGCATGCGGGGCAATAGAACGGGGCCCCGGTAAAAAAGGGCCCCCCAAATCTCCCGATTTATTGTTATCATATATACTGCAATAATAATTTTTTTGCAACTAAATTTCCTTTGTAATATCTAGAGCATAATATCTCAACAATAAATGGGCTTTGATTTATTTTCTGTTCTTCTAACTCAATGGTCTTTAAGTCTCATGGATCAATAAACAAGAAGTTAGGAGTTTTTGAAAACGTATGGTATGGCCCTATACATGCTTATCACAAAATATCCATTAGTTAACACTTTTTATTTCATGATGAAGGAAAAAAAATTGAACTTTTTGGTGTACCAGGAAAATTTTCTGGCGTGAGAAACTTTGCTCCTGTGTCTCGTAATCGTCATTCCTTGAATTAGTGCACCCATGCGCTAATAATACAAACGGACTAAGAAAATATTAAAATCACTTTTAAATACATAGTCTTGTTGTTCTAAATAAGTATAAATACATAGGTAGTTTTTAATTCAATTCTAGCATTCTTTAAAAATGTTTTATTTTTATGTCGAGAAAATGCAACAGCAAACAAAAATAAGTTAAAATGCTTGAGATAGTATAGGGGCCCCAAAATAACCTCTTTCCCCGGGGCCCCCGTCTATACCTATGATCAGGCTTTGACTGTAACGTGTATCTTATTAAAAATGATGTGTGTAGCATTTATATTTCTTCTACAGGAGCACCCAAAAGAATTCCATGAGATTGAAGTTGATGGGCAGCCATTATTTAGAAGGTATTTTAGAGACATTAATCAAAACAGATTTGTGTAGTATGCTCTCTCATTAATAGTGAATGAAAACATTTATAGTTCTTATACTCAAAAGAACTTTACTGAAAAGAATTTCAATAATTACTTCTATACCAGTTTATAAGACATTCAACCATTTCAAGCACAGTACAACAAGCATGGAGTTTTTAACAGGATACTTTTTACTTAAAGGATGGAAGTGCCATTTAAAGTTCTTTTATCGTTGTCTTGAAAAATTGCATATTAATAGTGACACAGGTTGTTTGAGGGTATGCTCGAATTCTCGTCAAGTTTGAACAAGACAGTTACATTAGAAAATTTGGTTCGGTACTTTGGTTCGGAACGTTCGGTATGTCTTAGCTTCTTTTTTTTTTTTTACCTCATCGAGATAAAATAATAAAAAACTCTTCAAAGCTTCACAAAAAAACATAAAATAAAATAAATAAAAATCGTTTATTTTCTTAGCATTCATCTTTGAATGTTTTTGGCGTACTTCAGAAAACCCATTAGCCGGAGAATCAATGCTAGGCATAGGAACACCTCCAACGTTGCGTCTCCGCAACGACGGCAGTGAACAGGTTAAATATGTGTTCAAGTGGGAATAGACGTAAAAGCACCGTTATCCTCTATTTTCGTAAGTTTTGGGGAAGAGGCATCTTCATCTGTGCGTCTTTTTAATGAGAGCATGCGCGTTAAACCTTGGTTCAAGGCTAAAATGAAAAAGGGGAAAAAAAATGACCCATCTCTGGTGAAATACTTCACTATACTTATTGAATCCCCCTCTTTCCCCCGAAATTTTTCTAGATCCGTCACTGCATACTACTCTGTAGTTACGTAATTAATTGATTTTTTTTTTGTATGTGTGTGTGTGTTCATATTTGGATGCCAAATATTTATGGGAAAAAAATATGTATGTAATCCCTAGTAATAATCACATTAGGGACTAACTCGATGCATGCCACCTCTCCCCTCCCCAAAGAGGGTCAACACTCTCTTAATGACGAGAAACCCCCGAACCAGCTCAGGCATTCGCGTTAAAAAACTTTTCCTTTTTATCCGGTTTCGTTCGAACAGCACTTAACGTACCTACAGCTGCCCGCGAAGATCTTGGGGCCACAGAAACACAGCCGCGTGTGTCTCACGCGAGTGCCGGCGAAATTAGCCTAAATACCACCACCTGCCCCCTGCAATATATATCATTAGCATTAGGGTACCGCAAATTTTGTACAAATAAAAATACGCTTTTCCACGCGAGGAGCGCGTGCAGGCATTTTTTTTTTTTTTTTGCCGAGGAGAGGAAAATCCATGCTATAAACTCCGGCTGGGAAGTCGGTCAAGAAAGTGGTCCGTTCAACTGTCTTTGTTGGAAAATTTTTGTTTTAGAGGAGAGCAAGAGGCCAATGTCAATGCCGTTCTCACTTCGCAGGAAATGCCCGTGCCTTGATTGTAGAATCCTTTTGGAGCAAACGAACTGTGCTTGAAGAGAGTGACTTGTTTCTGAGGAGTGGATGATTGTTCGCGAAAAGGGTGTTGTTCGAAGAAACAAAATCTCTCTCACGGTCTAGATGCCCAAATTAAAATAAACTAATTGCGGCTAGGGTTGCCAGGTCGCCAAACCAAATAGCCGGACAGATCAGCCAGTTTGGCCGGACATTTGGGTAAAAAGGCCGGACAGCCTACAATATTGAGGATTTTGTCTCAGTATTAATAGGTACAACAAAAAATTGTATGTAAAATCAAACTTTTTTGATTATTACCATGAATCTTGTTAAATTCTAATGAAATATAAATAACATCGAATGCCAAATCAGTTCAAGTACTTTATTACTAATCAGCCAAAGTCACCAGTAAAAAGCCTAACAAAAGCCGGACACGCAATCAAAAAGCCTAACTATGTCCGGCTTTATCCGGACGCCTGGCAACGCTAATTGCGGTAGAGGCTCGAAAAAATTCAGGATTATTCTTTCTGCGGTATACTACCCATCGTAATCAATGAAACAACGGTGCCCTTTATAGAACGTTGGCGAAAAATTCTTCAACGTGAAATTGTACAGCAAAAGTTTTCGAGGAGTCACGCATTCTGTTAAATTTTCGATTTTTAAGAATTTTTTCTTAAAGTTTCGCAACTGATATAGATTTATCGTTTGTTACGATGTATAGTACAGCTTGTAAATTCTAAAAATTTTGAAGTGCATGACTTAACTAGTTTATTTGTATTTGTGTTCCAAAACCACATGATTGTTTCGAATTACACGGTTAACCAGGGACTCGAACCGGAACTGAAACGAGAACCGAAAAAAACCGGTTTTTGGTCGGAACGAAAACCGGAACTGAACCGTAAAAAAATATCGGTTTATTTCGGTTCCGTATATCTTCAATCATTTTGTTACTGTAGCCAACTGATCAATATTTTCTAATTTAATGACAACCGTGTAATTATCATCATCACACGTACAGTCTGTTTTTATTCGTTTCTCGGAGCCTTTCTCCCATTGACGCATGCGTCTGGTCTGATTCCATTTCATCAAAAGAGGGGCGAACGGAAGTTTAGCAACGCTCTTTTATGTTTAAAACTCTGTTTACACTTGAATTAGCAATAAGTAGAATACTTTCTGAAATTACAAACTGAAATAAAAAGCAAAATGGGAAACATCATAAAAGGACAGCGAGCAAACAGAGCTTCAAAAAATACCCATCTCAACCTATCACCCCTTTTCCGAATAGAATCGTCTTGTTTGCAGTCGCTCTGCTTTAGCAAAACGGACGGTACATTGCTTCTCGATTTTCTGTTTTGATGTTCACTACTACTTTTCTGAATCACTTTCGCGTGAAACTATTTGTAGAAGGCAGATTTAATTCAATTGATGGTAGAATTATATTTTTAGTACAGATAAGAATTACATAAAATAAAATTCTTCTGAGCCGAAAACCGCTATTTTTGACGGAACGAAAACCGGAACTGAACCGATATATTTTCTTTTAGTTGAACCGGAACAAATAAAATTAAGGTTCAAAGCCCTCATTTTAACATCGTGGATATTTAAAAAAGTGGAAAAATGTAAAACTGCTTTTCTCCTCACATAAAAATTGATCAGTTACACTTTAGGCGGGATTGCTTTTGAGTTAACTGCCCCCCCCCCCCCCGACCTTTTCTTACAGTTGTACTCACGCTTAATTTGTTCACTTCAGTAGTCGTTGCAAAGACGCAGCAGCCAGCAGTGCTGCTAGCTTAGAAGATTTGTCGTTAAATTTAGCCACTGCTCATTACAATTTTGGAATTGACGCTAAATTTAGCGAGTTTTCATTACACTTTGATACTTTTCATACATTTAGTGACTTTTTATTGTATTTAGAGATCTGTCTCTAAAATTTAATACCTAAAAATTCTCTAAAATTTTTAACCTAATATTACGGATTATACATCAAAGTTAGCGATTTTTGGTGAAATGTAGCAATTTTTTAACCTCATTTTTGACGCTACTTAGAGAAGTTTGTTCTATACCTGCCAGTAGAATTATGGAATTTAGATACTAGTCTGAAGGTCGTTGAGAACATAAATACAGAGAGAGTTCACACAATAATTTACAAGAGCGATAATCTCGAGCAAAAACTGCAAGAGCAAAACAACTGGAAAAAGTTTGAGGTTATAAGGATTGAGGTTATAAGAATCGTTGATTAAAATAATATAAATATAAATAAATATATATATATATATATATATATTATCAATACAGTAAAAAGGTTGACTTTATTGGATAAAGAAATGTTACACGTTTTCTTTCATAAATGTTCAATATGTAAACCTTTCGTGATGCTGCAGATATCAAGTCTAATGTCAGATAGCGAATGCGGTTGCGATCCTAAGGCGTACATCTTCTAAATCATGAGGCATAGGTGGCACGATCCAGGAACACACGACCTTTTATGTAAACCCCATAAAAAAAATCGTATGGAGTTAGGTCCGGAGAGCGAGGTGACCACGGAAGAAGGCGATTGTCGGTGTCAGTATCTCGACCAATCCAACGACGAGGAAGCTCGTTATTTGTGAAACAAGGAAACAAGACTTGTAATGTTTATTTCTCCAGTAAAGTCAACTTTTTTCTGTATTTGTAATATTTTTTATAGTCTTCCAAACTCGGGAGGGAATTGTGAACAGCCCTGTATAATAATGACATTGAAAATGGCAATATAAATTCTGTAATTTTTTACTAAATAAATAATTTGGGTTAATATCAATAGTTTTAAAATAATATCTTCAGATATTTATGTTAAAAAGTTTACAGGTATCTCTTTTATTGAACTTTCAAATTAAAAAAAAATGTAATTCTAATTATTCGATTAGGTAAAAGAGAAATAAAAACCGAACAGAACAACGAAAAGCAAAATCGTCAGCTGTACCCTATTTTTAAAAAAAGATTTGATCACTTAATTTTTATGTTTCTAAGAAGTAAAAATATCCTCGAAAAAATTACAAGCAATTTGACATTGGCAAATCGAACATCTGTCAAAATTGCCTAAATTTCAGTAGTAAGAAACTTGATCTAACCAGCTTTTTCCCTTTTCGCGTGCAACTCTTGATTTAATAGATGACTGACTAACTAGTGTTCAATAAAAATTGTAATTTTCGTTTTCCATTTTTATTTTTCAAAGACATCAGTCGTTTCCTGCCCATGTTTTCGCAACAGGGGAGGAAAAAAAAATGTCTGTTTTAAAATACCTGGTGAGAAAGGTCTAATTTAACAACATTTTTTAACAAATATCAGTCGCAATCCTTCCACCCAAATTTATGAAAACATATGTCTTCGGTAAATAATCAAGTCGTTCCAATACCAGCAAAATTATAATAAACCTAAAAAGAAAGTCACATCACTTAATTCGATTTATTTAAGCAATGAAAGTTTGTGCTCCATATACATTAGCAATCAGCGCAGGTGCAACTCAACCCAGCAAGCCATCCATGCAATCTGGACATTTACGTATGAATCCTCCTCTCGGGCTGGAGGCATGCTAGAGGTCAAATGCTCCCAACGCCCTTAGCTTGCCCTTGTGCCGGCCAAGGGTCCGCCCCGGTTGAGTGGTCCGCAGCCTGCTAATGGCACTGCTAACAGCTCTTCGTTGCGGACTTGGCAAATCCGTACAAGCGAGACGGATTCCGGAGAGGAAACTGCAAATGAGGAGGGCAGTGGGGTAATCCTGCGCCAAAGAAAACGCCATATTGCACGTTCGATGCGCTTCGAAAGCGAGAGTTTAGATTCCGTAGTACTCCCACTCCTTTGGATGAGCTGATTTTATTAACCCTTTGAGGCGCAACCCTTTCCCAATACTAAAAAAAGGGCAGCCGTTGCCATCGCTCGACTTAACTACCAGCAAGATGGCGGACGATCGAAACGTTCATACCCTTTTTTGACGGCAGCTGGCTGTGCCGGCGCACAGCCAGCTGTCGTCGAAAAAGGGTCCTCTAGATCTGTGGCAGGCGATGAACGTTTCGATCGTCCGCCCTCTTGCTGGTAGTTAAGTCGAGCGATGGCAACGGCTGCCCTTTTTTTCAGCATTGGGCAATCTATCCAGCTGTGCTTGTGTTCTTCCATTTTTCAGCAGATGTCAGTGCTGTTAAAAATAATCGTGACCATTTTTTTACGGGAAATGACGTGCTAAAAAGTAAAGGATTTTCGTGGAGCTATGTCACCCGCAACTATTTTTATAGAAATAAAATCTATTCTTCGTGACTGGCAACAGTCGAAACGTCAGAGTTTGGTGTTTCCGGAGCGGGAACACTGCGCGTTAAAGGGATATTGCACGTTCGATGCGCTTCGGAAGCGAGAGTTTAGATTCTGCAGTTACTCCTAATCCTTCGGATGAGCTAATTGTTTTTTAATTAATTTTCGAACTGATATTAAAAATTTAACAAATGATTACGTTTCGATTAAAAAAACAAACAAACACGAGCAAACATACATCTACTATTACGATATTAATAAAAATATTTCATGAATTTTTCGAACAAATTCACTTTCTTCCCTACTAACAAATGAGAATCAATAGTTAGGGAATAATTTTAACAAATATAAATACAATTATTTAACGAATTGCAAAATTGCATTTCAATCAATTATATCTGCTTAAAATTTAAATCTGTAAACGATTAACATATTTTTTTAGAATACTCTGCGATTTATATTTTCCTAAAATCTTTGAGATGAATTAATTTTAAATCATTGCGTTACCATTTTAAAAAATCCTGTCTTCTCTATCTTGCTCAAAGGTCAACAACTAGGCAGTCAAAAGCCCTTGTCAGGAAGCAACTGGACTCATAATAGGAATTTTCGACGTTATTTATTTATTTATTTTTTTTCAAAGATGAGTGAGAACTTGTTAAATCCTGATTCAATCAAAATAATAATGATGATGATAATGATGATAGCTCATCCCTTTCTTACGCTATTGAATTCGGGAAATTTTAACAGCATAAAAACAAATTTGGGTGAAAACAGCGCTAATTAATTTAAAAAAAATCAACTCTCAATGATACTTGCATGCTTTAACCCTTTAACGCGCAGTGTTCCCGCTCTGGGAACACCAAACTCTGACGTTTTGACTGTTGCCAGTCACGAAGAATAGATTTGATTTCTATAAAAATAGTTGCGGGTGACATAGCTCCACGAGAATCCTATACATTTTAGCACGTCATTTAACGTAAAAAAAGGGTCACGATTGTTTTTAACAGCACCGACATCTACTGAAAAATGGAAGAATGCGAGAACAGCTGGATAGGATTACCCAATGCTGAAAAAAGGGCAGCCGTTGCCATCGCTCGACTTAACTACCAGAGCAAGATGGAGGACGATCGAAACGTTCATCGCGTGCCACAGATCTAGAGACCCTTTTTAACGAACGTTTCGATCGTCCGCCATCTTGCTGGTAGTTATTCGAGCGATGGCAACGGCTGCCCTTTTTTTCAGCAATGGGAAAGGGTTGCGCCTTAAAGTGTTAAACTTGAAAATATGTATGCGTATGTTCAATGGCGCAACCAGGACTTTAGTTTAGGGGTGGGGGAGCTACAAATACAGTTGAACCTGTCTATAGTGTCCACTTTCTTTTAATGTCAAAATATTCTGTATCTTTACCTGATAAAGAACAAAAGTCCAAAACGTCTCTCGGCTATAGCGTCACAAATAATTATCAGAACTCATCAATGACGTTATATCCGAGTTCAACTGTACATACAGGGTGTCCCATAAAAGGGGTAACACGCTCTAATTCTTTACCTGTTAGAGATAAATGGGCGGTATAAATTGAAAAAAGTGTTCAAAATAATGTCGGAAATAAGACTCCGTTAAGAAAAAAAAAATCCTCTCGTTAATTTTCAAAAAGTTACACTTTTTTTACATTCGTATACGATACCTGTATGTATTATATGTTCCGTCCTTCGCTGAATAATACATGAACACGCCAGTGGCTTGGCTAGATATCGCCCCTGTGCTTCGGCCGAATTTGATGCGTGAATTTGAATTTGATATAAGATGTGATGATACCTGGCTCTTGTGAAAGGATAAAACTTTGTACTTGTCAGTTATTGAATTAAATAGTTTGCTTTAGAATGAATGAATGATTTATATTTGCTCTCCCACCTTGAATTGAGTAAAACTAAAACGCAAGTTGGGCGTTTACAATATATATATATATATATATATAAAACAGTTAGCAAAATGTGCCTCATGCACTAATGAAGTGATGTACAAAATTTGAAAGTTAAATCCTAAAAAGTGTCAGAGAAATGACTGACATAAACCACTTTTCAATGGCGCTCGAAAGGAATACCTTTTTCTCTCTACCAATAAACCTTTACATTCCCATTCATCTACAGCTCTTGATCGTCTTTGTTACAGGATATCTCTGAGATGTTTTATGATGAAATCCTGAAAATTTGTACATCACCTAATTTGTGCATGGGGGAACATTTTACTAACTGGTATTATTTTTTTTTCTACGGGGGATCTTATACAAATTTAAAGGGGTAACTTTTTGAAAATGAAAGAGAGGAATTTTTTTCTTAACATAGCCTTTTTCCTCCCCTGTTCCGAACATTGTTTCAAGTTACATAGTCCACTTATATCTGATAGGTAAAGAATTAAACCATGTTAGTTGCTTTTTGGAACATCCTGTATGTTATTTGTAAGTTTTATTTAACAACCAACTGGTTTTTTTGGAAAATACATTGGAAATAATTTGAATACAATTTTTAAATGAAACATTTTAATTCATTAATTCACTGGTAGTTATCTATTTTTAACTTTTTTATCTATTAGGAGGAAAAGGGGGGGGTGGTTAGCCCCTATAGACCCCTTCATGAGTGCATCTATATATGTATTTTAGCTAACAAAAAAAAGGAAAGGAAGAAAGAAATCGAAAGAAAAAAGGAAGTGTATTGCAGCGAAAACTGAAGGTCAGTGAACGAAATTTTAGATCTCAGCCGCTGCGAGAAGAATCAAGGTAGGTTTTACTGCACCAGAAATGGCAACACCAACACACAACAGTAAAATCGCGAATCGAATGGGTTTGAAACCCCACATTTTTTAAAGTTAAATCACGCTCCTTGAAATGTAAATCTTGTCCACTTTTTAATGACTATCGAAGGAAAAAACGGAGAAGAAATCTCAGCCCTTTGTTCTGCACAGTTCTTCGAACGCGCGTGATTTTTTATTCTCCCATGAGTCACAGGAAAAAAAAAAAAAGTTATATATTTTGCAAACGCGCCTTTTGAAGTTTGCCGACGTGCGCTGGGAGACGTTACTTTGGACCCATTAACGAGGGTAGGTCGTGTCAGATGAAGTTAAGCGAGAAAGATTTGTAGCAAAAGGCGTTCGAAAACGCACAGAGAAGGTGACAATTTTATTTTCTTTCTTCTTTTAACTTCCTTAGTCATGTTGTGGCAGAGATGTTTGGAAAAGGCGTGTTCGATTTCGGATCATTGGTTGGAAAATCAAAGAAATGAGTGTCAAGCACGATATAACTGCCAGATTTTTACTGAAGGACAAAATAAGTCAGGGGAACAATAAAAAGAGTAATTTCTTTTCTCCGAATTCAGTTACAAAGAAGACATTTTCAGGGTAGAGAATGTTAATTTACAGCACCTAAACTATCGTTTCGAACGTGTGCGGAGTGGTTATAATTAAACTTGCTCTATAAAATGGGTTCTACAGCTAAAACGCGTGAACGGATTGTAACCAAATTTGGTATATGGACCAGGGCTTTATTATCACATGGGCAAATCGGGACTTTGCCCAGGGCCCCAACTTCAAATGTTGTTCTGAAATATTCTTTTTTATATCAATGTTTTGTGAAAAAAGAAATTTCATAGATTGGGAACCCCTAAATTCATCAATGCCCGGGGCCCCTGTTGGTCATAATCAGGCCCTGATATGGACTATAAATGAAATGCGCTCAATGATTCTTTTGGGGGAAAAAAGCTACAAAAGTGTCCACTGTGTGGCGCTTTGCACGACGAAAGAGCAAAT
Organism: Cheiracanthium punctorium; assembly: GCA_038373885.1. Classification (NCBI taxonomy): domain Eukaryota; kingdom Metazoa; phylum Arthropoda; class Arachnida; order Araneae; family Cheiracanthiidae; genus Cheiracanthium; species Cheiracanthium punctorium. The sequence goes on along the minus strand of JAWZYV010012675.1, from coordinate 365,546 downwards.
TTAAAAATGGAAATGGCTAATTCGAAACATATAAAGGATTTCAACAGTTATTCAATTTTTTTTTTGGCATTTATTAATTAATTTAAGTCATTTTTTGAGCTGAATTCACCATGCAAAGTGGCACCTAGTGGACATTTCTTGAAATAAAAATCTTCCTTTAGCGCATTTCGTGTAGAGTCCATGTACCAAATTTGGTAGGAATCGGCTCATGTGTTTCAACGACAGAATGTCTTTCGTAGAGGAAGTTTAATTATAACCACACTATATATCAATGCGCCCAAGAGGTTTAAAAAAAAAAAGAAAACTTATTTCGAAAATTTTACAATAGGTGGCGCTTTACATGAAAAAACAGCAAATTTAACAATGGAAATGACTAACTTGAACTATTCAATTTGAACATCTATTCATTAATTTTTTGAAGTTAATTAGCTACTCTGAGTCATTTCATGAGCTGAAATTCCATGCAAGGTGCCACCTAGTAGACATTCTAACAACCAAACTTTTTAAATAACTTCCTTGACCGTTTCTCGTGGACAGTCCATATGCCAAATTTGGTGGCAATCCTCTCACCCGTTTCAGCTACAAAATGTTGTTTCTAGAGGAAGTTTGCTTATAACCACTCTGTATCATAAGTTTCATTTTGAATCTAACAAGGAGGTATAAATGAGTTTTTTCTTGATATTTTTCATTTCAATTTTTAAGAATTGGTTAGCCATTTTACAGATTTTCGTAAAAAGGGGTTTTAGACATTTATCATTGCACTAAAGAGACACTACTAAAAAGAATACATTTTTCAGTGGTATAACTAAAGATATGAATGGGGGGGGGGATGGCCTTTACAAATAACCGACGCAAGGGGAGGGGTTAATTCTTCATTGAAATTTTATACATCACCTCATTAGTGTATGGGGGCACATTTTACTAACTGGGAATTCTTTTGTACGGGGCTGTATACAAATTAAAAGTGTGTCCTATTTTTTTAATGGAAAAAGTTGTTGGCAAAGGTTTTACTGTTTTAATATAGCTTCACTTGTGTCCTAATATGACTGTCCAAGATTTTCCCCTTCCGCGGAGGAGAACGAAAAATGGGATCAAAAATGGAATGTTTTTGTGGTTTTTCTGAATTTTTTTCGAATATAATGCAAACAATAAAACCCTTGCCAACAGTTTTCCCCGAATTGTGCCCCATTTTTCTCTTTAGCAACTGTTTTCGTTTTCTTCACCTTATTTTGAATATTTTTTTCAATTTACATTGCCCAATTACCCCTAATGGTGAAGAATTACAGCGTGTTACCATCTTGTGCATAGCATCAGGTCTGTATAAAGATATAATGAATGTACAAAATGCGTATCAGAACATCAAAGAGCAGACTTATTTGCATTTTTGAAATGGATAATTAATAAATATAATAAATATCATAACATATACAATTAAGTACTTTCCCCACAAGAAATGCATAATTTTTTGCAGCATCTATGTTTTCCCAGCTCTACCCAATGGTAGACGGCCGAGGTGTGAAGGTCCCGGGTTCGGGTCCCATCTCGCGGCTGTCGATCTAACGGTCTGGAGTTTTGGTAGGTTTTCTCCAGATGTAACGCGAATACGCGTTAGTACCCCTTAGAAAGTCTTCTTACCAAGGCACCGTCCATCCTAGGCAGATACCCCGCGTGCAGGTTTGCCTTAAAAACACAAACACTCAAACACTCAGATCTACCCTTAAATTGGAAGAACATTGGTGCAACTATAGAATTTACTATATGATTCATTGCGAACACTTATAGTTGATGCAAACACTTCTTCCCAAACTTCTAAACACTTCCCATCTCAATTTTTTATCAAGCTGGTTAAAAGAAAAAAAAACTTATAAAATCTTCCCCTGTTAAAGCTAATATATTGAAGCAATTATCTCTTGGCCGGGTTCTGTTCTTCAAGTAGTTCCTCAACTATACATCAACATTCTTTCCAGACTTAAGTCAACTTTATGAAGTTATTTGTTCTTCAAGCATGTCAACTGCTGGTGGGGATGGCATTTATTCAGTCATTACTTTATATTTTAAATAGCGTGCTTAGTGTATTTGTCTAGCCTTCTAAGTATCTGATAATAATTGAGAGATCATGTGCATTAAATACATGAGGCAGTCTGTCTCATGTGACTCACACTTCACAACTGACATCAGGCGTGTCGAACGCTGATAAGGCGGCCATTAAGTAATTTAGAATCAGAGGGAGCGGGTGGGCTACTGCTCTTGAATATGAGGGGGCGGTTTTTTTTTTCTGTATTTCGGGCATAGCAGTGTCAAGGGCATTTACGTGTATGCGGGTGAATACGGAGATAAAACTGATGACCTGAAGAATCATCATCTCTCTCCCTCGGCTTCGCAATTACTGTCCCATGTGAGCAAAGCCTAACCATACTTAGATGGGGCCCGAGGTACTAGGTTATTTTTAGGGCCCCTAGGTTATTTTGAGGGCTACTATCACAAGCATTTTAACCACCACTTTAACCAGACCACTTTTGACCGCTGTTGAGTTTTTGCAACACATAAGGCATTCTTGAGATTTCCAAAATTTATTTTTAAAATTACGCACATATTTATTCTTGAGCAAGATAATGTATTTAAAAATTATTTTTATTTTAATATTTGTAACCCATTTGTATCGTTAGCTCATATGGACGCTAAGTCAGGGATGGCTATTACATGGCACACGTTCCAAGTTTCGTAGAAAATTTTCCTGGACCGATAAAAAATTTGTATTTTTCTTTTCTTCTTTAAAACATAAAACACAAAGCACTAGTGATCGAAAATTGCATTTCAGTTAATTCAAGATTTTGTACTTAATCGTATTTACCACCCCAAAAATATGCCTCTTAAGTTGATCTAGTGATGGGCAATTACGTAACAGATATTACAAAGGGAAATTCGGGGATTTTTTCATAATTATTTCAGTATATATGAATTTCTAATCTAGATATTTGGGTGCCCCCTTTTTCAGGGACCCCGGGCTAATGCCCCCCTTGCCCATGGGATAAAAGGGCTCTGCATGTGAGATCACTTTTCTTATAAGAGAATTAGTGAAGAGATGCAAAAAGAGAGAGTGTGAAGAGTGATAAAAGTACACTGTTAAAAAAAAAAAATTACTTCAACGTAGAACCGCTTGACGGAGCCACAAGAGCAAACGCACCAACAGTTGACCAAAAACGCAAAAAAAAAAAAGATAAAATAATTAAAAGTTTGTAAAATAACGCATATAGCAGGTACTTATCAAACTATGCGTACGTTTTGGTGGAAAATTGTTCAGCCTTCTGCGAAAATCAACACACAGAGTCACAGATGAGTGGGGATTGAGAGAAGAAGGCTGAAAATTTTTCTAACGAAACGTACGTACAGTGTACAGTTTGATAAGTACCTGTTATGTGCGTTATTTTACAAAATTTTAATTATTTTATCACCAACAGTTGGTTTATTTGATTTTTCAAAAGTACTGTAAATGGTGAAATTTCATTTATGGTTCAACTTTTCAAGAATGGCAATATCTTATAGCTATTTACAGCAAAGAGTGGAGCGATAGCATCGGTGGAAAGCTGAAAAAGTTTCACCATGAGCATCTAGACAACTACCTTTCAGTGCAGTGACTAATGTACGAAGCGTTCACATAGTAGTCCGGGTTCTATTTCAGCTGCTGATATACACACACGACACACATTTAGCAGCTTGCTAAAAATGTAATTATAGTGTAAGTTCTTATTACTGGATAGGGCTTCCTCAGGAAAAAAAAGTATACTTTTTTTAAACATATTTATCATTTAAAGTTTCTATATTTAATCAATATTGCTCAATATTTCCGATTTTATGGTTCGACACACATAAGTTTATGTTTCAACTTGAGCGCCAGATGTTAGAACAAGGTTCCGCCATCTCATGGAGCCAAATTTCTTAATACCTTGTTCTGGTGAAATGTTGCATCAAATTTATGGCAGTGTAGAACGTTTAGCTCGAAATCCACTTATTCCCGAAAATATAAATTATTTTAAATTGTTTTAATTTAAATTGTTTTAATTGTCTACAACTTTTTATAAGTAAAAATTGTATGACTGACTAGTTTTTCAGTTCCACATCTTTAGTGTAGAAACTAGGCTAGTTCCAATCGGAAGATAGTCTTAAGTGGTAAATTGCAGGAGAGCCAAAGAAAAAGATTATGCAAGGCATGGTAAGATAACTTTATGAAAAATTTGGTAAATCGCTTTATGATCAGATCAGTTAATAAGTTGAATTCGGACCAGGTAAAAGAAACATGCTTTAAAACGTGCTTTTAACTAGAACACAATTTTGTAGGAACAAGGCTCTGCAATTATACTGCATTGTTTAAGTATTTATAGATTTCAAAAACAGATCCTTTCGATTTACTTGAACATAAAAAAGTAATTATATCCGTTGTTCTTTAAAAAGAAATGAACAAATATTATTAATTGAAAATCGATTCTTATTAAGATAAGATTTATTCACGTAAATTATGAAACTAAATAATATTAGTTGTCAGTTGATTTCTCATATTGTGCATACCGTGTCAATTAGAAGATTTTGATCATGTCATAGGTCTCATAACAATCAGAATTCTACGTATTAGGTCTTATTGATCAGTTTTTGTACTTGATGTGTTATCATGGGCGCCGGCAGAATATTTCCCAGGGGGGGAGGGGGTCAAAGACTACTTCAACGTATGGTTATCATGTTGGAAAGAGCAAAAAAGCAAGGAAAAACACAGCATACAAAAATCAGGTGGGGGCATTGCCCCCCCCCCTTGCCCTATGCTGCCGGCGCCCATGTGTGTTATCCTTGTTGGTTAAGGGATTTTGCGTATGATACACATCTGTCCCCGGGCTCAGTCCCTAAGGGGCGCCAAATTGGATATAAAAATCTCCCTCCCCTCCCCCATTGCATTTCGGCAAATAGGAGGGGGCGCAAAATCTTCAGTTGTGTCCCCGGCGCTGAAAAACCTGGATACTCTTCTCTCTCTCCTATTTTGGAAAGAATAAAAGTTCCAAATTTGCTGGCCGTGGATTCATTTGGAAGGATTTATGGGCAAGCGCGTGCAAAATTATGTGATAAACACACAAAGTCTTTCGTAAACTGCAGAGTCCGTAAAGAAAAAAAAAAAATCTGAAGGAATTAAGGCTAAAGCATGGCAGATGTTCTGATGAAGTCAAGCTATGTAGTGAGATGAGCAAGCAGGTGCTCTCGAATTATAGGCGCCGCCTTACAGCTGCTGTAGTTACACTCTTATGCTAGTTGATGGTTCCGCCAATACGTTGCCAAAGTTTCGCCAAGAAATAATTAGTCAATTGGAATCAATGTTTTGAGTGCAATACTACAAGGAATATTCTCAATTTGAAAAACACGGTAATACTTTTAGTATAAATTCGTTGAAATTTTTGCCGAAATCAAAGTCAGCTTTTATAATTGTGTTAATCAAATAAGAATAAACAATTGAGTGTGATTATTCAGGAACACTTGACCATCAAAATTTGCACTGTGTGTCTTCACGGCTACTATAATTTCATAATATCAACCAGGCATGGTGCTCGAAAAAAATTTTGGGAAGGGTCCAAAGGTGAAAATGTGGAATTTCTCAACTTAATTTTGCTGAAGAAAGTTATAGGCACGAAAATAGTTAAGCGAAATTGCATGTCCCATATAGCAGTGACGTCGCAACATGTCTTCATGTGACAGAATGGGACAGTCGCAGAGAGATTGTGGCAATGGACAATTGGCCGCCAGGGACAGTTTTTCGTGGCCCTATTGATCAATATGGATGTTTCCACATTACACTGCCACGCTACTCTGCAAAGTCCCATATTTGACACGAAAGGGGGATGTTACAGGAGGAGGGCACACATTTGTCATGAGACGAAATGTAACGTCGCCACAACGTCACTGCCAACATGGCTGCCGAATGGGTAGTGATCATCAGGTGAACCAAGTGGTACGTGTTCATGACCAATTAGAAACGCTAACAACCAATGCAATAGGAATTTTTCAATTTGAATTACCCGAAGTCTGATACATGCATTTATAAATGTTCTTTTATGTTTGTATTCAAGCTGCATTTAAATCATTCTACAGAATATTATTAATTGTAGATTTGATAGAATCGATTTTTAAAAGTAGACAAGAAAGTAGCCGGGAGGGGGGTGGGGGTACATTCTAACCTCCGAAACTTGATCAGAAGATCAAGCCTCTTAGGCAGAAAAATTTGGCCTTTGTTATAAAAGGAAACTGAAGTCGTCTTCGTTGCAGAATTTAATCTTTTCGATTATTTTCTTGTGAGGGGAGGGGGGGGGGAGGTTGGGGGATTTACTTACTGTCAGTAGAATAAAATACGAGCCGTTTTCTTTGGAGGTGATGTAAGTCCATAATATATTACAAGTAGATAGTTAAGGATTTATATTTCAAAGGTTAGTTTCAGCGATATATATAAACTATATATTGATGTATAAGTGTTTTTATTGACAAAGCAATAAAAATTTTGAAGGATTTTTTTTTTTTTTTTTTAATGTGTGTGTGTGGGGGGGCTGTTTAAAGATAAAAATTTTATAGCAGATTGCATTCATTATCATCTATAACTATTTGTTAAAAATGGATCTGCACCACTTTTAAAGAAAACGGCTCTTATATCATTCATAATGTATAGCTTCACAGAATAAATAAAATAAATAAAATTATAATAAACTTGGACTATTTTGAAATTTCTATCCCTCAGATTTAAAATTCGAGACGACAGCCAATTTTTTAATCTTTAAACGAATCAGATATATTTTTCATTTTTTTTTCTTTTAGTTCTTCTTAATATAAGAAAAGGTTACTATTCTATTATAATAAAGATATTCTTACTATTATAATAAGGAAAAGAAAAGGAAAAAAAAACCCTATACATTTCCCTTTATCTATAATTCATTCACATACTCGTTTTATGGATTGGACTAAACCATGAAACGTGTTTTTTATTCTTAATTTGAAACTTTGAAATGAAATAGCGATGCTGGAACAAACTTGGCTCCGCAGCTTTGAAACGAGCTTTGTGAGCAAGTTTTTCAAAATCGTCTGTCCAATTCCAGGGCTGGCGTGCGCACGGCACGCGCCATTTGCACGCCAGAAACATTTTTATTTTGATTTGTTTTTTGTCTCGTACCTTTACTGAATGCCCTAGGGTTAGAATACTGACGAACAGAGAAGAAAAAAGAAAAAAAAAAATCCCAAACATTAAAAGAAAAGAAGATGGTCTGCTCTCTCAACTTTGGCCCGAGCGAATCCACCAGACGTGCGGTTACAGTTGACGCCTCCTCGCTACAAATTATACAGCAATTTTTTAAGCAACGGATTTTGCCTGTCGCTAGGCACCTGTTGGTTTCTTAGAGAAGTCGGTAAGAAAAGACGGAAAACTGAAGAGAGAAAGAGTTTTTTTTTAAAAGATGATTTCTTGAAAGCCAGTCACACATGCTTCCGTTGAAGAGAAATGCTCATAAGTTGAATGACAGACAACTAAAATTATTCAACAGAGAGCCTTACTTATAAACACATTGATAATTTTCATTCATTTTCTGATAAATTAAGTAGTCACTGCATGGCAACACTAATTAGATTTTGCGTTTGATGACTCCGCGGAAACATTCTAAAATAATCACTTTGTTTTTTTAATGTCATTCAGCCAACTGTGTTATATAACATTAGACAACAACTAAAGCGCGCCTAATGATTATAATAATTCAGTTGGATTATTTTTTGAAAAGTAAATAATTGTTGTCGATAAAATATAGCAAAAATAAAAAAAACTGGAGTGATTCTACTCGACTTTCCGAATACTGTATTTTCACCAAGCGATTAAATAAATTTGATTCAACTCAGTCCAATGCAGTGTTCAGACGCTAGTGCACTTAAAATAATTTGAGCGTATAAGAATACTTTTTCGTAACCCGGTAAGAAACTTATGTCCTATACACACGAAAATCTACGCAGGTTGTGTGACCGTGACCCATAATATACATACTCAGTTTGCGATCAATGGAATTTCACCGTTTAGGAGCTAACGTACTTTCAAGAATTTCCATCCATAGGCCGTAATGTGTAAGACATCTTTTATGTGCAGATCTGTAAACAAGCTATACGTCCTAAGAACAACATAATCAATACTCCGGTCATGCGAGGCTGCTCTATACCAAAATTGAGCTCAGATGAATGCACCATTTATGAGCTATCGTGTTCACTTACATTACATACACACATACATACATAACCCTAAAAATGCCATAAATGAATTCAGAAGACCTCAAAAGTAGCAAATGAACTGGAATTTTTAATCGTCCTTTTTTTTTTTTTTTTTTAAATTCTTGTCCTTGCTCTTTTCGCTATACTTTTTTTTTCTCCGAACAAAATAAAATATCTTCTGTTAACTTAATAGTTTTAGCTTGACAGCTGGCAATGTAAAATTCAAGAATGTCTTTTATGAAGATATTTCTGTCTTAATGTAAACATCAAGCATTTTTGTAATTATTCTGTATGCAGTAATTAATAACATTTGTTATGTAAAATGCTGTATAATCTATGTACTTGGAACGATTTATCTCTCTTGATCGATATATTCCCTGTACACATTCTAGGTACGGGAAAAAAAATCATTTTTTTCAAAATCAACACCAATACTGACAGATACTTTTGAGTATTTTCAAAGTTATTGTTAGTTTAAGAAGTATACATATGCTTCGCATAATTTTGTTGAACTTTGAAGCAGTTATCATGAGAATTCTTAAACGATGGGACAGTACGTGTACAGCACACAGCTATATTGAACAAGTTAAGTATTCTTCCTTCATTCTGATTCTGATAGAAAAACATCGAACACCGCATGGGTTATTATATGATAAAATCTTGCTGCTCTGTGCAGCAGTACAGCTGTATGTCTAAAGTGAGATCAGTAGTTAGATACTAGTTTTCCCAGGAGAGAATACAACGGTAGTTTAAATCAGGCAGTTCGAACGACAGTTTAACGATGATTTATTTCTCTAAGGGGGAAATGCTGAGTATGAGAACCTAGCAATATGGAAGGATGCTCTATTAAAATGCAGATAAATCGGCCTAGTAATAAAAAAAATAACATACACGATTTCAAAGGTTATGCTAATACGTTAATAAATAAAGAAAAAAATTAACTTTTAAAATTTATTTCATTATTAATTAATTAACAGTCTTAATTAAACTAACTAAAAATAATTTATTAGTTAGTTTATTAGTTGTTTACAGTATAAATCTAATGTCACAAGGTTTAAACTCAGTTTTATGTATAAATTGTCGACTGCATTGTGAGTTATTAGAAATATTTTCTCATATTTTCCCAGTGACAGCTAAATGAATTTGCATAGCATGTAATCATGGATGACAACTCAACTCTCTCTCAGAGAAACCTTTCTTCCTATCCCTTAATTCTCTGTTGATCTGTTATTCTTTTTTCTGCTTAAGTTTGTATTGTTTATTGTGATATGACTCGTGCTTAGGTATAAATATTATAAATAAATTTGTTTTTAGTTATTAAACGAAAGATTCATATTTAAGCTCGGAAGATACTGATATTATTTTTAACAGATCAAGATTTAAGACCGCCCATTTGTTTTGGAGACGGGTAAGCATTCTGTCCTTTTGCTACCTAATCTTCAATTTGTACAGGTTTAATTAATGATGATGCAAATTACTCATAAAATGAATCGATTTCCAATTTCCTTAGATGTTTGCGTTAATGGAGTTCTGCTGTACAAAAAACAGTTAATGCTTTGTTAGAAAGTTCCTCATGGAAAGATCTGTCTACTGGTAGATCAACTTTAGGCCATTACTACTCTTAACTATACTCTTTGTAAGCAGAAAACATCTATTGAGAGAAATATCTTTTTAAACCTCTGCAGGAAAACTATTTAACTGCTTAATTGCGTTATTTTCATGATTTTATAAGCCTAATCAGTGGCGTATACAAGGGGGGGTTGGGGTTCAACACCCCCCCCCCTTGTCAAAAGTTTTTTAACAAAATGTCCATAAATTTCCAATTTTTAGCTTAAATATTACGCATTTTAACACAAAGTTATGTCTATAACCCCCCCCCCTTGAAGGAAGTCTGCATACGCCACTGAGCCTAATCACCCCAAAACTGTCAAGAATTTATTTTTTGCATTACAAAAAAAGAAAAAAGTTAAGTCCCCTTAATTGTCAATTGCGAAAGATTCAGTGTCTAGCAGTGCACAGCTGATATGAGTAAAAGTTTACCTGCAGACCCGTTATTTAACCTGTATTCACATAAGTTAAATTTATTTATCCAACAAGGCGTGAAATAATAATAATTGTTAAATATATCGAAAGAAAGGAGATCATGACTTGCAAGTTGTTGACAGATTTTTAAAAAATCGTTCTGTTGTATATCGTGGTAAATTTGAGGGCTTTTTGGGGAACAGACCCGCATTTGTATATCAAGAAAATTTAAAAACTCCTATATTTCTCTCTTGATTCTTCTGGTTAATACGTATTACTAAAAGTTCAACGAAGTGGAAATATTTTAATATCATACGGACATGATAAAGTGTTTATTATCTGAGCTCGCTTTACCCAAAATATCTCTCAATATAACTTTCAACTCATATGTGAAAAGAAGAATTTCTTTTTATATATAAAATCTCATTTCTTTTTTAATGTGACATTCAAAGTTTAAAATATCCCATTCGATAATAATAAAGCACAGGGAGCTTAGCGTTTTTAGAACCACATTCTCCACTCTTGTCGATTCTAATAATAATGATAGAGGTAACAATAAAAACACGAGCCAGTGCTGCCCCTCTCCTCGCAATGCATGAGTAAGCTCTTGCGCCCCCGTACCACTTTCCAGGGCACTCTAGGTCAGGGCATCAACAAGTGTCACTCTATTTAGCACCTTGCGCAACGCATAGGGGGAAAGGGGGGGGCTTCACAAATGACTGTTAAATTAAGTCACGCTCGCGGTTGTGCAGCAGCTGCAGTGCGTGTGTGCGATCAATGGACCGAGCTATTAGTGAGCCCCTGCAGCCCCAGTCTTGCGGCCGGTGGCGGCACCCATGGAACAGTGGCGCCTTCCTCAAGTCCGGCAGCGTTCACCGCAAAATCTATCACAGATGGGAATCCATGGCTAAATAAATCTCTTAACGCATATTTATAAAACGTTCCCTCTCTTTTTCTTGTCTTTTTTTTTTTTTTTTTCTTTCTTTAAAGGCATATCAAGTAATTAAAACAGTTGAAATGTTCGCCCTCTCTTTCAAAAGGAGGGAGCCAGAGAGAGAAAGAGAGAGATTTAATGTATTTAATTAACACACTTAAAATGTCCTCTGATTCTTTTAATGGTATTTAAAGATCTAATTAAGAGAGATAAAATGTTAACTCATTTTATTTTTAATTTTTCTATGCCTCTTTTTCAAATCATTTAAAGTGTTCAACGAATATTTTAAAATGTTTTCTCAAGCTCACTCTCTTTCTCTTTTAAAGGCATTTTAAGTAATTAATTAAGGTCTTTATCACTTTTCTCTTTCAAAGACATTTAAATGCGATATTTATATTTATTTAAGATAGTTAAAATTTAACTATCTTAAATAAATATAAATATCGTATTTAAATACTTTGAATATATAATAAGACATTTTTATTAAGATGCATAGAATGTTTTGTGTCGCTCTTTTTTCTTTCTTTCTCTCTCTCTCTCTCTCTCTCTCTCTCTCTCTCTATTTCTGCAAATGATTCAAAGTAATTAAAATACTTAAAATAAGGATTGGTATTTCGCCCACTTTTTCATAAAAAGTCCGGGACGCTGGACGATATTGGTCAAAATTGGGTGAAATTAACAAAATAAAATAATTGAATTAGAGTATTGTTATCATGCACGTTTTGTTATCATGAAAAAAAAAACTGTGTTCCTATATTTTAACAAAAATACTAATATAACATTTTAATGAAAATAAGAATATATTTTTAAACATTATTCATTGAAAGTCATTACATATGAATTATATATAACCCAATAAATTCCCAAAGAAAAGATTCCCAAAGATAAAATTTAACAAAATGAAATAATAAATTAGTTATTAAATCGTTAATTTAATTACATTGTAAATGAACAAAAGGGTTTCTTTTATGATATAGCATAAACTTAAGCATCTTTATTGAAAAATAAAATCAAATAAGTTTATTTTTGTTTTTATAGACTTTTTAATTTTTATATACCATATAACATGGGGTGGAGAACCTTTATGGAGCAACGTGCCATTTTTTCTAAAGAAATGTTTATGAGGCCATAGACGTGCCGTCAAATAATTTTGACTTAGTGATTTTCATTTAGTAACCGTTCGATCGTGATACTTCATAGTGAACTTTGTTATTTTTAATTAAAATGCATTGAGTGTTTCTAGTTTACAAATAGAGAGTAAAAGTGGACGAAATGGGAAAAATGATATTTTTTCCGAGACGGTTTTTTCCACGCCAGAAAAAATAGGACAACCCTGTTGCTGTAGTATAAGGTGAGTATAAAGGAGGGTAGTATAAAATGTTCTCTCTTTCTTTTCTCTCTTGCACGCAAAATGAATTTGAAATTTATGTTACATTTCATGTTGCATATTTTTAATCTCCTAAAATTTATTTAGAAATTCTTTGGGAAGACATAAAGGCAAATTTGCCAAAGCTTTTCAGGTTGCTTCAGGAGTATACAAAGACAATTTCAGAAGTTTTCAGGTTTCTTTTGGAAAAAAAAAATACCCTACATCATAAAAGGGATGATAATAGAAGTTTGCGCGCACAAAGGTTGCATATCTTGTTCTTTCTTTCCTACTCTACAAGCCCTACTGAACCAAACAATCGGTGGAGTTAATTGAATGCTTAACCCTTTAACGCGCAGTGTCCCCGCTCTGGGAACACCAAACACTGACGTTTTGACTGTTGCCAGTCACCAAGAATAGATTTGATTTCTATAAAAAATAGTTGCGGGTGACATAGCTCCACGAGAATCCTTTACTTTTTAGCACGCCATTTCCCGTAAAAAAATGGTCACGATTATTTTTAACAGCACTGACATCTTCTGAAAAATGGAAGAATGCGAGAACAGCTGGATAGATTGCCCAATGCTGAAAAAAGGGCAGCCGTTGCCATCGCTCGACTTAACTACCAGCAAGATGGCGGACGATTGAAACGTTCATCGCGTGCCACAGATCTAGAGACCCTTTTTTTGACGCAGCTGGCTGTGCCGGCACAGCCAGCTGCGGGGTGAACTTGGTCATATCTAAAATGAATAAAGGATAAATAAGAATGGCAGTAGAGGTAATATAGGGGTTTTGGCTCACCGAGGATTGTAAGGATTGGGAGGATGGCTCACCGAGGATTGGAAGGATTGTGTGAGGATGGGGAGGGGGGGAAATAACCCAAACACGATAACGCAGACTGCGGAAAAACCTGTGCAAGGGGGTGAGTCACTTGAGAAGGATAACGCCGATGGGTTTACGAATTACAGAGATAAGGATTGGATGCGCGCTTTTCATACTTTGAAATATTTGAGAGGAAGTTTAAAAAATGGGATTATAGGATTTTTTTTTTCTGTAAATACTTTTTTAGAATAGTGGAACTTAACACTATTTCAAAAATTGTAGGTTTCATTGAGGGTTAGTTATTGCATTTTTAGTAATCCTACAAAACTTTTTTATTGTATATCACAAGTAGTGTTACTTGATTTATACAGATTCAATACGATATAGATATTTTTAATTTTATGTGCAACACTAATTTCAGTTTTACTATGAAAGCATCGTTTTATACATGAATCAACCTTTTGAGTGGTATTTTATTTATGCACTTAACATATTTTATAGAACGGTGAGTATAGTTTTAACTAACACATATCTTAAATTTGCATGTGGATAGTACTATTATTAGAAACTTGAACTATTGAAGATAAAAATTCAAGATCCGTTTTAGCATACTAAGACAATTGCATGTACAGTTTTACATAAATATCTTTCAACTACTTAGATAAAATTATAGTTTTAATCGCGAAAGCTATTAAATTGCAAAGAGTTACCATAAATGCTAATTACTTGAACTAAAAAAATACAAGGTTCTTACTTACTTCAAGTCACGTCTTGCACTGGCAGCTTTATCTTAAAGATAACTAGGCTAGCAAGTCCGGAAAATAGAGTAATGATTTAAAATACATTAGCCCTACTTTCCGTTCCAACTAGCTATTCCATGTAATCATCTGGATTAATTCTAAATTCTTTATACACACATTGGCTAAAAATAGGGATATTATTTTGAGACTAAATACCAATAAAATAATAAATTTTTTAAGATATTAAACGCTTAAAACTATTTTTTTTTCTTATTACAATTTATCAGATTCACACCAAATGAATACCATTTTATGTATGATGAAAATATTCAATACTTTAGTTAGCAAGCGAAAATTTAATCTTAATTAGAATGTATGCATTTACAGAAATACAGATTACATACAGACTTTATTTTCTATTAGGAGAAATCCCTTTCACCATATATCCCTCAAACCCCAGTTTTTGCATACAAAATGTACGAATACTTAAAGTCTATTGCTATTAATAGAGCTCAGTTACACTAGTGGGGAAAATACACTCTTTGGATTACCAACTCAAATTTTTGCAAAACACCAAAATACAATACAGGAAAACATGCAAAAATCTTTTAACATAGAATTAAAAAAATCACACTTAAAATTAGAGCACCTCAAAATGCGGACCAATGTAAAATATAATTATCAAACTATTAATAACCACATAATTATTTTAAATTAAAGCAATTTGAAAAAATGTAAATAAGAGCTAATCAAGCAATGATTCATGTTTAGAAATTTATTAATAATTGTGATAATCAGGAAAAACAAATTAGAATTATGGTATCATGCTATATGTGACTAAAATAATACATAGAAAATGTTAAACTTGGCGACTTACACTGGTGATGACTGGACTTGCATACGCGAGAGGTAATAATAATAATAATAATAATAATACAATAACACTGAAATAATGCACAAACGTTATATAATTCACTGCAGGAAAAAAAACCGGGCTTACTGAATATCCCAAGCCTACGGCGAACCACTGATAAGATAAGGAATGGACGATAAGGAAGTGTGTTCAGATCGGGAAAACCGGTTAAATAACACTGGGCTAGTTTGCCGATACGGTAATACCATGCAGTTTGTAAGGGGGATATGCACGCTGCAGTACAGAATTGGGAACATGTGCTTAGTTCTACGTTCAAAAATATGGTTGTCTTAATCTAAAGCCATTTCAATGTTTCAGAAAACATAGTGGAAACCTATCCTTAAAGTATACATGTATCTGATCGGCATTATATCCTAAAATAGAATTAAAATATCAAAGTTAGGCAACAACGATTAATGTATTTTACATAGTTTAGAAAAATAATGAATCATTAAATTAATTTCTGTAAAACTATTAGCAAAGATCAGTATACTTTAGAACGATAAGCATAAAAGCAAATTATTTTTTGTTAAGTTTTGATGAACAGTGCAGTAATAAATTATACGCATTGTACTATACTAAGATTATTGAGTATTCATTTATAAAACAGGTATTTACTACTGAAAAACATGATCTAATTTTGACAAATGCATTGGAGTATTGCATAGGACATCTATTGACCAAACGCTATACTTGTACTAAATATATTATGATTATTCTAATATTAAAAATAGGGTTAAGATTCTTCACTTGCGATGAAAGGCACTCAATTTTTTTTTATATACTTAATTTTTACAAAGATGTAGACATCATTTTAATAAATTCATAAACTAAAACTTTTATTTAATAAAGTCATAAACTGAAATTATTAATTAAAACCTGCTAATAAACTTATTAAAATTTTTACTCTAAAAGATAGCTAATCACAACATACATCAGAAAAAATATAAGCAATTAAATACCTCAGAAATACCGGACAACACTCTAGTTGCATGCGGTCAAAACTGCATCTTAGGTCCGCTGTACAATGGGCAAGGGTCCGTTGCAGGAGAGTTTACCTATAAACTCTAAAAATTTGACGGCAACTGAAGAACTGGTTTTCTCTTATCAGTCATCACAGATCAGATAAGAGATAAGGAAGTGGCACGCGCAGAAGACACGTGATAGTGACGTGTGCAAATCTGTGTTGATTCAATATCCGGTAGGTTTGCTGGCAGGATGTACTATTTGCAATTAGTGGCAACTCTCTCTAACAGGCTAAGACATGCTAGATGACGCAATATCTACAGGGTTGAGAAAGTTTTAAGGTAGAGGGCGCTTGGGTGAAATCACATGATTGTTTAGAACCAGTAGGAAGACATTTTAGTTAGATAAAGTGGCCAGGTGTGTGTTGCGAGACCCACTTTACGCTGTGTGCGCCTATACTTCAGACGTATGTTTTAAGTTTTAATATATTTTTCACCGAGTTTCAAAAATGTCTTTGCTTGAATCGATCGAAAATAACTTTAACATTGAATACACTCCCGAGTTTTATACTCAAAGTGATGCTGATGTGTTGCTGCAAGAAATAATACAATTGCCTTTAGATGTAAAGCCTCTGCAAAGTATTGAAAAGGAAATTTCCCCCGAGTTTTGTACTGAAAGTGATGTTGATGTGCTACAGCAAGAATTGTTTCAATTACCCCTGCAAAGTAGTGAAAAGAAAATTTCCTTGACCCGTAAAGTAATTACTTTTGCTGATGAAGGAATCAATTACAGTTTACCTGGAGCAATAGTCTCTGTTTACTCTTGGATACCCATTTTGCAAAAAATACGTGAAGATCTACAGAAAGTGACAAATTATGAATTTAATATGGTGCAAGTGAACTTTGGCTCTGAAGAACAATCTAAAATTGAAGACGGCAACTACGAAGATTTTAATCTAGACCTATCATCAGGTGTATGCATTCTAAGTTTTGGATCTAAACGAACTTTGGATTTTAAACCAGCGAACTGTGAAACCGCTACCATTAAATTAGAACATGGCTCAATGTGTAAGATATATCCCCCAACCAACAAACTTTTAACGCATGGTATTTCTTCTGAACCTTATGTGACAGACCCGCACATTAACCTTACATTTGCCAAAATGTACATTTATGAGCCTTCCCCGAAAAGGGCAAAGTTGGACGATTGGACGGACGATCTTTACCATAGCTTATATGCTTCTGTAAATAGTACATGGCACTTGGAAAGACTTATCTACGTTTCACTTCACGATGAAAGAACTGACTTGAAGATCCATATTAGACAATTTATTCAGAATGCCCAATTAGACTATATACCAACCGGTCAGGGAGTCGTGATGAACCCTTCCACATGGATCGAATTTATTGTAAAACTATTAGATTTTAATATAGGTCATAGCAATAGCTCTTTTATTTGTAATAATCAATTATCTGTATTTAATGATGATGGAAAATGCATCTTACAACAAATTTACAAAACTGGAGATTCATTCACGTTAAATCCAATTTCCTTAATACTTTTAAATGATCAAGTAAAAAAACTTTGCGAAATGAGAAATGAAATATTGGAATGCATTTTAAAAACGCTATATACGACGACCCTACCCCATTTAATTTTAAAATTAAAGCCGAAAAAATGTAATCGCGAACCCCATTGTACTTATGATGAGGCTAAACAACAATTAATGGATATAGTACATCAGGAAATTTTTAAAAACATAGGCCGGGTTCAAGATCATCCTTCGCAAAGGATACATGCTTGCTCGAATAGAACACATGTTGACGAGAGAGAGGGTCTTATAAGTAGTAAAGCATGGTTTATGGTCGACATGTCGTATATTGCAAGAGAGATATGCGAGAACAAATGTACTTGTCATTATGACGGAGAATTTTTTTCAAACATTTTCATTGAAGACTATATGAAGTATCTTCAAAATGTGCTATTTAATACATTTTTTCAACCGTTTTCAGATTTTGCTAATTCTAAGGATGGCAAAACATGTGTAATTATGTGATGTTATTGGTGTATAACTAGTATTGCGATTGTAAAAAATATATTAAAACCATTGTGATTATGTAGAAAAGGCATGCTTGCTTCTACAACAGTAAGATTTTACTGACTTGTGCATGCTTAGTTAAAGAATACTCATTGAAAAGTTATTATTTTCTTAATTGTGTAAATAGTTTGTGTAATTTAAAATATATTTTTGTAAATAAATAAGTTTAAATACGAAAACTTTTCTGTGTTTTCTTTATGTGTGTGTGTGTGTTGATTACTTGCAAAATAAAAATCTATAAAATTTTACTGAAGCAAAAAGTGGTAAAGTTAACATACTTGGTCAAGATTTAAGGTTCTCGCGTTGTGTTTTATACTTATCTTTTATACACTACAAGGTAAAAAGTTACAAATTTAACAAAATTTATTGAAGCATGTACTATGGAAACATTAATCTACTACATAGAAATAAAATGTTCTGATTAAAATCATAAACTTAAGTGTAATAGGTAAATTGGGTTACATGAGAATTCACAAAGTATTAATTTTTTTATAAAATGAACTTGGCTAAAAAAAGTAAGTTTCCATAATTTTATAACTTAATCGATTTTACAGGTTTTTAAAAAATAAAGTTAAGTGAGTTAAAGAAACTTAGTATTTTTAAATAAAGATTTTTTGAGGTAATCTTTAATGTAAAGATCTTACCACATTTTACTTGAAGTAACAGAATATTTTAAATCAGACACTATGTTTTTAAAACATCAGAGTATTAACTTAGCATATTTTTATAATTTTTATTAAGTAATGGGCTTGAATATTTTTATAAGAAATATCAACTAAGTGCACATATTACACATTTTACTGATTAAGATGGTTATGCTTACAAATTTTAAATAAATATGCTCTTACTTTTATACATGTTACTTGTTCAAACTAAGTGTACTTTTGATTTGTATACGTTTATGAGTTCTCATAAGTTATGAAATTATTTCTCGAAAGGAACTTAGCTATTAGAACTTTGTAAATTTTGTAGAAGTAGTATGCTTAACATGTTTTTGATGAAATGGATTTAAATTTGGTATAGAAATAATCAGTTATTTTAGCATAGATGTATAAACTTATCTTTATGTAAACCATAACTAATTAAAAGTAATATAATTTATGTCTATACAAAGTGAGGGACTTAAACTATTTTTCAGAATTATCAAGTAAAGGATTTTACAAAATACTTAGTAAACTGCATTAATAGATTGTAAGTTGTAATTTTTTTTTCTTTTAGAAGTTTTGCACATTGGTATATTTTATGTTCTGATAAGTCGTTGAATATGTTCTTTAAATAAACTAACAGATCTGTACTTTGAAAATTTTATTGAAGTGTTGAACTTTGGTATTTTTCGAATATTACGAACTTGATACATTTTTTCTGAAGTGCTAGACGGACTTAGAATTTTTTACAAATACAGATACAGAATTTTTTACAAATACTTCAGAAAAAATGTATCAAGTTCGTAATATTCGAAAAATACCAAAGTTCAACACTTCAATAAAATTTTCAAAGTACAGATCTGTTAGTTTATTTAAAGAACATATTCAACGACTTATCAGAACATAAAATATACCAATGTGCAAAACTTCTAAAAGAAAAAAAAAATTACAACTTACAATCTATTAATGCAGTTTACTAAGTATTTTGTAAAATCCTTTACTTGATAATTCTGAAAAATAGTTTAAGTCCCTCACTTTGTATAGACATAAATTATATTACTTTTAATTAGTTATGGTTTACATAAAGATAAGTTTATACATCTATGCTAAAATAACTGATTATTTCTATACCAAATTTAAATCCATTTCATCAAAAACATGTTAAGCATACTACTTCTACAAAATTTACAAAGTTCTAATAGCTAAGTTCCTTTCGAGAAATAATTTCATAACTTATGAGAACTCATAAACGTATACAAATCAAAAGTACACTTAGTTTGAACAAGTAACATGTATAAAAGTAAGAGCATATTTATTTAAAATTTGTAAGCATAACCATCTTAATCAGTAAAATGTGTAATATGTGCACTTAGTTGATATTTCTTATAAAAATATTCAAGCCCATTACTTAATAAAAATTATAAAAATATGCTAAGTTAATACTCTGATGTTTTAAAAACATAGTGTCTGATTTAAAATATTCTGTTACTTCAAGTAAAATGTGGTAAGATCTTTACATTAAAGATTACCTCAAAAAATCTTTATTTAAAAATACTAAGTTTCTTTAACTCACTTAACTTTATTTTTTAAAAACCTGTAAAATCGATTAAGTTATAAAATTATGGAAACTTACTTTTTTTAGCCAAGTTCATTTTATAAAAAAATTAATACTTTGTGAATTCTCATGTAACCCAATTTACCTATTACACTTAAGTTTATGATTTTAATCAGAACATTTTATTTCTATGTAGTAGATTAATGTTTCCATAGTACATGCTTCAATAAATTTTGTTAAATTTGTAACTTTTTACCTTGTAGTGTATAAAAGATAAGTATAAAACACAACGCGAGAACCTTAAATCTTGACCAAGTATGTTAACTTTACCACTTTTTGCTTCAGTAAAATTTTATAGATTTTTATTTTGCAAGTAATCAACACACACACACACATAAAGAAAACACAGAAAAGTTTTCGTATTTAAACTTATTTATTTACAAAAATATATTTTAAATTACACAAACTATTTACACAATTAAGAAAATAATAACTTTTCAATGAGTATTCTTTAACTAAGCATGCACAAGTCAGTAAAATCTTACTGTTGTAGAAGCAAGCATGCCTTTTCTACATAATCACAATGGTTTTAATATATTTTTTACAATCGCAATACTAGTTATACACCAATAACATCACATAATTACACATGTTTTGCCATCCTTAGAATTAGCAAAATCTGAAAACGGTTGAAAAAATGTATTAAATAGCACATTTTGAAGATACTTCATATAGTCTTCAATGAAAATGTTTGAAAAAAATTCTCCGTCATAATGACAAGTACATTTATTCTCGCATATCTCTCTTGCAATATACGACATGTCGACCATAAACCATGCTTTACTACTTATAAGACCCTCTCTCTCGTCAACATGTGTTCTATTCGAGCAAGCATGTATCCTTTGCGAAGGATGATCTTGAACCCGGCCTATGTTTTTAAAAATTTCCTGATGTACTATATCCATTAATTGTTGTTTAGCCTCATCATAAGTACAATGGGGTTCGCGATTACATTTTTTCGGCTTTAATTTTAAAATTAAATGGGGTAGGGTCGTCGTATATAGCGTTTTTAAAATGCATTCCAATATTTCATTTCTCATTTCGCAAAGTTTTTTTACTTGATCATTTAAAAGTATTAAGGAAATTGGATTTAACGTGAATGAATCTCCAGTTTTGTAAATTTGTTGTAAGATGCATTTTCCATCATCATTAAATACAGATAATTGATTATTACAAATAAAAGAGCTATTGCTATGACCTATATTAAAATCTAATAGTTTTACAATAAATTCGATCCATGTGGAAGGGTTCATCACGACTCCCTGACCGGTTGGTATATAGTCTAATTGGGCATTCTGAATAAATTGTCTAATATGGATCTTCAAGTCAGTTCTTTCATCGTGAAGTGAAACGTAGATAAGTCTTTCCAAGTGCCATGTACTATTTACAGAAGCATATAAGCTATGGTAAAGATCGTCCGTCCAATCGTCCAACTTTGCCCTTTTCGGGGAAGGCTCATAAATGTACATTTTGGCAAATGTAAGGTTAATGTGCGGGTCTGTCACATAAGGTTCAGAAGAAATACCATGCGTTAAAAGTTTGTTGGTTGGGGGATATATCTTACACATTGAGCCATGTTCTAATTTAATGGTAGCGGTTTCACAGTTCGCTGGTTTAAAATCCAAAGTTCGTTTAGATCCAAAACTTAGAATGCATACACCTGATGATAGGTCTAGATTAAAATCTTCGTAGTTGCCGTCTTCAATTTTAGATTGTTCTTCAGAGCCAAAGTTCACTTGCACCATATTAAATTCATAATTTGTCACTTTCTGCAGATCTTCACGTATTTTTTGCAAAATGGGTATCCAAGAGTAAACAGAGACTATTGCTCCAGGTAAACTGTAATTGATTCCTTCATCAGCAAAAGTAATTACTTTACGGGTCAAGGAAATTTTCTTTTCACTACTTTTCAGGGGTAATTGAAACAATTCTTGCTGTAGCACATCAACATCACTTTCAGTACAAAACTCGGGGGAAATTTCCTTTTCAATACTTTGCAGAGGCTTTACATCTAAAGGCAATTGTATTATTTCTTGCAGCAACACATCAGCATCACTTTGAGTATAAAACTCGGGAGTGTATTCAATGTTAAAGTTATTTTCGATCGATTCAAGCAAAGACATTTTTGAAACTCGGTGAAAAATATATTAAAACTTAAAACATACGTCTGAAGTATAGGCGCACACAGCGTAAAGTGGGTCTCGCAACACACACCTGGCCCCTTTATCTAACTAAAATGTCTTCCTACTGGTTCTAAACAATCATGTGATTTCACCCAAGCGCCCTCTACCTTAAAACTTTCTCAACCCTGTAGATATTGCGTCATCTAGCATGTCTTAGCCTGTTAGAGAGAGTTGCCACTAATTGCAAATAGTACATCCTGCCAGCAAACCTACCGGATATTGAATCAACACAGATTTGCACACGTCACTATCACGTGTCTTCTGCGCGTGCCACTTCCTTATCTCTTATCTGATCTGTGATGACTGATAAGAGAAAACCAGTTCTTCAGTTGCCGTCAAATTTTTAGAGTTTATAGGTAAACTCTCCTGCAACGGACCCTTGCCCATTGTACAGCGGACCTAAGATGCAGTTTTGACCGCATGCAACTAGAGTGTTGTCCGGTATTTCTGAGGTATTTAATTGCTTATATTTTTTCTGATGTATGTTGTGATTAGCTATCTTTTAGAGTAAAAATTTTAATAAGTTTATTAGCAGGTTTTAATTAATAATTTCAGTTTATGACTTTATTAAATAAAAGTTTTAGTTTATGAATTTATTAAAATGATGTCTACATCTTTGTAAAAATTAAGTATATAAAAAAAAATTGAGTGCCTTTCATCGCAAGTGAAGAATCTTAACCCTATTTTTAATATTAGAATAATCATAATATATTTAGTACAAGTATAGCGTTTGGTCAATAGATGTCCTATGCAATACTCCAATGCATTTGTCAAAATTAGATCATGTTTTTCAGTAGTAAATACCTGTTTTATAAATGAATACTCAATAATCTTAGTATAGTACAATGCGTATAATTTATTACTGCACTGTTCATCAAAACTTAACAAAAAATAATTTGCTTTTATGCTTATCGTTCTAAAGTATACTGATCTTTGCTAATAGTTTTACAGAAATTAATTTAATGATTCATTATTTTTCTAAACTATGTAAAATACATTAATCGTTGTTGCCTAACTTTGATATTTTAATTCTATTTTAGGATATAATGCCGATCAGATACATGTATACTTTAAGGATAGGTTTCCACTATGTTTTCTGAAACATTGAAATGGCTTTAGATTAAGACAACCATATTTTTGAACGTAGAACTAAGCACATGTTCCCAATTCTGTACTGCAGCGTGCATATCCCCCTTACAAACTGCATGGTATTACCGTATCGGCAAACTAGCCCAGTGTTATTTAACCGGTTTTCCCGATCTGAACACACTTCCTTATCGTCCATTCCTTATCTTATCTGTGGTTCGCCGTAGGCTTGGGATATTCAGTAAGCCCGGTTTTTTTTCCTGCAGTGAATTATATAACGTTTGTGCATTATTTCAGTGTTATTGTATTATTATTATTATTATTATTATTACCTCTCGCGTATGCAAGTCCAGTCATCACCAGTGTAAGTCGCCAAGTTTAACATTTTCTATGTATTATTTTAGTCACATATAGCATGATACCATAATTCTAATTTGTTTTTCCTGATTATCACAATTATTAATAAATTTCTAAACATGAATCATTGCTTGATTAGCTCTTATTTACATTTTTTCAAATTGCTTTAATTTAAAATAATTATGTGGTTATTAATAGTTTGATAATTATATTTTACATTGGTCCGCATTTTGAGGTGCTCTAATTTTAAGTGTGATTTTTTTAATTCTATGTTAAAAGATTTTTGCATGTTTTCCTGTATTGTATTTTGGTGTTTTGCAAAAATTTGAGTTGGTAATCCAAAGAGTGTATTTTCCCCACTAGTGTAACTGAGCTCTATTAATAGCAATAGACTTTAAGTATTCGTACATTTTGTATGCAAAAACTGGGGTTTGAGGGATATATGGTGAAAGGGATTTCTCCTAATAGAAAATAAAGTCTGTATGTAATCTGTATTTCTGTAAATGCATACATTCTAATTAAGATTAAATTTTCGCTTGCTAACTAAAGTATTGAATATTTTCATCATACATAAAATGGTATTCATTTGGTGTGAATCTGATAAATTGTAATAAGAAAAAAAAAATAGTTTTAAGCGTTTAATATCTTAAAAAATTTATCATTTTATTGGTATTTAGTCTCAAAATAATATCCCTATTTTTAGCCAATGTGTGTATAAAGAATTTAGAATTAATCCAGATGATTACATGGAATAGCTAGTTGGAACGGAAAGTAGGGCTAATGTATTTTAAATCATTACTCTATTTTCCGGACTTGCTAGCCTAGTTATCTTTAAGATAAAGCTGCCAGTGCAAGACGTGACTTGAAGTAAGTAAGAACCTTGTATTTTTTTAGTTCAAGTAATTAGCATTTATGGTAACTCTTTGCAATTTAATAGCTTTCGCGATTAAAACTATAATTTTATCTAAGTAGTTGAAAGATATTTATGTAAAACTGTACATGCAATTGTCTTAGTATGCTAAAACGGATCTTGAATTTTTATCTTCAATAGTTCAAGTTTCTAATAATAGTACTATCCACATGCAAATTTAAGATATGTGTTAGTTAAAACTATACTCACCGTTCTATAAAATATGTTAAGTGCATAAATAAAATACCACTCAAAAGGTTGATTCATGTATAAAACGATGCTTTCATTTTAAAACTGAAATTAGTGTTGCACATAAAATTAAAAATATCTATATGGTATTGAATCTGTATAAATCAAGTAACACTACTTGTGATATACAATAAAAAAGTTTTGTAGGTTTACTAAAAATGCAATAACGAACCCTCAATGAAACCTACAATTTTTGAAATAGTGTTAAGTTCCACTATTCTAAAAAAGTATTTACAGAAAAAAAAAATCCTATAATCCCATTTTTTAAACTTCCTCTCAAATATTTCAAAGTATGAAAAGCGCGCATCCAATCCTTATCTCTGTAATTCGTAAACCCATCGGCGTTATCCTTCTCAAGTGACTCACCCCCTTGCACAGGTTTTTCCGCAGTCTGCGTTATTGTGTTTGGGTTATTTCCCCCCCCTCCCCATCCTCACACAATCCTTCCAATCCTCGGTGAGCCATCCTCCCAATCCTTACAATCCTCGGTGAGCCAAAACCCCTATATTACCTCTACTAATGGCCCATCTCTGAAGAAATGCTTCTTCACACTGAAACTTTTCTGAATCAGCCACTGCTTCGGAGTGAAAATTTATGACTGACGTGAACAAAAAAATTTCCGAAGATCCGAATACTTTGTAGCTACGATTAAAGCACTGATAATAAGTCAAAACACATACAGCGGGCAATATTTATACTCGTCTGGGATATATTTCGGCTATTTGTTCAGCATGTGGGAACCAACTTCGGATGTCGTTAACAGATTGAGCTCCCTCCCACACAAATTTGTTAAAATTCGCAGCTATTATGGCCTCAAAGGAAAACAGTTATGTATGATGTGTAGAAGAAAAAAGAAATCACTTGCTAAATCACCTATCTTAAGTCAATTCTCCATTACCAATTTTTGGCTAAATAAGGGGTTGCGAAATGACCTAAAATATGCTTACGTTATACTTGAACGGCCCCAAAGCACCATTTATACGACTTTTACATTTACATGCCATTTTATCATATTACATCAACTATCGATTTATTCCTATTCATTTTAATGCAAAAGTGCTTCGTTTATAAGACATACAATTATCGGTTATGCGTCTTTTTCAACTTCCTAAAGTTCGAAAATTTTCTGTCTCGGTCATGTAGGGAGGGTTGTGCCTTTTAGCCTCTTTTATTAAAAGACGTAATCAACTGTACTTAAAAGAATAGAAATAATTTTGTTTGTCAGATTTTATTTTACATCATAATAGGTATCAAGCGTATATTACATTAATACTAAAGATGGGCAGTATTTAAAATACAGTACAACACAGTGGCGTAGCCAGAAATTTTTCATGGGGGTGGGTTACGGCTACTGCAACTTACATATATGCATAGGTGCATCCACGGAGGAGGCTAAGGGGGCTCAAGCCCCCCCCTAAAGGTGGAAAGTTAGAAGTGAAAAATAAAACTTTTCAATAATGAAATAATTCTTTTTTTCTTTTTTTTTAATTGTTTTCAAATTACTTGTAAAGTATTTTTTACCAAATTTTGTAATTTTTTTTTAAATTTTATTTTATTTTAAACAAGACGTTAGTTTTAAATAAATGCTTACAGTTAGTTTATTAAACACTGTTACAACATCACAGAAAATATCAGATAATTATTTGACTCTATAACGAGTTATACTGCTTGTGGGCTTGTGTTCTATGGGCCAATCAAGTGGTACAGAATATTTTGACGATATAAGAGAGTTGCAACTATAATCAAGGTCACTATTACCGAGTTCAGCAGTATTTGTAGCCTAGCCCCCCTAAACTAAAATCCTCGGTGAGCCACTGACTAAGACCTTGCAAATTCGATATAAACTAGATGAATTAATCTTCCTTTCACTTTTTTTTCATAATAACTTTAAATTTAAAACTTCTTTGTATTCCATCCCAATACTCCCAATACTTCATTATTATCATCTATCGCTCATCTGTTTCGTTTAATCTGAATAGTTCATTATTTTCAGGATTTGATGGGTGGTTGCTGAACCTTAACCTTAACCCTTTGAGGCGCAACCCTTTCCCAATGCTGAAAAAAAGGGCAGCCGCGTTGCCACCGCTCGACTTAACTACCAGCAAGATGGCGGACGATCGAAACGTTCATCGCGTGCCACAGTTCTAGAGACCCTTTTTTTTGACGACAGCTGGCAGTGCGCGAGCACAGCATACATTATTAATCATCCATGCACTTAAAAAAATCCTACTATCGATAAATAAATAAATAATAAATAAAAATAATCAATGACACACAAACATAACACCCACACACACAAACCCACCAACCCACCCACAGAAAACCACCAACCCACACACAAAAGGGGCCTGTAATTTGAGATGGTTAATAAAACTTATTATTTTAATGAGTGTCTTTTCAGATACCGAAAGATAAAATAATGTAAGCCTTTTTCCTAGAAAGTTAAACCAACTTCTCTAATACTTTTTTATTAGTGAATGAAGTCCGAAAATAATTGGATGGTTTATCAAAGTAAATACACATTAGCGCACAATGCATGGCTGAGAAATTCGTCCTAGTTTTGCGCCAGAATTCTTCTTAATAGATTAACGCTAAGAAAGTCTGAAAAGGGAGAGGGAAAAAAGAAAAAATATATCTTCAGAAGAAAATTAGACGATGCAATAACGTTTTATTTTTTTTATCCCCCCCCCCTTGTTTTCATTTACCTTTTCCTCTTAATAGTTAAGATAACGTAAGAAACTAATATGAGTCCATATAATCGCTTTCTGCTTAGAATACGTAAGAATAAAAATGCAATTCTCCAAATAGCAAGCGCCCATAATCTAACCATTCTAGTTTCACATCAATTTAGACGTCATAAATATACACTCTTCTCGAATACTAATCTTCTTTTTTACAAATTACAGACCGAAACCGATACTTTACTTAGAAATTTTGAGGGAAAGGAAAAAAAAAAAAAAAAAAAAAAGACCAATTGAGAACTCTCTCATAGTCAGTTGGCTTGGCAAAAGAAAGAGAACAAAAATGGAACGAAAGAACACCAGTTTGGAAAAAGGGAGAAGGGGGGGGGGGACAGGACGGATTTCGTAGAAAAGAGAATGAACAACATGAGTAAGCTGAAATAACGGAATGAAGAAAGAGAAATAAAAAAAAGAAGAAAAGAACTTGAAAAACAATAAAAAAGAAAAACCGCGCCTACATTCATCCTCATTCATAAGAAAATGCAGTTTACTTTTGTGAATGGAGACCAAGTGTAAACCTGGTGGCTGTGAATGTATTTTGAGAGTATAATGTACCACCTGGAAATCTTCCCACAAGCCTCTCGGTGTTTTATTTGGTCTAGGCCCAAGTTTTGTGATTTATTTAGCAAACAGTTTTCTGCACGCGAGGAAAATGAATTTAGATATTGCAGTTGGCAGGTAGATTGTACCCGCTCTCTCTAAGGGTGTGCTTCAAATGTGGGAAGCCTTATGCACATTCATCTCTCAGCTCGGAGATGACAGAATATTTTTTCGATTTCTAAATTAATGCTCGCGACTTAAAAGTGCAGCACGTGAGTTCTCGCGAACGGAAGGGAGATGTCTCCAGGAGTTTTCTAAATAACTGTAAATAATACATCATGACAAATTAAATGAAATAAGAAAACAAACTTCCCCCCTCCCCTGCCCTGTTTCGTAATGAGGAAGATTTTTTTTTTTTTCCTTGTGGAAAAAAGATATATTTAAATCAGTATAAACAAATTTATGCACATAAAAAAAGTCAATCGACTTTAAAACAAACAAATAAATAAAATAACAATAACAATAAATAATAACAATAAAGACACTAAAAACAACACAAAATCCGGAAGCATACAGCGATGAAAATCGTATAAACATTGCCTTTTTTTTTTCGATTTTCAGTTCAATTGCATGTTTACGTCATAGAAATACGTATGGGAATCTAATCATCTCGGAATTTACCCAAATAGAATACAGTTTTAATTATACAAATCGGTTAGACGTTCCGGAGAAATCTATGAAAATACGTGTTCAATATACAGCCCACCTTTTTTTTTTAAGTCAGTTAAAAATCTGAACGCCCTTCAAATTTTACCGGCCTCACCATGACCGAATGCATAAGGCACTGAGCATGGTAGATGGCCGAAGTATTAAGATCATGGGTTCGGACCCACACGCGGCTATCGATCTAACGGTCTGGACTTTTGGGCAGTTTTCTCAAGATGTAACGTGATTACGCGTTATAACCCCTTAAAAAGTCCTCCCAAGACACCCCCCCCCTGTAGCAGATGCCCCTTGTGTAGGCTTGCCATAACTCAAAACACCTTCAACTTTTACCACTGCGCTAAGTTCTTTTATGTAATAGTTATGTAGCAAATATGATTTAATTCAAAATATTGTAAATCATTTTTTGCCACGGCTTAATTGCTTTATTCTTTCTCAAAACTCCAGCATCAAGCCCCATTTCGTTGCCACAGACAGTGAGAAAATAATTCAAATAAAAATCAGCATTCTTGTGCATTATTTTTTTATCCATTTACTTCCTAATTTAAATTAAAGGTAGCATAGATAATTAAGAAATGGATACATAAAGCGTCATTGATCTACAGAAATTCAGCAACTTTCATGCACACATACAATTCGTTTAAAGATCCAATAAATAAATGTATGACGCCTTTTTTTCAAAATGAAATTCTAGAATCTGAAATCCCAGTCAGAAAAAATTTGAAACCACAAACGAACATTTCTCTCTTTTACCGTACTGTTGTTTTGGGGTGGTCTAGTTACATGATGCAATTGCAAGTATGTGGCTTTTTTTTCCCCTTCATAATATAAGTGATACATTGCACACACACACACACACACACAAAATACTACTAGATTTTTATCCCTTTTTCTATTTTGTGGCTTTGTATTTCAGGGATCTCGGATTTAATTATACCACCATTAGGATTAAAAAATAAAAAAAAGGAAGTGTTAAGTTCCTAAAACCACTGTTTTAAAATTTCGCTCTCTCACTCTGAGGTAAATATACCACAATCCTAACTTGCAAAAGTAAATTTAGCAAACATTTTTTAATGGAATATTTAATGTGCTTTTAAAATTTATTGGCATAATTATTAGCAAGATTTATTTTATGTTAACCCTGGTAAAAATGTTAATTTCTCTGAAAGCATAAAATATTTAAGTAAATATTATACAAATATGGCATAACGATTTAGCATGAATAAATTATATAAATATGGTTGCCTAGTAAATGTATTAATCAGATTTTGTTAGTACTCTATCAGTCTTATCATTTATGCTTACCTGTACCATTAAAGATAAAGACAGAACTTTTTTTGTGACATTTATAGCATTTTAATTCCTTTTCTAACTTAAAATTGTACTAGCTTTTTCCTTCAGAGTTTTTTCCACTATTCATTTATTTACTTTGATATCTTTGTCATTCTAATTATTTGCACTACAAATGCATAAAAAGACTCCAGTGAAAATCTCTTATTTGTCTTTGTATAAAGTTGCTAAAAGGGAGTTTAAAATGCACAAGACACATCTGAGGAGATTAAAATATCAGATCTTTGTATAAAAGTGAAAGATAATTAAAATCCTTTTAAATAGTATTCTATTTTGGACTTCCATTCTACATGGGCAACCATGCAATAAAGCATATCGTACTTAAATAAGTCTAAATTAATACTATATTTATCAATTTTTTGTAAATAAATATTCGCACACTTTATTTAGAAGTTTCTATAATCTTCTAGCTTCTCATGTTAAAATATTAATAAAACTATTACTCCCAATGAATATGTGATCATATTCTGGATCCACTGCTGAAATAGTTCAATTCCGTTTGCGATATGTTATTTTTATAAGAAAACAAGGCTCTGTTTATTAAGCGTTTAGCAGTGATTTTTAATGAAATTTTCTAAAGCTATCGAAAAGCTATTTTCTCCTCTTTTTCGGTAGTAAATCGATCTTTTTCTATTGTAGTCGGATAAATGTATCCAAGCTTCATCAATTGTAACTACATATTTCCATTTTTCACCCGCCAAATAAATTTCATACAAAAATCTACACATAGTCTTACGCTGAGAAACATGTTTCGGCGTTAGGCGATGAACATCGTGTTTTTTTTTTTGCTCTGAATAACTTTAAATCGGATTTTATAATTTTGTTCACAGTTCCTACAGAGATATTTAAAGATTTTGCGATAGTTCTTTGGGTAGTTGGATTTGTTTTTAAAACATGAGATGCGACTTTAGATTTAATAAGAGGTGTAGGTACCTTTGTTGGGTATGCATTTTTTGCCTTTACCACAGTGAAATATAAACTTCACGTTTCTCTTCTTTCATATTAATTACGTCGCTTATTTTACGTGAAGAAATATTAAAACCATGATTTTGACAACTTTTTTTAGTAACTGAATAAGAGTATTTCTCTTCGGGTAGCGCAAAAATATAGCCTTCGGTCCATTCTTTATTTTTCAGTGACATTTTAAAGCAAAGAATATTTTTAATGCTGAAGACGATAAATAAGACTTATTACAATTTGATGCCAATCACATTTTTATTTTCAAATTAATATTTAACTTCATGGAGAAAATCAAAATCGTTACAAAAATGTGTGAACAAACACAGTTTAATATTTTCTTAGACAAATTCTTCTATCGAAATTTGTTAACTGGCAACCTTTTAAATTTCTTTTGAGTCTATGACATGATTTATTTATTTTTTTTTCAAGGTATCAACATCCAGAAAACCAAAGTTTAGTCCATCTAGGAATGAGAAAAAATAAATTAAAAGAAAATAAACAAGGCAAGCATTCTATTCACGGATTACAATTCAAGGATATACCGTGTATACGAGTCTATAAAGCGCAACGAATTTATCCGAAAATGACACATGGTGCATCTTCTTAAGGTAACGGCATCGCGTGCGCATGTGCAGCTCCGAATGATTTGAAAAATCTGAGGAAAATAAAGTGTACAGTAACAACAATAGCATTAAAAATCCAAGTATTTCCAAAGCGTTTGAAAATTCTTTTGATGCTTATATAAATTTATTTTTCGAGTCTAAAACTCTAGAAGCGACTCCAGTTTTCCTTGGATTGTCGAATCTAAAAAACTTAAAACGCCCAATAATAGTAAACTTGCGAGGGAAATGTGCAGATCGAAAACTACTCGTAGTTAAAAAAAAGCGCCATCTGATGTCGGATTAATTCAGGGCATTTGAGCAATTGAGGACTAGCACGCATTTAAAAAAAAAAGAATAAACAAATAAAGATTATTTAATCAGCTGATGACAACACAAGAGTGCAGGAGGGTGCAAGAGGTGTAAGCATGTCAAAATTGTTCGAAACAGGTGATAACAAATTTCTTCGAGCGCGTGCAAAGTGATCCCACCCTCCCGAAAAAAAATAAGAGTCCTCCTTTTCTGTATTTGCGAGTGTGGGTGGCGAAGCTTATCGAAGTGGCGGCCTTCCTTTTCATCTGTGCCGCAAGCTGCATGCGTACAGTACTATTTGCTTCCAAAGCGATTCCGTGTCAATGTTTTTACCTGTCGAGGAATTCGAAATTGTGATAAGTACGAGAAAACAGACCCGTGATAAAGAGTAAGGTCAGAGAGTTCATTATTTAAGTACTGAATGGTTAGGAAAAATCAACGTATAAAGGCTAAAATCATGGTGCTTAGCATTTACAGATATTTTATTCGTATATTGGCACTGCCATAGAATTAGCTTTATCGGAATATAATATATATATATAATTATATATATAACTAATAAGTAAAACACAAAATATATTCTGCAAACATGACATACCCTGCAGGAACTGCATGAAAAAATATATAACAGTAGATGCAAGAATTACAAACCTCGCATGGGGAAAAAGAAAAAAAAAACAGATGCTGAGCCAAACAAAGTACAAATAAACATGTGATAATAGAATGGAATGGAAATTATAAACACTGGCACCATCGTCAGGAGCCATAACCAGTAGATTTTAATTAAAGACAGTCAAAATAGTAGGATTTAGGTTGTGTGGCATATCAAAAGAGATATTCACTCCACACTTCTTAGGCTCTATCCTACTATAAAAAAAAGGAAAGCAATAAGAAATCAAATAATAGAAAGAGCACTGAAAAATCGACATACCATTCTGGAGTGGTAGCAATTTTTTTTTGGGAGGGGCTAAATTTTGAAAAAAGCTTATTGCACCCAAACAAAATGTACAATAAAGCAAAATTTTAGTCTAAAGTAATGTAAAACTTTTTGGGAGGGGCTAAGTTAAAAAAAAAGATCATTTGATCAAATTAAAGAGTATAATAAAGCAGAAGGTTACCCTATCCCCTCCCCTGGATCCGCTACTGGTAGCAAGCACATGGAAGGCTAGCAGGACGTGTTGCCAAGATGGGCAAAGAAAGGGAATTGCTGCCGTCATGCTTCTGTGATGAACGTATTAAGAATTCGTATAAAATGGTAAATAAAATTTCATGAAAAAGTGTTTTGCAAACTATGCTTTCGGCATGATTTTTTTTTTTGTTTAGTTTGTAAAAAAAAAAAAATTTTTTTGAAATCCACTGTTAGCAATATTTTTGTACCTTAGGAACTATTCTGAGAATCCAGGGCGTTTTCTATTCTTCGTGAGTGAACTTTACCTTCACAGTAGTTTAAATGCAGGGAAAGTACTTGTACAGGAATAGCCGATAAGCTGGTTTTCCATTTATTTATAATTTTTATTTTACTTTTATCTTTATTTTATAAGCATTTGAGGTTAAAGTAAAGTATAAAGTTAAGTGCGCATAAATGCAACTTCAACTAAAATTAAAACGCATACACCACCGTAATAAATGCGTTTAATTTCTGTTGATAAGTACTGTAAATGAACTTGCCAAGAAAGCGAAATATCTTTATCCCTCGCCCAAGTGAAAATTCATGTTTCTTTCCCCACAAAAACTGCATACTATATATTTTTTTTTTTTGTGCGTTTAATTTCATTACGTTACTTTTATTTCCCCAGAGTTATCTTGGATGAACAGACGGACAGACAGGAAGAGAAAACAACTAAAGTCGTAAACACATCATGTGAGTGGCGTAAATATGTCGTTGAGGCTCGTGGCAAATTCATAATTTGTAAATTGGGACCTTCTTCAATGGATCAGATGGATCCCCTTTTATTACTATGCGCTCTACTAATACATGGCGATGTTTTTTTTCTCACAAATACTTTCAAACCGTGATGCATTATTTTTGTTGTTGTTTTTCAATTTGTGTATGCACTTCAGCAGGTAACTTAAATTAATTGAATAAAAATGTAGCCGCCTGGGTGCTGTAGTAGTTAACCCTTTAACGCGCAGTGTTCCCGCTCTGGTAACACCCAACTCTGACGTTTTGACTGTTGCCAGTCACGAAGGATAGATTTGATTTCTATAAAAAATAGTTGCGGATGACATAGCTCCTCGAGAATCCTTTACTTTTTAGCACGTCATTTACCGTCAAAAAATGGTCACGATTCTTTTTAACTGCACTGACATCCGCTGAAAACTGGAAGAATGCGAGAACAGCTGGATAGATTGTCCAAAGTTGCAAAAAGGGCAGCCGTTGCCATCGCTCGACTTAACTACCAGCAAGATGGCGGACGATCGAAACGTTCATCGCGTGCCACAGATCTAGAGACCCCTTTTTTGACGACAGCTGGCTGTGCCGCACGCATGTTCACAATATCTACCCGTTTCGGCATCAGCATTTCTCTGATTGGACAAGAGAACAGAGTTGACGGGATTACCACACTTGGCAATTAATCAATTGTGTGAGAGCGCCAAATAATTTTAAAAATGAAAGGTTTTTTTCTTTCATGTTTTTTTTTTTTTTTAAATTATCAATGCATTTGCGATTACACGTCTATGCAATCGAACTCTGTTACTTATTGCGAGCACAGATTTAATGATGGAGTTTAAATTAAATGGTTGGCTTATTATTTAAAGATCGGAATTTACTGTAAACCCGGTTATTACGAGCACTTCGATTTAACGAGCAAAGTGTCCCTGACCCTTCATCCTCGTTATAACAGAGTTTGACAGTGTTATTTCCACATTACAATGTGTTATTTTTAAGCATAGTATTCATTCACAATAAATAGTACGTTTTACAGTTATTTAACAGTTCTTATATTTTTTTTAATTTCTAATTTAAAAATCCTGTAACAGTGATCAAAAAAGGTGGGAACCGGCTTTAATTCTTCTTTTATAAGAGATAAATGAGCAATCTAAAGTGAAAAAATGTTAAAAATAAGGAAATAAAATGATTTTCTCCTTAATTTTTAAAAAGTTACACATCTTAAATTTGTATACTACGTCGTACAAAAAAAAAAAAAAAAAAAAAATCAAAAATCTTGATTAGCAAAATGTGCCCTCCAATACTAATGTAGTATGGACAAAATTTCAGCCTTTCATCATAAAACATCTCAAAACGAGATATTTAAACAAAGGCTTTTTGCACGCTAGCAATAAACCTGGTGTTCTTTCGTAATTTCTGTAACGCCCCAGAAATGCAAATTTTTTCCATTTTAGAGGCATTGAAAAGTGGTTTAAGTCAGCATATATTTATCTTCATATCTGACACATTTTAGTGTAAAATTTTCGCATTTTGTCCATCACTTCATTAGTGTATGGGCACATTTTACTAATTCAGAAATTTTTTGTTGGGGGCGGGGGCCGTATACAAATTTAAAAAGTGTAACTTTTTGAAAATTATCAAGAATTTTTTTCTTAATGTATTCTTTTTTCGTACCGCTTATGGTAACCACAGATGCCTAATTCTGAATAGCTTTCTCAGCATGTTTGATAAATTTTGTGGCTCCAAATAAAACTGCCCTAAGCATAACCATGATAGCTATTAATATGAAAATTTAAATTTCGATAGTTCTGTACATTCTTTTCCGACTTTTTGACTTATTTTTTTAAAATAATTCTATATTGTGAAATAGCTTAATATTTACTATTACCTAAAACAATGAACAAATTAAACAATCTTTGAAAGTTGAAACGAAAATTCATTTTCTTGAGATTTTATCAGCTTATAGTCGTAACTATAAGGGAGCTTATCGAAATCCGTATTCCTACCGAGATAATATGATGATCTTCGAATCAAAATTGAGAACAATAAAATAACTCTCTACTACGTACTAAGACTCCTACGTACTACGGACTGAAATCAGAAAAAAAATACCGCCAGGGAATAGTAACCCTGTACGTTATGACGTATTTTCATTGTCCAATCAGAGAGTTGCTGATGCCGAAACGGGTAGATATTGTGAACATGCGTGCCGCACAGGCAACCGTCGTCAAAAAAGGGTCTCTAGATCTATGGCACGCGATGGCAACGGCTGCCCTTTTTTCAGCATTGGGAAAGGGTTGCGCCTCAAAGGGTTAAAGAACCATTCATTCACGCCTTGGGCCCGGGTTTGATTTCCAGATTAGGCTTGGGTGTTCCTTCACAGGGAGTAACGCTGGCCGTCCACGGGGGTGGTCTCATAATAAAATGCCCAGTAATTCGGGATTTAGTAGTGGCGAATGCTTAATGAGCAAGAGCTTGGCTCTTTGAAAAAAAAATGAGTACAAATCTAAAAATTTTTATTAAGATTGTAATAACAAATTGCTTGCGACTCTTTTGGCCTGGAGCCCACTTGCATCTTGCTTGTCCTCAGGCCCCGATTATCGCACGGACACTTGGAGCGCGTGCCATAGGCGTAGAGTTATATGGGCCCGTGGGGCTCGAGCCCCCCCCCCCAATAAATTGTGAATAGGGGCTGAGCCCACCCAATAATTTACCACTAAATACAGAAAACTAATTTATACTAACATAAAAAAAAGTATTTCACGCTATTTACAAACGTTTATAAAAAACCTTTACCTGTACTTTTAAAAATTTTCTTCTTTAGATTTCAATCATGATTTAGTATTCATTGTGACGCCACGTAACACACAATGTTACAATAAGCTGCCCTCGCCAGGCTCTGGTTAATTAAAATCAGATTATGCAATGTAAAGTATGAAATGAAGAAAAGTTCAGATGTGTCTAAAATGCGCTATCTCATCGAAAATGTTTTTTCCCCTCCTTTGGATTTTTTACTTTGCTTTTTTTTTTTAACTTATAACATGGTAGGAAGATACTAACATGGATACTTACCTTACACAGGTGTAGAATTCTATGGATCCATAGAGCTCGAGCGCCTCCAGTAATTTACACTTAAGTCATAGCTGCCAACTACTACGGAATATAATTAACCGCTTTTTGTAAACAGTATATATTTTAAGCCGAAAAATCATGTAGAAAAAGTGGTTAATTATATTCTGTAGTAGTTGGCAGCTATGAGTAAGTTATATGTACGTGAATCCGTGGCGTAGCCTGAAATTTTTCATGGAAGGGGGGGGGGGTTACGACTTCTGCAACTCACATATATGTATACGGGTGTATGATAAGGGAGTGAAGAATATACATTTGTATGGCAAAAAACTCCTCATGAGCAGTTATGACCCCCTAACACCCCCCCCTTGGCTACGCCACTGACGTGAATATATGTGGTTGTGGAGCCCGGCCCCCCCCCCCAATAATTTTGAAAACTTTACGCTTATGGCGCGTGCTGAGAACACACATACACAAATATTCCAAAAAATGAGTTTAGAGTTATACAAACAAAGTCAGCTCTATATGAGGGCACAAACTTTCAAAAGCACCTTATGCACAAAAAATGTTATAGTCAGGCCCTGCTCGTTACGTCACTGCTTCACGTGTTTATGTTTAAAAACTCTTCCACGGTTCGTGGAACATGTTTCGGAGCATCATCGCCATCTAAGACAGCCGTTAAAGCTGGAGTTGGTAATTACTTGGCTACTTATCTTGCTACTTTTGATGAACAACCAACCAGCCACACAGCTTATTTCATCTTCCAATTGCCATCAGACATCCTTTGGGGAAAATTAAGAACTTGGTCGTTATCGGAAGCATTATCTAAGTAACGATCGGACACGCACGTGTCTATTGTTTGACACGTTTCGTACCGGAATCTTGGATACTTATCTACATCACATTTCGTACTTAAAGGGGGATACGGGGGGGGGGGGGGAGTGTGCAGAACCTTAGTGTTCAAAGGCGTGTGCTGTTCTCGTGCGCAACGGTTTTTGCTAGAGTAGGGTTCGTCACTTAATGGATGTTCGCAGCAGAGATGGACAGTTAGTTACCATTCAGAGGGCTTTACTTTTTCTATTCTTTACTTTTCTTTTTTGAAGAAAATTTGTGAATATTGCGTGAAACTCATTTTCATACACTGGTGTCCAAAATTAAGGTTACAAGCAAAAAATGTGTAATAACTGACGAAGTACTCGGTTTATTGAAACAAATTTGGCACAGAAATACTCGTAGTATTGCCGTGTTTACTCGCGTAGTAGTATAATTGAAAGAATATTCACCCAATAAAAAATCTTTTGTTGCAGTTCTTACGTGAATAAAAACGTTCAGGCAGTCTCTTCTGTTGAAACAAAGGCGGGATATACTAACGCAGGATAATTTATTAAACTTATTACTGTTGATATAATGGATTTAAGAAGATTTTTAATTGATTTTTAATTTTAATTAAAAATCATGTAACAAATATACATGAAATATTTGTTAACAGGGTATGTTGTGTTTTAACCGATAAAATCACGACAAACGTTCAACGAAACTTTCTCTATTTTTAAGATTCATTACATAGCGCAGCCATTACATAACCAAAAAATAATAAATAAACAAATAAAATAAAAAATAACCTTGAGATTAATTAATAACCTTAAACGATCGTGACAATGTCTAGAAACGCAAGAAATTCATGCGGAATCTAAAATGCTCAATTTCAATATTTAAATACTACATAGATTATTTATTTTACACTCGTGAAATATATCTATACAGCATAACCTCAATATCTCGAAGTCGAATGGGCAACGAAGAAAAATGAGATATCGAGTTTTCGAGATGAAATAAAAGGGAGTAATTTTCTAGGCAGATACACAATTATTTGAGCTATTAAGGTTCGAGATAGTGAGGAATACTGTATTTATATTATTTCCAATGGAACGCACTAGCTGTTTATAGGCGCTAGCCACTACTAGGCCGAGCGTACTGGTCACTTCATTAAACGATGCACATCATGTAGGTGGACTAGCGTTCCCTCCTATGAAGGAACGGACGTAATGATGACACCCAAGCACATGCAGGGATTCGAACCCGGACCCGTCGTGTGGTAGAATGGTTCTCTAGCCACTATACATCCCGGGCAACATCTCGTGAAATATTTTGAACTATGTATATTCTCAGGGAGCTATTTAAAATCATACAAACAGTGGATTTATTTCGATATTATTTCGATTTATTTTTGCTTTATCAGTTTATAAATCTCGCGCAATTTTTAATCTATGATGTCACGTTTTTGACTGCCGTAAAAACAAAATCCCAGTTAGCTTTCTTGGTTAGTTCATTCAGTTTATCATCTAACGGAGAAATATAAATTTAAATTCGACGACGTTTAATTTTTTTTTTTTTTTTTTTTTTTTACACGGGAGTAACGTAATCCTACGTTCCTCCTAAGTAACTACTAGAAAATTTTTTAAACTAGAAAAGAAAAGAAAACTAGAAAGGTTTCCTGTAAATCGGTTGATAATAATTTAAATTATATTTTTTTGAAGACGTCAGTTGTGCGTCTAACTCTCAGCAGAAGTTTTTTAATACGTTTTAATACTGCAATTGTGTTGCTAAAATATGAGACTTCATATTTACTTCATTTCCAAGACCTTGATCCTTTTGCGCTAATCCGTGTTGATACTTTTTCTTTGAAGAATCTACGACATTTTATAGATGTCATCATATCGACGTATTTAGATGCCTTAAAAACACTTTTGGTGATTAGATATTTTATCTGTTTAAGTGATTTTAATTATATGTTAAAGATAATATCTGATACACATTTGTGCCCAACAATTTTAGAATCTGAGTGGAAGACATAGCTTTTGAAATTTTGGAGCCATTTAGCGGAAAGTTATTTAAATGGCAAGAAACCATTATGAATACCATTAAAAAATAATTTTAAAATCAGATTTACTTTCTTAACATTTTCCAGATAATTTAATCTTTAATAGAATGTAAAATTAAATATTTTCATAAATTTTATTGTAGGAAATTGTACTTTTATTGTAACTTACTCAGATGGAAGTGTGGAATATTTTTTAGAGTGTTAAAGTATATTTTTAGCAAATGAGAAAGCATAAAAATTCGCATAGACTATAATTAGGAGACAAAATAAATTTTATGCAGGAAGATCCATAGTATTTGAGTGTTTTACGGAGTACGATTATTTTAAGTTATAAATTAAAAAAGTATTTTGAAAGATAAATTACCAACGTAATTGGGTCTGAAGATGGAATCATAATAAGATCGTTTACAAGCTATAGGGTAGCGGTGAAATGGAAGTTGTAACATTTTATTTATGACGAAGTCAGATCCCAAATTTAATCCTAAGTCCAAGGCATAGCATGGTTTTTCAGCATCCCCAACCATGGCGAAAAACCGTGTCATAGCTACAAGTAAATTATTAAATGAAAGTTTAAGAATGAGCCGCGAGTTGCAAAATTTTATTAATTTATACAATTAATGAAAAAAGAACTCATCGAAATGTTACAGATGTATTGTATACACCCTACTGTTTTACAAAAAGTTATAAAAAGTTATTCCTTATTACTGACGTATCAACTTTCAACAAGCGATAGCAGTAGCCAGTGCTCTATTTGAGCAGATGTTTGCTTTTGTATTTAGATTAAAATATTAGAGGCAGGTGATGATATAATGCACAAGCAAATAATAATTTTATTCAAAAGCCTTTGAATCCAACAGCATTTCATTAAACGCTATCAATTATTTTCCCAAACAGGAAAATATGCTAAAAACCCGACTACTGAAAATAAAAAAAGAATTTTTAGCGAAAAACCAAAAGAATTAGAAACACACCTATAAATACAATGCTACTGAAACGTTGGATAAAGGGCATAGAGGTTGTGTGTGGATGAATTAAAAGAAGAGGACAACAACAAACCGATGATAATGATGAGTGCGATTCAATATCGGAAAAAAAAGAAGAAGTTCAAACTCACTGTATTGTGCGCAAGCAGAATAAAACGTAAAAAAGAATGTTTTCAGCGATTCTTATGACTTGTTTTTGACTTAGGATAGTTATCATATCAGCCATATTTCAAAAGGCTGAAGGTTGAAATACTAGTAGAGTAATTTTAAAATACATTTCAAAAAAATCTAAAATGATATCCAGTTCTAAAAGAGAAATAAATAGAAAGTAATTAAGTCAAAAAATTAATAACTAAAATGTTACAGCTCAGACGTGATTCAAGCGATACATCTGATAGCTCGTATTCTTTTCTTTTGCAAAAGTATCTAAAATTTTAACATAAGGAGTATAACGAAGTTAGATCAAACTGTTAGCAAATTCGAGTTTCCAACACCACACTAATTAATTCGACCAATTAGTGTGGTTTAATTAATTTTTATAATATTTTTTGTTACTTGTTAATGGCAATGTATGTTTAATGCGTAATACGCGTTCTCGAAGTCTTAAAAAAGTTAAATATATTTAACCTCCGTACAAAAACTAAAACACAATCATCAAGGAAACATGTGACAAAGGAATGCCATATTTTTAATATGATGATAACATCAAGTCTCAAAGACAGTTATGTAAAACAACATTAAATTGTATGAAATTTGGCTTCTTGTGGAATGCGACATTGATGATTTTACTTCAATGCAGATTTACTGAAATTCTTGAAAGTACTTTTAAATATATCTTATTTAGGATCTTTACCGCTGATAATAATTTTTTCGCTTAAACAAATGCTATTTAAACTTAAGAGTAAAAAATAGTTGAAGTCAACATGTTAAAGAGATAGTTGATACGTGTGAGTGTTACAGGAAAAACTCTATCTTAAAATGGAGAAAAAGAATCATGCGGCCTAAATTAAAGACAGCGATGATAAAATTAGACAAAGGATTTTTAGAGTAAAATTCCAACAGACAATGTCACAAAGTGTCTTGTATGAAGAGATTCCCGTGATGACTTTAAGGTTAACATCTAACAGCACCCATAAAGTCCTGAAAATAATGAGCTATTCAGATTAAACGAAACAGAGAAGCGTTAGATGATAATAATGAAAAGATGAATTTTGGGATGGACTGCAGATAGGTTTTTAATTTAAAGTTAAAAAAAAGCGAAAGGAAGATTAATTCATATGGTTTATATCGAATTTGTAAGGTCTTCTTAATCAATAGCTGCTTTGTGCATAAAGTAATTGCTCTGTCTCAAACAAAAACACTAATTTAAACCTAAATGAATCAATAAAGGTAATTAATTCGAACAATACACTAATTGAGAATCTGAGAAATGATATGGTTCAATAAATATAAATAAATGAAACCTTCCAGATTTTTAATTAAAATTAACCAAAAAACCAATGTAGAAATGGATAAAAAATTATAAAGTTTAAAACAATTCGATCCAAGGCGATGACGAAGTAAAATAAGTAAGTGCTTTTAGAATAAAATCTCGCCGTTGAAGAGATGACTACCAGTCGATGTCGTTAGAAATACATTTTGGAATGAAGAAACTAAGTTCGAAATTAACTAATTATTGAAATGCAGACTAATTATTCAGAATCCGACAGGATAAAATAACTATCATAAAGGAAAGTGCGACAAGGAACATTGCGGATTGAAATCTCCTTTGACTAAATTCTTGAAATCGTCTTCAGTGTCAACTGGTGATCATTCTCGTCAATTTCCCTCAAGTAGTGTACTTCATCCGCATTAATTTATAGCTTTTTGTCGGAGGAATCGCTTACCTTTTATCATATCCTGTGTCCGGTCTGCATTCAATGTCCCGCCTAATGTCCGCAAGAGATGTCCGGCAAAACAATCAGCTGATCAGGAAATCGGTAAGTTCCTTTCCTCCTTCTCTGCAGAAGATTACAACTCGGGGCTAGCACATACACACATGTAATTCGATGCTTACTAGGGTTTAGATCGGGTGGTGATGGACACCAATGTAACAAGTGTGGTGGAACTTAGAAAAAGGAACTATATACAGAATTCCCAGTGTAGGAGCGTATTCAAATGAATTCTCAGCTGGGAGCGTAGTAAACGTTGATGGGTGTTTACTTTTGGCTACTTATCGCTTTGTTTCTGTGGTTTGATTGGTGCGTGGCTCTGACAGGTCTGTATTATCATAACGACGTATTACTACTACTTATACACTTTTAATTGCACAATGTTTTAATAGAATTTTTCATATTTAAATTTAATTAGTGAAATTTAATTGAATAATAATTTATCCCAAACAATTTAATTTTCATATTTTTAGTTAGTTCCTCATTGTGTTAACACAGATTTAAAAACAAATTCTAAATTATGAACTACAGATAAACGACCTGTCTCAAAACAGAGAGACAGAGTAAGTAAGGGCTTTTTGATATTTATTTATCTCAAATTATTTTTTTAATTCATTA
This sequence comes from Cheiracanthium punctorium, assembly GCA_038373885.1. Taxonomy (NCBI): domain Eukaryota; kingdom Metazoa; phylum Arthropoda; class Arachnida; order Araneae; family Cheiracanthiidae; genus Cheiracanthium; species Cheiracanthium punctorium. The sequence continues at coordinate 321,781 of JAWZYV010012675.1, read as the reverse complement.
AATACTTAAGTAGTAGTTTTCACAATGAATAATAAAAAAAAATCGATTGCTATTCTAATTTTGCAGAAATAACAAGACACATTTCAATTAAAAGCATGTGAAGTAAATTTTTAAGGAAGTAGTGCAATTTAACACTAAAGTTGCACTGTTTATTTAAATTATTTTATTATATTTTACAGTTTTTGGATTTTAAAATATAGATAACAATGAAGTTTAAAGAATAAAAAATTATTTCAAGCATTACAAAAAATAAAAACCTTATTTATAACGAAGTTTTTATAAATCATAATTTTAGATTTGAAAATTTGAAAATTGTCATTTGCAATAAGTGTCATAAGCTTATTGAATTTAAAATATTTTCAAACATTATTTTAAAAAAATATTTAACATGAAAGGCATCATTTTAAGAAAAAATTAACTTTGTGAAGAAGGTTGAAATTTTACGAGCTTTTCAGATTTTAATTTAATCCTTGATACTTTTTTAATTTTTAGATCGCATATTATTTTACAGTTAATGCCAAAAATAAATACGTAATACACATTAATATGAATTAAAATGTTTAATTTGATTTTAAGAATAGTGGATTTTTAATCTTAAAAGAAACTCAAAGTTTTTTTTTTCAACGGAGCTTTTGCAGATAATATTCTTTTTTTTTTGTTGTAATGTGAAATAAACGTCAAACAATAGACTTTATTTTTTCTGCTGTCTGTGATAGTTCGCGCATTTCTACAACCCAGAAGGCAAGAAAAATCTGTGGGTATTTGAATATTAGAAGTTTACCATCTGTACCAGTCATTTTTGAAGCATGTCGATGGTGGGCTTTTGCACAGAATTAAATCCAAAAAGTACTCTGGTTTTAAAAAATTAAGTGAGAAAATTACAAAAATAGCGATAGCTTGCTCTAAAATAATCCAACCTCTATGAAATTGAAATATATTGTAGAACAATAGTTGATGAGTACAGCTGCAATATACAAATTAATGGCGTTGTATAACCAGAATAAATAATGCCCAAGAGCATAAAATTGCATGTATGAGATCAAGCCTGTAACTGTTGGTGCGACTTTAAGGCAAGAAATCGGGGATCGCTAATTCGTAGAAATGACTTCCAGGTATCATTTGCCTGAAGAACTACGATGGAGAACTATTGGGAAACTAGAGGCAGGGCAAAGTCAGACACAAGTGTCCAGATGGCTAAATGGCAGTCTTTCTATGGTACAAGGACTTTGTCAACAATTTCCAAGTACAGATTCGCATCCAGTAGATCCATCCAAGTCGACCAACTGTTACGACCAGCGTCTATGACTGATATTTGCCGTTATTTACACGAATAAAATAACAACGCATATTCTACTCAGATGCTCCTTTGCTGCAGCCACCGGAAGGTTTTTGTCACCGTCATTCGTGTGCAGATGGATTCACAAAGGTAGTCTGTACGCGAGACGACCAGACATTTGTGCTCAACACACGTCACGCCACAGAAGGATAAAATTTGAGGTGGACATACCAACATGTCCACGGAACGGCTAATCTATGGAGGGCTGATTTCTTTATGTGTAAACACAGGCTTAGCCTACAAGCGATAGTAAGTATTTTTTGATTTGGAAAGAACATTCAACCTGTTGTCATCCATCAAACACTCGTGAAAAGATGCATACACTGGAGACAGTAGCTCTGTTTGGGGTGGAATCCATGGGCGCCCATATCATTGTTTGTAGGGGGAACAAGGGGTGCTGCATACTATATCTTAGTATTGAACCACTTCTGTGTTATACCAGTACGTAAATCATGAGGATAATATGGGAGCTAGGGGGAGCCACAGCCTCTCCCTGCTCATGCATATAGGCACCCTTGGTAGAATCTGGTCGTACAAATCTCCATGTCTTTCCATGTGTAACCGTGAATGCTCAAACCTTTAAGGATAACATCCTTGATGCTTCTGTGCGTCCTTGTGTTGGGGCTATAGGTGATGATTTCCTGCTTCAGGACGACAATGCTGGACCGCACAAGCCTCGCATCGTGAATGATTATTATCAGAAACATACAGTTCATCAGCGCATTGAATGGCTAGCTCCATTACCGGGCAGAAATTCTATCAAACATAGGATACTTTCAGTCCCATAGGATGGATTCAGACCCTCATCACGCTTGGAAGTGCTTTGCAAGATCAATGGTTCTCACTCCAACGGAACTGATGATATCATAACTGACAGCATTACACATGGATGTAGGTGCTGTTTGGTTCTAGGAACGATCATATTCCATATAGAAGGGACTTTTGCTATACAAACTTGCACATCCAATTTGTTGATTTTATACATTTGCTAATTTCTATAACACTACAAGTGTCTGGTAATTTCTTTTCGTGTTATTTTATAGATTACTATCTCTTTGTGTACTAGATGGGTCAGTTTTATTAAATTCTACGTGCAACTTTTTGGGTAATCGTCATTTTAGTGATTTATCCTTGATTAATGATAACTAGTGTATTCTCAGATTGCAGGAATATAAAGATTGAAGTTTACGAAGCATATGCTGCGTAAACTTACGAAGCATATACTGCGTAATATGTAAAGATTATTATGTTTAAAAAATGTTGAGAACCACTTCAGCAGCTAATTCACAGACACTTGAATCTTATCTAATTGACTGCAGTCACTACAGATAAAAGCATTAATGCAAATATCCATAGAAGAATGGCGCTAATGCAGATTCTCGCCCTCTTCTTCCCATTCTCTGCACCATAAAGATTATAAGTAAACAGTCATATAACATGCCTAAATCTTTCACTATAAAGCACTGTTTGATGAGGCAAAGCTGTAACTTAAAAGTTCTAATCCGAAACACAGTTGAAGCTCCCAGCTAGTCAATCAAAGAATAGGGCAATTTTTTCACGTAGAAGGTTAATATAAATACAGTTTCATCTCACGCACATAGCTTTTATTATGTTATATTTAAAATATATTCTTTTCAAAACACAATTATTATTATTAAAAAGACTGTAAACAACAACAGTTTCATATAGAAGTATCACACAGAATTCTGAATCAATTAAATCTATTAATGGTGAACCCCCCAATAAAAATAATAAACTAATGATAAGTATGAAATTTACCGGCTCTTTTGGTGAAAATATAGTATTGATATCGTGAAGCAACTTCACTAAAAAATTTTTGTACGATTTCTGAATCAATGTATTTTCCCCTTTATCTTCCGGTTTTGAAAATTGTTTTCTGCTGTAGTAACTTGTTAGTAGTAATAAGTGGACCATCTATTGCTTTCATTCTTACAATTGTTTTCTTTTGAAAACGGTTTTATGCAGTCTACCAAAATCTCTTGTTAATTTTAACATTTTTTTTTGTTGTTGATTTCTGATGTATAGTTTCGAATTCCCTCTCACAACTTAAAATCAGTGACTGCTGCTCCTACACCTATGACGTTACTTACTGCCAAATCAATTTAGGAAAACATATTTTATTTTTCTGACTTTCCAAGTGTTATTACCAAAAAAGAAAGAATAATGTGAGAAGAAAAAGCTACCAACATTTATACGTTTGGTTTTGGTCTGAAATGTATGTGAGTCCAGTAATAGCTTTGTAATACAAAAGATTATCATTCATTTTTTACTTAACAAATTACTGTCATTAATTTTATCTTCTACTAAAATGATGTCAATTTATCTATAATTTATTGTCATTCGCAATTCTGTAATAAGTATACGTGCAAAATTAAATAAACACACACACACTTGAAATAAGCACTGAAAAGCAGAAAAGGTAGATTAGATAGGATTGGGCAAGCATGAAACTACTTTAGCCTTTCAACTGCGCCATTACAACCAAATAGTGGAAGATTCGTAAATATTTTTAGTATGGCAGCATATAATTGTGCGTACACTAACATCTCCACCTTTAGTAAACTGGGTTTTGGAACAAAATGGCTTTTAATTTTATTGGCTTTATGAAGTTTTAAACTTTTACAAATCATGTGAAAAATCACTCAAAATACTGGTGTTAAACGATAAAGTAATTAAAAAACTTTGTAAAAACCACACATAAGAAGTAATAGGTAAGAGGATACGCACGTTTCGTTCAAAAAATGTTTTGAACTTCATCAGTCCAAGCCCTTCGTCGTAAAGAACACAGGTAACTGAAAAGAGATAAACAAGCAAGATGTTGCCACAAGGGGCAAAGATAAGTCGAACAAAACCACGGAGAGGGGAGAAAAAAATTTATATTTTTGAACGAAACGTGCGTATCCACTTACCTATTACTTCTTATGTGTGTTTTTTAAAGTTTTTTAATTACTTTTACAAATCATGGTCTTTACTGAATGCAGAACTGGATTTTATAAATTCAGTAAAGCAAGAAATTTTAAAAATACAGCGGGACCTTAGAATGGAGGTCAGCAGTCGGATCAGCATAAAGTCATATTGGATTGAAATACAAGGGTGGATTGAAGGGAGGGGGCGACCGCTTCTTCGAGAAAAAAAGAGATTAATGTAAAAGATCCTGTTGTACTATATAAAATGATTGTATATTAGAATCTTCCTAATAGTGCCCCCACCCGCAAAATTGTATTAATCCGCCACTGAATCAAAATAATGGAAAAATTTAGATTTTGCGATTGACTTTTTTTATTCGGTTTACTCATTTGTTTCCACTTTTAAAAATACCCTTTTTTAAGAGAAATAATTTCGACAGACATTTTAATACAGTTCTGTTGTTCAACAGCAAGAAAGAAATTAAAAAAAAAGCGTCCCACTGCATTTTATTTATTTTGCAGTGTGTAGCGCTTTTTGGTGATAGTTTCGTCAGGCAATAACGCTACTGAGTAGACTACTGTAATAACGCTACTGAGTAGAAGGTCTTATTTATCATTATTTTAATTTGTCTCAAATGATTTGAACTTTCATTCTTTGCAAGCTTGTTGCTTGCTTAAATTCTTCTCTTTCACTAATGCAATTAATTGATTTTCGATGTTCAAATTTTTCTTTAAACTAAATGTCTTCTGTTAATATTCAGAAGTTCAGATCTTAATTTTTGTCTGAGCTATACAATAAGTTTCATTGAATAGCAGAATTCTTAATCTGAGAGTTCAGTACATGAGGATTCCTTAAATTGGGAATCTTACAGCTAAGCTTAAAAAACGCATAAAACTTTTACAAAAACTTTTAAAATGTCATGCAAATTTGTTAAATCTTTATTTTGAAACAAAAGTATGCAACTGATTATCCGTAGTATACTACTTAGAATTTAAACTTGAATGCGTGCTAATGCAATTAAAGTATTAACATACCAGATATTGAAGAAATGTTTTTCATTATTATATTCAAACAGGGTGTGGGTGAGACAGATGGAAAATGTGTTTATTTATTTATATTGTAATTAGCATGTTTAATTACATTGCTATGCTATACTATATGCAAACGCCTGGAAAACTTCCTAATACTTTTGCTTTAACAGCAATCCGTCTTCGCACACGTTATTCGTGTTCGTTAATGGTGCAATGCATTGGAGTTCAAAATTTTGGTCATATTCAAGTAAATAATTTTACTCTAATGCAAAACACTTTTTTTTTTTTTCAAGAGATAAAATGTTTTCTTGTTTGCTAAGAAATTAGAACGAGTTCGATTTCAAGAGTAATTATTTGAAAATAAAATAGAATATTTGGACAAGTGTTGTCTAATTCACGTATCACGTAGATAATTTTCGTCTTCATGAAAGTTTTTAGAATTCGACGATTTTCTTAAAGGCACATTTAAGTACTATGAAAAAATAAATGAATAAAAAGCAAATGGTACATTGAATATTTATGTATTATTATGTTTTTTTAAGGGCGGACACTTGCCTATTAGGCATTGTCCACTACAAGTGCCGCAAGGTATTGTGGCCATTTTATTATGAGGGCACCTATTGGGCGGCCAGCGTTACCCCCAAGGGCGGCTCCAGTCTGAATTTTCGGAGAGGACCATTGCACTTTTTAGATAGATCTATACATTGTTCAAAGGGCAAATTAAAGGTATAGATCGTTTCGGAATGTGTGAAAGCCAACTTCGGAGGACAGGGTGGCATGGCCCCTATGGCCCACTCGATTGAGCAGCCCTTGATTACCACCTATGAAGGGACGGAGAAGTTAACATCCATGACCGAGCCGGGATTCGAACCCGGTCCCAAGGCGTTATAGAATGGTTACTAAGCCACTACACCTCCTGGGCAGCATATTTGTGTGTATTATGACATAGTATCATTTATAATTTTTTAAAATTAAATATCTTAATTATTTATGTAAAACTTAGCAATATTGCTTGCCAGGGACGTTAGTCAGAGAGAAGAGGAAATTACATAGTCATTATCATGACTGAATGGCTATTTTGGATGTTTCTGAGAGAAACAATCGCCATTCTCTTCCGCAGAGGTTTCCACCACCTATTTTAGCGATAGAAAATTTAATTTTTCTAGGGGAGCTAAGAGTTTTCGAGGAAGGGTTAAGGTCTTTCTTTGGCTACCCAGGTATGGGCAATCATAGGAAAGTTGCAATCCAAACTTTAGGGTAATAGCGAAGTCGCTGGTCAACTTTAGGATGTCACGCGGACCGGAGGTTAGGTTACCCATATGTGGCTTACACCAATCTGTCTATTCATTGACGTTTTTGTTCCTGTAAACAAAACGATTAAAAGGAGGTCTGTGAGAATTTTCGCTAAATGCTTTTGAATTTCTCGAAAATAATTATTTAAGCACATGTAAGTCATAGCATACATTAGACTACTAAACTTTTTTTAAAGGTAAATTGCCATTGTATATATGTTTTATAGAGTCGCTGTGATTTTTAAGATCCAAGCATCTATATGGGTATATGGCTTATTGGCTTATCTTTGGAGCTTCAGCAAGAACAGATAACTAAAAAAAAAAAATGCTCAACAAAGTCGATTGGCGTTTTCTCACTTGGCTGTGTTTTCCATTGTTTCACTTTCTTTCGAACACAATATGATTTTCGAAAACTGTTTTTGCTGGTAACCCGCTCGCGAGGCTCTTATCTCCCAGTTTTCAGTTCTGGAACCGGAAGGAAAGGGGCTCGGGTTTTCAAGCGACTGCAGAAGCCTGATAAAAACTTTTTCAGACTCTGTGCGGGCGCATGGGCGAAGTTTCAGAACGATAAAATAGAAGACTTGCGTGCGAAAGATATTGCACTGACCACCGCAGTGCTAGACATCCAAAAACGAAAGCAAAGAAAAGAGAATGGGCTGGCTGATTTTGCTTGCTGCTCAATAACATTTCGGAGATTTGTTGTGACGTCTAGACGGCCGGGTTATTTTTCTTGACGTTGTTGCGTTTATAGTCCCAGAGAGAACAGACGAAGGGCTGTGATAAAGTGAAAAACTGATGAACAGATAAACTTTCCTCGGTCTTACAATGTGCAGTTAGAAAACTGATCTATTTTGAAGTTGTTTTGGGGGAAAGAAAAAGAGACTTAGTCAAAGGGATTTCGAACAGTTTTGAAAAAAAAAAGAATGCTAGACGTCCGAGAAATTATGTTTTTGACATAATTTCTTGTTACTATGTAAATCCGTATTATGATTTACATAGTAATTACTATGTAAACTACTATGTTACTATGTAACTATGTAAACCCCTATGCGTCACGCAACTAAACTCGTAAGCACGGAATTCGCCTTGCAAAACTGGCTGAGTTGTTCTGAATGTTTCACAGCTCTTACTGATTGACCGTTCATCAAAGCGAATAGAGCAGTTTTACATTTGTAAAATAATCTTGCGTCTGCAGTAATTTTACTCGAACTTGACTACCATGAACTTGAAATATAATTAACACTTGCAACTGATGTATTATAGTAAAATGATCCGGAAAAAATCGTTCAAAAGTTGGGGCATTTCTTGTAAGCAATAACGGCTTTTAAAGCACTGCACACTAAACTTGGCTATAGAAGGTCCACGACAGTAACATACGCTAGAAGGGGTGAGGGTTATGGGATTTAACGCTTAAATCCCCACTGAACACAAGATTAGCCAGTTTACTCACAAAACCAACGGAAATTCACTTTATGAGTCCGGCATTTCTTCCTTACTTCCGGCGTCGCGCCTTAGCAAATGATAAATGGAACTAGGTTAAACCTGTGTTCCACATTAAAAGTGTCAAAAAGGATTTTCCCTTTCTCTTGAAAACATTTGAGCGCGTCGCAAAGTTCAGACGATTTTGAACACATAAAAATAATAAATGTGGATGTACGCAATTATAACTCGAGTGTCTGAGATCCCCGCTAAATGCCGTAGTTTTTACGTAAAAGGAGTGCATCTGCAAAGGAAAATTAACAGGAGGTCTAAACTTCTCACCTTATCAGAGATAGCCAGAAGAAAAAATTATTTTAAAGATGCAAAGACGCCTGACAGGCAGCGGAAGAAACTGTAAATTTGTGTACATAATATACAGGGTGCCCAGTCTTAATATGACCCAATAGCTAATTCCCGAACCGTTCGGTTTAGATATGCACTTCCAATATGCACTTCCATTTTTACTTAGGTAAAAATTTCAGCATCTGGGCGATCCAGTAACGAGTCGTATTGAAAAGTAACGATTCGTTATTAAATGTTCCTTTTCTCTTGTTGATTGACGATTTCTCTTTACGCCTACGACAATCAGAAAAAAAATCAGGGAACATTTTTTCTCGATTTCTGTAGCCACCCTGTTATAAAAGAAAAATGGTGTCTTTGGTAAACGTTGCACTCACTACTTCCAAGCATCGGTCTGGCAATAGATCAGTCGGTTGAACTGGGTTACCATTAGATTTAGTGCTTCAATTTCAGAACACTGAAATTGAAGCAGCATCGGCTTGGTTTGGGAGCATCAACTCCTCTCTCGACTGAGTCTGCTGTGGACCGTGTACGCCAGGTATGGGCAAACTTTTGGAAAATAGAGGACCAAAATTTAGGATGTTAGCGAAGTCGCGGACGTATAATGGGGATTTATGTGGCATTTTGAATGGGTTTTATATGGGGTTTTGATATGTTACGTGGGTCGGATCAGAAGACGGTGCGGGCCACATCCGCACCGCGGACCATATGCTGCCTGTATGTGGTGTACGCTAAAGGGAACTGGTGCGCGTAAAACCTATTTGTGGCTCCAATATCCTCCATATTCAAATGATACCTCTGGGGTTGTCAATCCAGGTGCTAAGTCTCTCATCTGGAATGGTTTCAACAAAATTAGAAGACCACTCATAGGGGGCAACGTTGGCCGGCCTACTACAGCGCTCTCTCTCGTATACTGAAATGAGCAACATCTTCGGTCCTCGTAGCCGTCAAACTTACAGTAGGTCACTCACCTGGCCATTAGCAAGAAAAAAGAGTCAGCCTCAGGACTGCACGTCAGAAGTGAAAACTTCTTGTCAAGCTTTCTCAACTTTATATTTACGCAGTTAAACAGGTTTTCAGACATTATTGTATATTTATTAACAAAAAATGAACATTTATGAACAGTGGCGGATCCAGAAATTCTCTTTTGGGAGGGGCTAAATTTTGAAAAAAGCTTATTTCATCCAAACAAAATATACAATAAAGAAAAATTATTCTCTAAACCACTGTAAAAACTTTTGGGAGGGGCTAAGTGATTAAAAAAGATCACTTTACGTATTCAGAGTGCATAATGAAGCAGAATGTTGCCCTTTAGCAATCTCTTTCGGGGGGGGGGGCTGAAGCCCCCTAGCCCCTCCCCTGAATCCGCTACTGTTTATGAACTTTTATTCACATTTTTATGCACTTGAAATTCTTTGTAAAAGTTTTTAAATATTTTTTTTTTTTTTTTTTTTAAGGCTTTTAGGGTATCGCACATTTATTTATGATATACTCACAATTTCACATATTTTTGTACATTTGTACACAGTTTAACGCAATTTACACTGGCTTAGCATAGGAAATTTTTGATTTTTTAATTTAATTACATTTCGAATTTCGCGCCTGATTTGTATGCACATTTAAAATTTAAAAAGAGAGAGGGAGTGCGCGCACAGGCCGCAACGTGACACAGCTGATATATGTGTACGGTATACATCAGCGATACACATTTTTCTCTACGTGTTGGATTTTGGTCGATTTAATTAATAATTATGGACGTGAATTTATTAATTATCAATAATTATGTACTTACGTTGTAATGAGATGCAGTCCCCTCTATTTGTAATGAATAATGGATTTTTAATTGAAATTCAAATGTACTGTAGTATAACACTTATAATTCAAATTATGTACTTTATATAACTATTAACACTCTCCACATTATCAAATTAATTTTATTGCGCAATAAATATATAGATATTCAAATTAAGCACAGTTTTTTAAAGAAATAATCGAAAATTATAGAATCTACCCAGCTAGAAAAGTCTGCCCTTTTCTGCAAAAACATATAGATTGTACACAATTTCCACATCTGCATAATATAATGCAGAACAAGTGTATATTTTGAACATATACACTTGTTCTGAAAATAATATGCAGTTTTTATGCATACTAAAACAAAAATTTACGCAGTTTGTAATGATTTTCAGAAAAATCTCAAAATCAAATAATTTTTTTTTAATCCGAAGCCTATAGCTTAAGTTGAGTGATCACCTATCATGTCACCAAATTTCATTTTTTTTCACATTACGTGATTACGTGATGAGAGAACAAAAAATTACGCAGTTTGAAACAATTTTCGGAAAATCTCAAAATCTAATGAATTTTTTAAAAAATTCGAAGCCTATAATTTAGTGATCACCTATCATGTGAACAAATTTTATTTCATTCGGTTTAGTCAGTTTTACGAGATTTGCGAATAAAAAAAGCGTCACTGACCGAACGACAGGCAGATAATTTTTTTTTTTTTTTTACGGTCGTATTGGCGTTCCAAATGCTTAAAACGGATAGAAATCGCAAAATTTTTAATACCAGGTAGTGTACAGGTAAGTTTTTTTTTTTGGTTCCAATGGCGGTTCTCTGCCTTGGAGGCATTGGCTACTACTAAGGCCGGAGTTGTTGGTCACTTTATTATGGGGGCACCTAGTAGGTGGACCAACGTCGCCCCCTCTGAAGGGACGGACAGAATGACAGCCACGCCCAGTCGGGACTCGAACCCCGAAACCGTAGTATTGTGGTTTACCCACCATACAATCTGGTCGCTACAGGCAATGTCTAATTTTATTTATTTAGATACATGAAATTTTCCATTTCGAAATTGAAACAGCAGTCACTTCAAACTTTAGTCATTTAAACGCCCCGTCGAACCCGTCTGGTGGTAAGAACGCTAGCCTTCAACACCTTGGGTCCACAGTTCGATACCAGTCGCAAAAGCTAGAAGGACGAAGTTTAAAAGTAACTTGAAGTTCTTACATATAATAACAAATGGCAGCACTAAAATTCAATGACGTAACAATCCACTTTTTCTCCAACTCACTTTCTCTCCATAGGTATCTCAGCGTGACGGTCAAGCGAATTCAGTGCTTTTTCCCCATCCCAAAGTGCCCAATGTGCCTATAGAAGTTTTCACTTCAAAAAAATTTTAATGCTAAAAAATAATTTTTCTGTGAGTGCAGCTTACAAAAAAAAAAAAAAAAAAAAAAAAAAAAAAAATGCAGGTGCACTGTAATGAAAGCTGGAATTCATTGAACGAAACTTTACTTAGCCAATTGCTCCAAAAGTTAAAATATTTACATTAAAGCCACATACTACCGGGGAATGAATTTTCTACATGCAAATATATATTTCGATTTATTCATTTATTCATTTATTTTTATGATTTACAATTCTTTTATTCGATCGGAGGTGCATAGCTATTTTTACAATTTTCGTAATATCATGTTTTAGGAGTCAATGTTCAAAGATTAAAGGAGCATGTGGGGCTTGCCTCTGAAAATTAAAAATTCATCAGATTTATTGGTGGATATAAAAATAAGTTTTTAATTTTCCTTTTTAAAAGAAAAATTATTTTTTTTTACAAGAATGCAATTCATACATGTTTCTATACGTTATATTGTGAGGATATTAAATTTAGAAAAGAATATAGCTCATTTATGAATGAACTTAACGCACACAAACACACACAAATAAAAGGGGGGAAGACGGAGTATTATTTACGAAGTTCTTTATTAATTTTAATCATAGTAATGTTTCTTTTAAACCTTTGAAGCGCAACCCTTTCCCAATGCTGAAAAAAGGGCAGCCATTGCCATCGCTCGACTTAACTACCAGCAAGCTGTGTCGCACAGCCAGCTGTCGTCAAAAAAAGGGTCTCTAGATCTGTGGCACGCGATGAACGTTTAGATCGTCTGCCATCTTGCTGGTAGTTAAGTCGAGCGATGGCAACGGCTGTCCTTTTTTCAGCATTGGACAATCTATCCAGCTGTTCTCGCATTCTTCCCTTCTTCGGCAGATGTCAGTGCTGTTAAAAATAATCGTTTTTTGACGGGAAATGACGTGCTAAAAAGTAAAGGATAAAAAAATTAAAGGATCAAAAGTAAACAAAATGTCTCCGTTACTATGGAGATATGCTGTGGCGATCACGGCTCATGAGAAAACAGTAAAAGAAGAACCGCAGAAAAAAATCTTAGCAGAACGCATTTTTTCGTGGAGCTATGTCACCCGCAAATATTTTTATAGAAATCAAATCTATTCTTCGCGACTGGCAACAGTCAAAACGTCAGCGTTTGGTGTTCCCAGAGCGGGAACACTGCGCGTTAAAGGGTTAAACATTGAAAATAATTCCTTTTAAAAATAGCTCATATCAGTCATTTTCAAATACATTTAATATGTCAAATTTTAAAATATAAAATCAAAGTGAATGAAACAAATTATTACAATACATAACTCATTCAGATGAAGGGTACAATCATAAAGCAGATATAGGAACGAAAAGTGCATTTAAAATATCCCATACATCATTTCCAAACGAGAAATGCATTTAAATGTAAAATTTATTTAAAGCCATTGCAAAGTAGAAAAGCGAATACCAAACGTTCTTATCAGTAAGGCGCTGAAATAACGGGGATTTCGGCGACAGAGAAAAGATAGGCATCTGACTTCAAGAAGAGTAAGATAGGTGAAAGTCAAAACAATTGGAATCAGAACAAACAAGCGAAACCTGATTAAGAGATTTGGAGACGTACTCCCCCGAATAATATTGGGGGAGCACGTCTGTACGTTCGTTCGTCTCCTCTGCTGTCGGCCCCTAATTAAAGGGAACGCTCACCAGAAACAAATATTTGTTAGAGTTAAAAGTAGCTTGTGAAATTATTGGGATTTGTGAAAGAATGATCTCCATTGAAAATAGCGCATGCAGATGTTATAACTCTTTTACAGAAGTATAAAAATAAAAAGAAAAAATATGGGGGGCATGGGCGCCGGCAGAATATTTCTCAGGGGGGGGGCAAAGACTACTTTAACGTATGGTTACCATGTTGTAAATAGCAAAAAAGCAAGGGAAGACACTGCATACAAAAATCCAGGGGGGGCATTGCTCCCCCTTGCCCTATGCTGCCTGCTCCCATGGGGGGGGGAGAAAACTGACCAGAAAAGTATCTGGTATCATTTGAAGAGTCTGCCCGTGCCCCTCTCTGCATGATCTAATTAGTATAAACAACGTAATTCACAGTTTATTAATTCAGTATATTGCGATGCAACGTTACTACGAGATACGAAGTAATGCATGGTTAAGGAAGAGATCTTAAGATAAATTCAGTTTAAACTATTGAAACAGAGACTGTGCCCTCTCAGTTTCTAAGTTCTTTTTTCTAGCATTTTAGCTAAAATTTTATGTCGTTTACTTGAAAATAATGGCTCTTGTTCATTACGGAACATTAGAAATAAATTGTTAGCAACGTGAATGACGAATAGGGATGGACGCTAGATGGAAAATAGGCGTCTCGCAGAACAGCCTGAAAGCTTTGTCTCGTCTCGCAAAATCCCCATATCGTAATGTTAAAAATGTTTGTTTGGTCTCGCAAAAAAACTTTGAATCGCTGTCTCGTCTCGCAAAAAACCGTCTTGCATCCATCCCTAATGACGAACGTTATTAATTATGAATTCCGTCGTGTATATTCATTAGATCATGGAGAGAGGGGCAGACTCTTCAAATGATAGCAGGTGCTTTTCTGGTCAGTTTTATTTTAAGCTTGTCCGGAAGAGGGCGGTTTTAATGCTTTTTAGAAGTTTTTATTGGATGAATATTCTCTGTTCTTATCTAGACTTACATAAAAGTTGCATGATTTTCCTTAAAATTTTAGCTTTATTAAATTGAAAGTTAGCAAATACATTTTAATAATTATTCTTCAAACTTTTTGAATCGGTCTCCTTGAAATGTAACCGTTGTTAAAGCCACGTTCTGCTGTTAGAACCAGTCGTAACCAAGTTGGCTTTTCGGATATTTCTAGTGTGGGCCTTAGCCCCCCCCCCACTAGAGAGCCCCATTTTCTATTCTTGTAATGGAAAATCTAAGTTTTCTAAAATGGCTTGCTTCCACCTAGCTATGCTCATGGTAAGAATGCTGATTAATGAATGTTTCATAAACATAATCTCACACCTCAAAATCAAAGATCTTCACATCTGACACTTTCTTTAGTGTACCCCCTCAGGCCCAAAGAATGCTAATTTCTTTTCAAGACCGCCCAAGCAAAATTTTCTATCGAGGATTAGTGAAAACAAACATTTACAATAGCAAAACTACCAGAGCGTGCTCTAGTTGCCGATTGCTTCTGCAACTCTGGAAGCAAGCAGATGCACCACGTGAAGTTAAAGAGCAGAGAGGCAGCATCTTCAAGACCTTAATCTTGAAGAAAGTATCCGTGCTTCAGCGACTTTAAAGTTGACTCCCTTTTGAGCAATCTTTATGGCTGACAAAGGAGAATCTGTGACCCGTTTCGGCCTTAAAAAATAGCCCCATAATGCCATTCTTGGGCCTTCTTCATTTCTGGTGTTAATCCGCTTAAAAGAAGGTTCTGGCGACAGCGATAGTCACCTCAATTATGGAAGTTTTGGTCATGCTAAAATGCCACTGTGATTAATAGAATGACTTCACGAAAAGGAAAAGCTGAGGCATTTGTAATCTTTTATGCAGTACTTTTGGCAAAGAATATCATTTAGATTTAGATTCTCTTTTCTCTCTATTGCCATTTCAGCCAATCTTTTTAATTATTCTAGTACATTTATAGTTTCAATTTTTCAAAATAAATAAAAGATAAAATACCACAGTTTTAATTATTATTATTTGGCTATATGAGTAAGTTTTGCAATCGGTTACCATTGTTACTAGTCCATCAATCTTATCGGCCTCTATATTCTTATCAGCTAATCAGCTTTCTACTTAGTTTTCTACTTCTCCATCTTTCTTTCACTATCTTCAATCAGTTGATACCATAAGATATCATGGTTTTAATTTCATCTTTCCAATCAGTCAGTACTTTTACAGACATTAAAAAAAATTAAAATTCTAGCTTACTTATTTTTATTACTTAAAAATGAACAAAAAAATAAAATATCATCGTTAAAGATATTAAAATCATTTCGATCTAAGTATTATAAAGGCGAATCTCGAAACCAGATTACATACTATAGTATCAGCAATATTCTTATAAAATCATATCACGAAAGCAAAGTACCTGTATGCATGGTATAGCAATTTTTTTTTCAAATTTACATCGTTAAATTAAATTTTCTGCCTTACTACATTTTTTTTCGAAAAATAAATAAATTATTCGAAAACTGTAGGTAGAATTTTAAATAACTCTTTAAAGTACAGGGTGATCATAAAAAAACATCCTTAAGAAATCCTTCAACATTTTCTTCATTTTGATAGTATGGATTTACTTACAGTTAATGAAATCGAATGTGCCTTTCAAGTGCAAACCCTGAAGTATTTTCCCATAATATAAAATGGACTTTCACCCTTTCAAAGAAAGTGGCTCATTTTAGGATAGACGTACAAGAAAGGCGTTTGGTGTCTACATCCGATTTTTTTTCCCACTCATTTAATATTTTTAACTTACGCACGTAGCTTAAATTTTCAATTTTTTAAAAAGTTTTAAACGGTTTTCGAAAACTTTGGATGTTTCCTTCTTTATTATATTTCTTATGTAAATATGATTAGTGTCCTTTATTTCATTAAAACTAATTTTTGCATATTAACACTACCCCAAATTTATTTCACCATTGTAATTGGGGAAAAAACATAAAAATTTCAAAATATGACAGATATTTCAAAAATTAGACCTCCTGCTCAGGCTGAATATAGTATCCAAATAATAATAATAGTAATGTTATTGAAGTGAAACTTCTTTAGGCGCGTTGAGAGTGAAATTTCAAGGTCGCGTCACAGCAATAGCGTCATAATGAGGCTGGGACGATTTTCGATTTTAACAGACGGAGAGAGCTACTGGTTAGATCGCCAGAGAGAAAGAGACAAAAACAGTAAGCATGCTATATTCTATTGCTGCAGAGAGTTTTCTTTCTCCTCTTTGTGCTACATTCGTTCTTATTTAATTTTTGAATTATTTCATATTTTACGTTATTTTCGATCGTTTTCTGTCTTTGACCTTCGAAAAAGAAGGCTTCCGATCGTCCGAAAGAAAAAATAATTACACGATCAGAAAGAGGAAAGAGTTTTCTTTCTAAAGAGACCTTCATTTTTGAATTAGCTGCATTTTCCGATTTTTGATAAATAAAAATCGACAACCTTTTTCTCCGGCAAATTTGGGTGAATTTCAGAACGAGAAGCCTATCTCAGCTCGCATCTAAAAAGCTATGGAATATTTCGACTAAAAAAAAAATACTGTTGTGGACAAACTGTTCAGCTTTCGTTTAAAAAAAATCAAGCGTCTAGGATAATTTTTTGATAAGCTAAAAAATTAATTAGTAAAACCCGTACGAAAATAAATTGAAACTTCCGAAGACAGAAGAAGGGATTTTTCGACTAGCTTCACGTGACATCAAAATGAAGAACCAGCGAGGGAATAATTCTTTTCTCCGGAGAGTGTGTGGGTGGAGGTCCGAAAAAACTGATTTATATTTATTGTTATTAACAAACTATTATTCACAAAAACCGATATCCAAGTAAGTAATATTTTATATATTCTTTTTGTATACATCCTCATTGTAATTTAAAATTTAAAATCCATGTATATTAAATGATTTTTATGTTTGTCTAATGACTTAGTGTGCTTAGTATATTTATTATTTTATTTACTATTTTCAAATTTTATTTTAATACTGAAAAAAATAATCAAACGAACTTGTGAAATATTTTTACGTTAATTTTTAAAAAAATCTTTTTAATACTATGCCACAATTCTTTGACTACTTACAACATCTCACTTTTGATCTGTTTTCAAATGTTATCTTTAATTTTAGTCTTTAATTTTTATATCTGACTACTTATTTGACAATCGAACAGATTTTAACCAATCTCGCCAAAGAAGTTTCACTTCTGACACGTGTACTCTGTACACACACTCTTTTTTTTTTTTTAAATATGAATAATAATAATAATAATAGTAATTTTTTCAAAAGAATTTATAGGGCGAAGCCACAACTACTTTTCGGTGACAGAAGATAATTCCACTCCATCCTGAAGGTCAGAACTCATAAAACTTATAAACAATGCAGTTCATCAACTGTGTTAACATATACTATTATGCAATTATTTTATCAACAGGTACATTATCTATTAAAGCTACATACAGCGTACCAGTGCAAAAAGAATTCCCCTTCTAGAACACCAAACAAAATAATAGATGCTCTTAGCAATTACGCTCTGATAAAATCGCTTTGTCTAAATGAGGGATACAAATAGTCTCATTGAAACTGACGTCAAAGGAAGTGTAACAACCCTGGTCCCAAATTTATCTCTGGTTATCAATCAGTTTTTGACTCCGGTACATTTTCCTTGCACCCTTTTTTCTGTTTTTCTTCTAGTTTCTCCAATCGCAAATGATAGATAGCTCACGAACTACTTGCATTTGTTTGCTCTGGATGGAAGATTATTCGGACCAGTCTCTATATTATTTTAAGAAAAGTGTGGTAAAGCAAATATTTACTGTTCAAGCAAAAATTTTACTGTGTGCAGTGATAAAAAATAGAAGTGAATTGTCTGGTGTATTGAAGAACATTACCTTTTCGTTAAGATTTAGTTTAGGAATGAAAACCGACTGATTATCAATACAAAAAAAATTATTTTTGATATTTTAGGGCTAATTGTATCTTTGATGGACTTATATAAGTTGAAAAGTGTTTACGATTTTGGTTTGTCTGTCTGTCTGTGCTCTAAGTGTAGTAAATATGCATAAATCACCATAAAATGCATAAATTCTATTGTAAGTTTAGCATTTTTCCTATTAAAAATGGTGTGTATAGAAGTTATAGTTCTTTTACAGATGACAAAAATTAATCCCATTGAATAATAATTGCGAAAAATGTGTTTTATTTATTTATTTATTTATTTTGGTTTGTTTAAGAAAAACAAATGTTAGTTTATATTATAAAGATTTTTAACAATATGAAGCGAGATTTATTTGAGAATAGCATTTCTACTTATTTTACAGGAGAACACAAAAGAACTCTTCCAATCAGGGGCGTTCCCAGGTAGCTGCTAAAGGGGCTGCAGTAATGAGTAAACGAACGTCCCGAAATGAGTAAACGTATATGATATAGAGAAAATTACGTATTCATGGATAAATTTGAAAGTTCCCCCCTTGACATCCCTATGGTATATTTGAAAGTTCCCTTTGAGCGGGCCCGGCCTAAGGCGTGTGCGACATGTGCGGTCGCACACGTGCGATTTTGAGAAGGGCACCGAAATGATAAAAACTACAGAAAAGAAATAATTATGGTAAAAACTAAAAATGTTATGTAAATTTAAACGGAATTTAGCTGTTTGGATGTATAAATAACTTTAGTTCAAGAATTAAAACGTTACTTAAAAGGGCAGTAAAGAAACTGGCTTCAAGTGCTCCTAAATTGTTAAGACCGACCTGAACAGTTGCAGATAGTGAGTCACAATCACTTTAATATGTTTATTTCATGTTTTAATATATTTAAACTAGTATGTTCCCCATCACCGCCATATATCACTATACATGTACACTGTCTACCAATAAGTATTTGGACACCTGTGATAGAAAAGAAAAACTATATTCAAAATCTATAGTTGGTAGAGCCTCCACGAGAGGCAATTACAGCGTGAACCCTCCGGGGCATACTTTCCACGAGTCTTTGGATTACAGCTAGTGGTACTGTCTTCCACTCGGCTTGGAGTAGACATAGAAGTTTTTCACCGATTTTGGACGGGTAGTGCACCCCTTCATTCGGCGATCCAACTCGTCCCAGAGGTTCTCGATAGGGTTCCGGTCTGGGCTCTGGGCAGGCCAGTCCATTCGATGAACTCCATTGGCACCATACCAAGCCTTGGTTAACCTCGAAACATGACAACTGGAAGTCTGTTCCTGAAAGTAACAGGGGTCCAACCCGTAAAACTGCCACAACGTAGGAAGCACACTGTCATCCAAAATAGTGCAGTAGGCATCGGCGTTGAGTTTACCATGAATGGGAACCAAGGGTCCCAGTCCATACCAGGAGAAACACCCCCAGACCATAATTCCACCTCCTCCGAACTTGACTGTTGGCACAATGCATTCTGGCAGGAGACGTTCTCCAGGCAGACGCCAGACCCAGACCCTGTCATCCGAACAGTAAAGGGCGAACCTTGATTCGTCGCTCCAAAGAACCCGTTTCCACTGATCTACGGCGGGGCCATCGTGATTCTACCGGGCCTGCTTGTGCACTGCGATGAGTCATCCAAAGAGGCCTACAAATGCTCATTTATTGGTTCCATCACTTAGATACGTCATCTAACGGCCGAATCTAACCAATGAGGAAAAGTCCGAGGGCCTCTTTCGGAGTGCACAAGCAGGCCCGCTAGAATCACGATGGCCTCGTCTACGGTCCAATTTCGATGTGCTTTGCACCACCTTAACCGAGCACCACCACCTTAACCGCGGTTGGACTTTGTGATCAAAGACTTATGGGCAGCAGCACGACCATGAAAACCAAGCAGATGTGCTTCCTTACGGATGGTATTTATTGAAACAATACTCTCGGATGCCTGTTGAAACGCCTCGCGGATGAGGGCCATCGGTTGGGTGCGGTTCTTCCGAATTTCTCTGGACAGCACTCGTCGGTCTCCCAGTTTCGTTGGTCTGCCGACTCGGGGCACATTCCGACAATCACCGCTCACCTTCCACTTCTTAATCACACAGGCCACTGTCGATTTCGGGTACTTCAGATTGCTAGATATGTCCCATAAGGATCGGCCACATTTGTGATACCCGATAATTAAACCTTTTTCGAAATCACCCAGACAGCACATAGGCTTAAATCAAGCTTGGTATTTCTTTGAATTTGACATATTAATACAAGCTTGACTGTTCAATTCATTTTAAGCTTGCAGCAAGCTGGCAGAAGTTATTTGAACTGTCAAGCTGGAATACAGCTTGATTACTGCTTGAAAAGGAAAGCGTTAGGTGATGGCGCCATCTGTGAAAGAGAATGGAGATTATTTGTCTAGCGTTTTCTCAAATTTGCTCATATTAAATAAAGAAAAGTTCGTAAAAGTTGTGTTTTATTTTATTATCGCACAAAACCTGGACATTAGAACACGCAAGGGGAAGGAATGAATGGGATAAGCCCCTCTGAAGTGTAACACGAGGGGAGTTTTAGTTTTATTTACATCTAATTAACATTAGTAATCCCATTAACTAATTAATTAGCCCTAAAAATAAATTTTAATATAATTAACACAATTTAGTTAGTTAATATACTTCACTTTATGGGTGGTAGAATGAGGCGTAATCCGGCCTCCACAAAATAATTAATCAGTCATAAATGTACTTGACCATAGAATAATAAAAAAAAAAAGATTCTATATTTCCAAATATGGAAATTCTTCAAAATAAAATACAATTATACTACGAAATTGATTTCAAAATCAGTCATTTGTCTCGATTTTGGCCAGCAGTATTGCTCAACGATGAGTGTTGCGATTTGAAAGTTTTAAAACGTGTCCTGCTTTTAAGTTCATATTATGCTTATTTCCCTATTAGTAGAGTCTATAAATCACACATAACATTATTTAAATTTTGATTCATCCCACGGAAAAATAAAAGAAACTCATCAGCATCGCCCATACTTACCGATCTGACGTGACAACAGTCACTTCAAACTTTAGTCATATCTGCCCGAGGCATAATGGCCGAACGGTTAGCACGCGGGCCTTCCAGCCTAAAGTTCCCGGGATCGAACCCAGTCGCCGACGTTTGATGGAACAGATTAAAATAACTTAAAATTTCAGCATAGAGGGGGGGAAATGCGCAGAAAAATAAAGTATGTGGGGCGCGGGCGCTCACTGTATTTAGAAAATTTTTTAAGCTTGAAATTAAGCTTGCTATGTCAAGCTTAATGCAAGCTGGGCAAGTGTAAACTAGAACACTTGATTCAAGCTTGCTTTAAGCTTACACGCTTGAAATTTTCAAGTTTATTGACTTGATAAATCAAGCTTGCTGCAAGTTTGCTGTGCTGTCTGGGAAGGTTGTATATGTCGTAGAAAAAAAAACTCCGTTTTTAGTCTTGGTACACAAACTGAAATAAACTAATAGCACCATGGTCTCCAAAAAATTCCAGATGGTTCTTCATAAGCTTCTTTACAGACTGCAATAACCGAAAAATCTTTGGCTTTTGTGAAAATTTCAAAAAAATTCCTAAACGTGGATCTGAGCTGCAAGATTTTTCGAAGAGTGACACGCTTTGCGAAAATTTCCGATTTTTAAGAATTTTTCCTAAAAGTTTAGAAACCGCTACAGATTGATCGTTTAATTCAGTGTGTAGTACAGCTTGTAAAGAGACAGTTTCAAAATTTCGAAGTGACTGGCATAATTAGTTTATTCGTACTTATGTACCAAAATCACATGATTTTTTCGAAAACTACGTTAATGATCAATTTAGAGAGAATAAAATATTAGAATACGTAATATTTGGAATTTAGACTTACGTGACTGAATACTTAACAGCTACTTAATAAAATGCAAATAAAATACAATTGTACTACGAAATTGCTTTCAAAATCAGTCGTTTGTCTCGGTTTTGGCCAGCAGTCTTGCCCAACATGAGTATTGCGATATTGAAAGTTTTAAAACGTGTCCTGCTTTTAAGTTTATATTATGCTTATTTCCCTATTAGTAGAGTCTATAAATCACACATAACATTATTTAAATTTTGATTCATCCCATGGAAAAATAAAGAAACTTATCGGCATCGCCCACTGATCGATCTGGCCAGTAAACGGCGTGACAACCATAACAGTTTCTTCAAACTTTAGTCATAGCAGCGCGAGGCTTATTGGCGGAACGGTTAGCATGCTGGCCTCCCAGTCCCGAGTTCGAACCCAGCCGTGGACGTTTGATGGGAACAGATTAAAATAACTTAAAACTTCAGCATAGAGGGGAAAATGCGTGGAAAAATAAAGTATGTGGGACGAGTTCGCCGACGGGCGCCCCGTGCATTAAAAAAAAAATTTTTTTAGGAAGCTTTTTTAAGCTTGAAATTAAGCTTGCTATGTCAAGCTTGATTCAAGCTTGCTATGTCAAGTTTAATGCAAGCTGGGCAAGTGTAAACTAGAACACTTGATTCAAGCTTGCATTAAGCTTACACGCTTGAAATTTTCAAGCTTAAGTTTGCTCAAGTTTACTGACTTGATAAATCAAGCTTGCTGCAAGTTTGCTGTGCTGTCTGGGCGGAGAATTTCGAACTGCGCGGCATCTTGCATGCGACTAATGCTGATGCTGTTTCCTACACGATATATACCGGCGGAGCCCGTGACGTACCTCAGGACCGCAGATATCGTCATTTGCATAGGTGTCCAAATACTTATTGGTAGACAGCGTATACTGGTTACCAAGGAAGATGAGAGTGTGAAGATTTTAAAAGCAACTAAGCACTTTCAATAGTCTATTTTTTACACAATCAATAAAATTCCCTACCCGGAAAACAAATTCGCATATAGGTAATATTCTTTTCCATTTTATGCCGTAAAAGCACCATCTCCAAATTTGGCATACAAGTTGATAAAAGAATTAAATAACACATTTTTTTTTCAAAAAGTTTTTAATTTTCTTTTAAATTATTATTATTTTTAAATCTACATAAAAATATTAGATTTAATTAATAAATCACGATCACGATAATTACTTGATCAGGTATATATGAAAGACTTCAAAACATTAACAATCTTTAGGCGAAATGAGCCTTGAGATCTTGAGTTACAACCCCTTAAAGATTATTATAACACGCAAAATTTCCAGCTTTTTCCCAATTTCAAAAATTCATTGCTCAGAAACAAATTGCTCAAAAAATCTCAAAATTTGCATTTCCTATCTGTTGTGATAGAACTACATACTATAAACAAAATGTCATTAATATCTAAAGACATGATGTCTTGATCATTGCTTGAATTTTAGATGGGATTACGCCTTGTTAATCTCAAAGAGATGTTCCAAGCAGTAGCGTGTATAGGTTTCTATTTCAGGAGGGGTGTGTGTGTGGAGAAGACCAGTATTTTAAACCTTTATAGCCACTACAGTTAGTATAAATGTTTTAAAACAGCTGCTTTTTAATAATTGCTTTAAGTTTTCGGAGGGCGCCCGGGCCCTCTAGAACCGCCCCCCTCAAACACGCCTCTTCGTTCCAAGTAGCTGATATCATAAAAAATTATGAAATTATTTTGCTCGAGACGTAATTTTCACTTTGAAGCCTGATTAATCTAATTGAGTTTCAATTGTATTTTTAAACTAGTGACATCAAAATGGCGTAATTATTTACAATATTTCACATTTTTCACTATCGTTACGCCATCGAATACTGAATCAGGCGAAAATTAAGTAAAAATTGCTTTTTTTTAATTAATTATAAAAATTTCCTTGCCGATCGCACAAATGGCGTGGATTTTATTACGTTTTTTTGAGCATAAATTTTTCATTGTTTGGAATAATGGCGGGTTAAAATTTTGTTCTGGAGTAGTGCAATCCGAAATTGTTACATCTCTTAAGTTTTTATTTATAAGGTAATTGAAATGAATTTTTCATGAGTATAGTAAATCAAATAAAACTTTTATTGCAGTTAAAAATGTATTTGTTTTTTTTTTCTACCTGATATAATAAACTGAATGAAAGAATTTGTTAGGAGTTTGTTTTTACACAGGTACAGCAGAGTACTCTTACTGAATATTGAAAAAGTCATTCAAAAGAACTGGCACTAGAAAAAATCATTTAAAAAATAAAAATAATTAAAAAGTATTAAATGCTTTATATTAACATTTAGTATTTATTACTGCGTATTAATTTTAGATTTTTGGTTTTTAATCCCTTTAAAATGCCAACTTCAAGTATTAGGTTCTGACAAATTTCAATTATAGGGCTCCCACAACACTTTATGGGGGGTTTTCCTTTACTATACCACTCTTAGGCCGGTCTTGTCTTTGAGAAATTTGAGGCTTAGCTACGGACCTAACCCAATTAATCTTTTTTGTAATGTGCCCTTTTCCAACTGAAAAGATTTTAAACTCGACTTATGACTTTTTTAAAAAATTTTCTTTCTTTAAATCATTTTTATATGCGACACTTTTTTAAGCAAAGTAAGGGGGGGGGCATTCTTCTCTTCCCTCAGGAGAAAAGATTTGTTAGATCCATCAAGTTATTTTGCATTCTACATTTTGAGTTCTCAGCCACTCCCGGAAAAAATTTCTCTCGTTACGCAACTGCCACCAATACACAGGGGTCTTATCGGTTTTGGTATCTGAATTAAGTACGCTTGAATAACTTTTTTTTTGTGGAATTAATTTGTATTTTTAAGTGAAAAAAAAATCCCTAAAACAGTAGACTATTCTTAGTTTTGTTTAACTAACTTATCACAACAAGTATTCTCTATTTTAAAGCATACTATATGGTAACGTGCAGTGGTGTACCTAGGTGAAGTAGTTCCCATGGCAAATAGCAAAACTGTGCTCTTAGAACGACACCTATATTTCGTTTGTCAGGTGATTCTCAAAACTTGTTTAGAATGACCATGTATAATGGGTTTATACCTGAAGGGTTCATTATGCATCTAAAAAAACTTTCATAGATTTAGGTACTAAGGACAGTCATTCAAAATAAATATTTTAGTGTCTTGTGGGCTTTAACATGGGCAGGGAGGGGCCACCCCCCCCGCCAAGCTCCCATATTATCGTTATTTACGTACGTAGAAGTCATCCAACACTAAAATATACCTAGTATCTTTCTGGAGCAGGATCCTTGACTTGAACCTCCGTACAAACAATCATATGGGGCCCCCATGGACTTTAACTTGTTCGTTCCCTAGCGTTGCAAGGACGCGACGGCAGCGATTCTCCCTTCTGTACCTATCGTTGCTTGCCGAGGTGGGTCTTTGAGTGCTCCTGTTGCATGTCCTGCATTCAAAGACTCAAGCGGGGAAGCAACGATGGGTAGGTACAGAAGGGAAAATCGCCGTTGTCGCGTCCTTGCAACGTTGGGAACGAACGTAATGAATACTTCTTTCGATGCATCAATCGCGCTGCGGAAATCTGCTTATAATTTCAAGAGTGTCCCATGACACGTGCCCTACCTGCCGAACCCTAGACACGCCACTGGTAACGTGTCACACATTATCTCTTAACTCTTTAACGAGCGGTGTCCTCGCAGTGAGGACACAGCTCTAAAATTTTGGCTTTTTGATTCACGAAGAATAAATTTGATTTCAATTAAGTACTGAAGGAGGACATCTAGATAGATTGCCCAAATGTCGAAAAAGTGCCGCCGTTACTATCGCACGATTTAACTACCAGCAAGACGGCGGTCGATCGAATCATCCAGTGCGTGCCACAGAGCTCAAGAACATTTTTGATGCAGCCGGCTGCGTCTGAAATGTTCTGGATGGCAACGGCGGCACTTTTTCGACATTGGGATTGGGTTGCGCTTCCACTAATCCGCCTTACACTTTCTCGAAATATTTAAAATCTTATCGTCGTCGTCGCTCTCGTTTGAGTCACCAGAGATGAGGTTGCATCCGTGCCAAATATTCATAAACTGCACAACTCAGCACAGCGCGCACAAACCATCTTTTCCCATCGTTCCGCTTGCACCGCCACTGCCACTGGCGAACTAACCGAGGGGGGAGAAGAGCAAGAGAGCATCGAAACGTTCTTTTTGGAAGCATCGGAGCGCCATAACAAGCCCGTCTTTGTTGCTGAAAGACGAGCTCTCGGCTCTAAGTGGGCCGGAAGAAAGTTTTTTATTTTTCTGTCGGTCTTCATTTAAATCACGGGGCGTCGTGATCTTAGAGAGAGAGAGAGAGCACTTTCATCAATGAGATGATGATGACGTCACGGGACTGGTAGTAAGAAAATACTACGAGTCGTAAAAAGTGGCGAGACAGGTTTTCGAGAGAGAAGATGATGGCACTCTCCTCCATTCATACATTTTATCTGTTCGGATTTAAATTGCGAGAACTGTACATGTATTGCCCGTGGGTTCCAAGAGCAGAGAGACAGAAGAAAAGCTTTCAAGACTCGATCATTGCAAGAAAAAAAAGGGGGGGCAGGTCAAAGCCGAGAAAATTTAAAACAAATTTTTCACAGTCATCATGAACCATAATTTGAAACAGTTAACTTACAAGAAAGTAGATTCTTAAACTTACTATGAAAATTCTCCGAGAAACAAACACCGTTTTTACTATTATTATTTTTTAATTACCAAGCTACTTCTTTATTAGTTTGTAAAAAAAAAAAAAAAAAACATTCACTAATCCTAATAAATTCAAAATTACGTCACAATCTATCTCATTGAACAGGACAAAAATTATGAACATTTTAAAATTCTCTACAATATATATATAATTTTTCTCTAGGTTAAAGAAAGATCGGGTCATTATTTTGTAATTTGCTTACTCTTATTTCCTGGAATATAAAAGTCAAGTAAAAATAAATTTACTAATAGATGCTTCATTTATTTGTTCTACTGAAAGCCTTACGGGTGGAGGATGAATGCTTATCCAGGCCCATATTAAGATTTTAAGTGCGAAATCAAGCTAGCATTCATTCACATAGATGGATAAGTAACATGTCATGAACTTTGAAATCTATATTATGCTTAATGTTATTTATCAAAAATAGGTTCACTTTATCAAAATATAAATGCTAGTGTGGAGCAAGTTCCTGCGTGCCCGTTCTTCGCCTCACAATCTATGTTATACGCAGTATTAGTATTTATTAAAATTAGGTTCACTTTATCAAAGTACAAATGTAAGTGTGGAGCACGCGCATTTATTAAAACAATGAGTGTCGGTTCGTCAACTCACGCCTAGGGCTTGACTATAACATCTTTGTGTTCAAGGCACTATTCAAATTTTATACCTCTGTATATACGTCGCTCAATTTTTGAGTCCCTGTACATAGCTTTAAACTCAATATTTTGGCCCATTAGTTCATGTGTGCCCAGGGCACGTGTTTCAAGTGCCCGTGCGATAATCAGTGCCTGCTCTATTTTCTTCATTAGTCCACAACCGGAGGACTAGGACAGCTGGCTGTGCCAGCTGTCGTCAAAATAAGGTCTGTAGATCTGTGGCAAGCGATGAACGTTTCGATCGTCTGCCATCTTGCTGGTAGTTAAGTCGAGCGATGGCAACGGCTGCCCTTTTTCCAGCATTGGGAAAGGGTTGCGCCTCAAAGGGTTAACTCAACCACAGACCGATTCATCGCTATCTGCACATGCATCTTCGATAATTTTTGACTTGACAGAGGAAACTAACCTACCAAGAGTAGCCTATGCCCGAATACCTCTAAAATAACAGTAATAATCTCTCTATTCTAAAAAAAAGCAAAGGCCGCTGGCGCTGTCAAAGCTTGTTTGCTTATCTCCTCCTAAACCGTGGGGATTTAAGTTTCGACTAAAGTACTCACAGATTTGAAAAATTCCGAGGAACCTGCTAAGCTGACTTAAATTTCGAATTATTTTAGAAGATATTAATAAAAAACTGAAAAAATAAACAATGGTTGCCAGATTTGGCATAAAATCATTCATTCTTTTGCAACAACGCGTTTCCAAGTATGTAGTATAACGTGAAATTGTCAAACATGAAGTAGAAATACACTCATTTTACGCCAAAATAAAAACTATATGAAATAAGAAACTGAAAATGTGTTACACAAATTTGACAATTTTCAAATAGTAAGTTCGCTTAGACAACAGGAGTTTAGAATGAGCGATTATTCGTTTTTCCAAAACAGAATAACTAATATCTTGAAAATGAAAAATAATTAAAATGCAGATTATTTTAAAGCCGGTTCGGTCCAGCTGGATTATTTGCTACCAGTAGAAATATTTGGCGGCGTTAACTATGCCATTATAGCAGTTACAGTACACTTTGGATATTTGCTAGCGCGACGAGATGGTGTAATTCGTGGTGCTAAGTACGCCAATCTGCAAACGATTATGTAAATTAAAATATGGAGAACGGTTTTCCGGTAACCTTAAATGAACAGTAATTATAGGTTGTGAGCATGTGTAAATCGCCAAATAATGAAAAATCGCCATCGGTGGCAAATTCGCAAGGTGTCCAATAGGTTTTACATTATTAAAAATACAGCTGAAACAGATGTTCTGATTTTATTACACTTTAGCTCCTAATTAATATAACTTTTGAATGGCAACATTAAATATGATTGTGTTTCTGAGGAGTGCAAATAATTTTAACAGCGAATATAAGCGAAGTCCGCACTCCAGGTGGAGTATAGCTCAGGACCCGTACAACACGGATTCCCATAACAAAATATCTTCCGTGTTATGAGGGGGAGGGGATCTACTGTAGTGTGAAGTTTAAATTTTTATGTACCAATGAAGATTCAAGAACCAAGCAATGTGTAGCTCGGTAACATTCTATCTGATCCAATCTTCGGGTTTTGTCTGTTGGAATTATGTCTTTTTTACGAATAATCCTGATTAGGGGCCGAATGCCTCATACGAAAAGAGAGCGCAGCGAGTCTGGGGGCCTTGGCCCCTAGTCATTTATCATTATAATAATTATTAAATTAGGTGAGTATGGTTCTGTGACTGCTACTTGCACTCGTTGTATTTATCCTCACAGCGGACTAATTTAGCAGTGATACATAATAACTTAAAATCAATGTCATAAGGATCATTTCCTCTCAAAAACTTTATCAATTTCGATCCTCATTTACCGACGACAACATTTAGCCTTCCCTTAATTATAATGGTCACTTTCTTTAGAGCATGCGTCTAGATTTTTCTCTGGACATACTCTTTTCATTTGTGATACGAGAATCAACCACTGCTTTGGGAAGGTAAATCATCTGTACGCAGTTTTTTCTTCCTTTGAATCCAATCGTTAATTTTTGTCCAGAGATACACTATCAAACAAAGATCCCAATTCCCCGAACTACACATACCCATATTTACAAAACTTTCCTGTAAAATACTTACAATTTGAGATTGAATCTTATAAGATAACTTTACAAACAAACCCTAAAGAAGATAAGTTTAATAAATGATACTATAGATAAACTTGTGGTCAAATTAAGATGGCGCTTTCTAAGGTCAATTATACAGATAGCACGACTTGATACTGTAAACAAAATAATCGAGACTAATTTTGCATCAATAGTAAATGTTCAAGGAAATTCACTTCCTTTCCCACAAAAAACTCTCTTGCTTGCTTGGTTATACCCCAAGTAGGTTTTTATCCCCACTCTGCTTGTGTTAGAAATTACCAAGGACAAGAAATGTCCGTAGAAAATTTCTCCTTTCAACAGGTTTCTGCTTTTGAATGCTTTGTTTCAGAACACAATCCAGTCCAAGTCTGACTTATTCAATCATATGTAAAAACACAAATTTGATTATCTACGTTGAAGAAAACAAAACTTCAAGCAATAGATAACTTTAGAAAAGACACACAATTCCCTTAAATTTTGTTTTTAACTTCTGGATGATAAAATAAATGATAAATGTTTGCCGAAACTTCAAACAAACACTAATTTCTTTCAAAGTACTTTTATAATGAAATTATATCGTACAAGGTATTTTTTTGCCTGAAAAAAAAAAAACAATAACTAAGGCGTTTGTAAAAAATTTATCATAGCTTTTGCTTAAAGAAGAAAAAAAAAAAGCTAGCATTAAAAGCCAACATTTGTTTACCTGCCTAGGGTTCTCCCAGTACCCCCACCCCACTACACTTGGTATGTAAAGGGGCTCCTGAACTCTCACAGGGAAAACGATCACCACAATGCTTTTTTATGCAGAATACTGTCTTTACAATTCAAGCTCTTAGAACGAATTATTGAATATTTTTCAAGCATTTTTCCTCTTTATTCTGAAAACATTTATATAATGTTATTACGATACAAAATGTTTCTAATGCATTCCGTTAGAAAACTAATTCTGCTGGAATAAATGTGCTTGTAACTCCATTACATAAACTGCGTAATGGAATTAATGTTATTCTAATTGCATTGCAGAATTTTTGTATCGTAAGGTAACATTAGCTGAATGTTTTTATAATACGGGAAAAAAAAACAGCACACGAGATTTTTTTCTTTTTAATTTTAAAAATGAAGAAAATCTGAAACCTTTTCAGCTTTTAAATACGCACCAAAGTGCTATATATTAAAAGCGTATCATAATTTATGCGTCGAACCTATTTTCTTCCTTATTCCATAAGGTTGGAAAGTGTATCATTATTCATGAGTGAGCAGTATTTTTCTTCCTTATTTTATAAAAACCATCTTTGAAATCTAAATCTATCTTAAAATCGCCTACTAAAACTATTTTACAATCTTCGCCAAATATATTACAACTATACTTCACAGTTTTAAATATTGTTTCGAATGTGCATCATAATCCATGAGTATGCCGTGTTTGTCTTTCTTGGGTTGATTTCAACTTTAACGCCCCAACTCTCGCCAAGGTGGCGATCATTAAACATATAGAGTTACCATGACGATTTTTTGTATTTATGTGGCAATCGTAATTTAGAATTAAAAAGGCGATTTGGAACAACCTGTAAGTACAGCATTTTGTTACATTTTTATTTATTTTGGTTTGCCAATTAATGTAGTTTTAATAATTAAGTGTCTTCAAATTCTTTAACTAGTGCGTTTATCACTAATTTGTTCACTTTAGTTTTCATGTAGTTGTTTAGGGAGCGTTGAAACTTGTGCATAACTCCTAGAGACCCATGACTTCTAAGCTCGCCAAAGGGTGGGGAATTTTTAGGTTGGCGAAAGTAGGGGCGTTAAAATAGGAATCAAGTCTTTCTTGAACCATAAAGCACATCTTTGGAATCAAAATCTATCTTAACCTCCGCCTATTGATACTGTTTTAAAATATTCACCAGGCATATTGGTTAACTATAGGCATATTCCAAATATATCTCGTAGACATTTTAAATACTGTTTGGAATGAACATCATAATCCATGAATGTATCGTGTTTTCCTTCTTTGTTCCATAAAACACTTCTTCGGAATAGAAATCTACATTAAAATCGCCTACCAAAGCTGTTAAACAATTTTCGCCAGGCATAGTCCAACTACACTTCACCTTTATAAATACCATTTGGAAAGTGTATCATAATCTGTGATGTTACCGTATTTGTTTTCACTATTCTATAAAACACTTCTTCGGAATTAAAATCTATATTTAAATCGTCTACTAAAACTATTTTACAATATTCGCCAGGCGTTTTCTAACAATACTCAAAATTAGGGATGGACGCGAGACGACTTTTTTGCGAGACGAGACAGAGATTTACAGCTTTTTTGCGAGACGAGACACACATTTTCAACACTACGATATAGGGATTTTTGCAAGACGAGACAAAGATTTTAGGCTGTTTTGCGAGACGCGAGACTCCAATTTTTCGTCTCGCGTCCATCCATACTCAAAATATATTTATAATATATTGTCGCATTTTGGCACCCAGTTTAGCGATCATTTATCAAAAATTGCAAACCTTGTGCGACTTTCATCATTTTATTAACGCCTCACGCCCTCCCCCCTCTACGTTATCTGGCAAACACATTTCAAAAGTGACTCGACGCGAAAATTGTTCCAAAATCGTGTTTACACAAAAAGCAAGGTTGAAATTAATAGCACTCTGGTGCTAAAAAAAAAAAAAAAAACTGAATGGTTGAAAAAGATTCAATAGTTCGTTGTGTAACTTTGAATTTGTATAGACAATTTTCTCCATAGGAAAACATTGCAGTTGTCGTTTCCCCGGAGTAGAAAAGCCCCTTAAAGGGTTAAACCAAAAACCATACATGCTTCCACACTTAACTACTATGCATGTAGTTACAAGTAATCGCAAGACATTTATAATGGTATTGTGGTACTAGATGTACGAATTTTTAAGATGTAACAGCCCCCCTTTTTTCAACATTTAAAGATCGCAATTTTTAACAAATTGAGTTTTAAGTACTTAGGTACTTTTTAACGAAAGTCTTCGAAGAAAAGAACCGTCATTATACGAGTTTTTATTGCTTGTGTGCTATAAAATTGCCCCTACCATAAAATGAAGCATGGGGTTATTACTTTCAATGTTTCGGAATTTATAACAGTGAATCAGAGTACGCATATAATAAAATACGGTATGCAAGTTTTATTATACACTTTCAGCTCAACAGAAAGTTGATCGTAGAAGGCTTATTATAAACTCTAGTAGCTACAATGTATATAATCATAATTTTACTGCTATTTGCAACAGCAGCATCAGTTGTCTGTATGGATTGATAGAAATGCTGAGGTTCTTTTATTGCATTTCTAATGCGTTGGAAATACCTGCACGCATTAACACAATACTTTACGATAAACATTTGAAAATTATTCTATATAACTGAATACTATTTTGTATTAGTATAATTCAATATAAAATTTGTTTAGAGCTAAATTAAAACACTTCAAACTAATTTTTCATTTCAGGACAAGGACATTCATTCTCAAAGAATCACTGTTAATATAAATATAATCTTATTGAGAAACATTATCTATTCAAATTACAACTATTTAAAGTTCATGAATGAAATAATCTGCAAAATAATGTTTATCTCTTTTCCAGATAATTATATAAATATCTAAAAATAACTGCATTACAGATTCTTAAATATCCAAATATAATTCAAATATATAGTAGTATTTTTTAAACTAAAATCTGCTGTATACTACATGAAATGTTAGTAGTTACCACATTAATAGTTATTAATGAAATACACAAATGATTTTTAATTAATATAAAACTATGTCTAACTTAAAAATAATTATATAAAATAAAAGTTACACCTTTGCTAGATTAAACTGTCATTTCTAAGAATGTCTTCTTTTTTACACGCTATATAACGTTATTATGTGAGTCGATACATGTATGTTTCACATTTATGATACATATTTATACCTTTCTATTTAATTTTAGTGCAATGATTACATTCTTTATCAAGAATATTCAGACAGCTTTGTAAATTTTGGAAAATTACATCTCTTCATTAATATCCATATTCATTTAAATTAGGCAAATCAAATTTTCCATCGGTAAATTGCAAAAGCCCCTAAACAGCATCTGATGTCTTCATTTCAAAAATTCCAAAAGTGATTTTTTAAAAACAAATTGCCATAATTTCACGAGTGGAGACTTACCAGACAATGTGAATTTATAGTTTTCTACTGATGATGAGTCGGGGTTATTCCATCATTTGACCTTTTTACTAATTTAAAAAAATTGTAAGCAAAATAATACTAATAAATTAAAAGGAACATGATATAGTAAGAAAACTGTCGTTTTAAGTTTAAAATACTACACTTTATTCCAAAAAAATGGGGGGGGGGAGAGAGGAGATAGACAGACAAAATGCTGCTATTATTTAATTTTAACTTTTCGATGGGGTAAGTATGAGTAAATAAAGAATCATTAATCTAATATCTTTTATGATATTCAAAGCTGTCTTATAATTAAATTTAAATGCATTACAAAAAATATAGAAATGAAATGGATTCTCTGTTACTTGTGAAAATGTATGTGTGTCTGTTACACACACACAAAATAAATAAATAAATAAAATAATCATACATGCTCAATTTCTTAATGTGTTAAAAGACAGAACTGCAGTCTTAACTAAATCAAAAGTATATTGGTTGTTGGTAAACACATGTAACGCTTAAAAAATTTCAGTTCAATAATTTTAAAAGTTGTTTCAATAGGTCAAATTCTGGCCTGTTGAACACTTAAAAAACAAGATGATTTTAGCCACTGTTAGAATGTTTTCCCACCAAATGAAACATACCTTTGGCGGATTCAAATTTAAGAAAAAATGTTACTCTTGACTACTACAATTCCTGCTAAGTGATTAAATTTGCGTTTTGAGGTTCAGAGTTTTTAGACAGACAGGTTTAAAATTGGTGTATAAAAATTTTCTTACGTACATTCACCTATACACTCTAAGAACGTAGTCTGCTAATAATAAGCTTTAAAAAATTCTTTAGGATTAGTGTAGTGTTTGTTATCAATAAATACACTTGATTACATTTAACTGAATGTAAATTTGACTTATCCCAGACAAATTTATTGTGTCCTCCAGAAGACTTTCAACACTGAAGCAAACTTCATATTTACTCTCTCTGTCCCATGAAAATAATAACAGTTATTGAATTTATTTTCGACTCATAATAATAAATAAATAAATAAATAAATATAAAACGCAACATTTACTATCAAAAATCTAGAATAAATTAAACAATAAATTAATAATATTACTCCTTTTCTTTCTGGAGGGTTTAAATAATTTCTAGATTTTTCAGTGATTTTGCTACTGCATTTTAACCCTTTAACGCGCAGTGTTCCCGCTCTGGGAACACCAAACTCTGACGTTTTGACTGTTGCCAGTCACGAAGAATAGATTTGATTCCTACAAAAATAGTTGCGGGTGACATAGCTCCACGAGAATCCTTTACTTTTTAGCACGTCATTTCCCGTAAAAAAAATTGTCACGGTTATTTTTAATAGCACTGACATCTGCTGAGAAGTGGAAAGGATGCGAGAACAGATGAATAGATTACCCAATGCTGAAAAAAGGGCAGCCGTTGCCATCGCTCTACTTAACTACCAGCAAGATGGCGGACGATCGAAACGTTCATCGCGTGCCCCAGATCAAGAGACACTTTTTTTGACGACAGATGGCTGTGTGGCACAGCCAGCTGCGTCAGAAGGGTATCTAGATCTGTGGCACGCGATGAAAGTTTCGATCGCCTGCCATGTTGCTGGTAGTTAAGTCGAGCGATGGCAACGGCTACCCTTTTTTCAGCATTGGGAAAGGGCTGCGCCTCAAAGGGTTAAAAGATTATAGCAAGTTAAAAAAAAAAGATTAAGTCCAACACACATTTAAATCTGGACTATTTTGTGGCTGGGATTTCATTTGTCTTTTCCATCCATCATTAAATCCCTCCTGTAATAGTAACAGATCATCATCGTCTAGATCTGGTTTTGCCTTATCATGGTGTATAAATATGGAGCAATGTTTTGAACCTACGTTTACAAAAATTGTATTTTCTACTGATGTGAAAGAATTTGGATCAGCGGATGGAATTAAACAAATAGTTGTGATTCGTAATAATTGTGTTACCATAAAAATAGGAAGATGTGGTAAATCTAGTGACAGATGACGTAACACGTTGATTTTGCAGGCTCGCAATTTTGGCTGCACAATAATTTATAGTGGCATTTGCCCATAATTCCAGTTTGAATACACACTTTCTAAAAATCATTATAGAACAGAGGGAGTATAAATGTAGTAACCTCCGTATTTGAATTTTTTTAAAGATTTCTGCATAATGTAAATTCACAATTTTTGAAAAAGAGAGTTCATATGACTCAACTCAAGCCTATGTTAATCTAGAAGATATTATGA
The DNA here is from genome assembly GCA_038373885.1 of Cheiracanthium punctorium. Lineage (NCBI taxonomy): Eukaryota > Metazoa > Arthropoda > Arachnida > Araneae > Cheiracanthiidae > Cheiracanthium > Cheiracanthium punctorium. The sequence goes on along the minus strand of JAWZYV010012675.1, from coordinate 285,747 downwards.
ACTATGCAATGCCAGGTTTTTTTTTTTCCCGATTCGGAATATAAAGCAGTAGTTTTTCTTTTGCGATGGTATCTTTTACACTTTTTTCTCTTTCAAAAAGAAGCATTTATTGCTAAAAGGCAGGAAAAAAATCACCATCTTAAAACTAAGGAAACCGACAGTTACCAGATAAATAATTGGATTAGATCTCGATGCTGCCAACATACTCAAACAAAGTAATTGGCTCGAATCTTCAGAGAGGCAACAAGCTGAGAGAACCACTAATGGGAAAGAGAATGCCGCCATTTTGTCTCCAAACCACTGTCTTCCATGATTGGGTAAGTAACTTAGATGCCCACGCTTAGTTGTAATCCGATCTTATGAATGGAAGTTGGATTTCAAACAGCTGCTGACCTTGACTCGAATTCTTCTCGTCTCTTTTAGGATGAAGATATAAGTCTAATTTATTTATTTTTAATGTTCTTGATTGTTGTTTGCTCGTTTTCACGCTTAGATAAATAGTTTATGAAATGTTTTAGCCACTTAACACGCTGGAGTGTGTGTGTGTGTGGGGGGGGGGAGAATACATTTAAGAATCTAGATTAGACATCAGATATTATCCATTTTTACTTATTTTACAAGCTTATTATTTACCAGTTTGATTCGAGCGTCTAAGTTCCATGTTCGGAACTTAATTATATTTTCAATGGATGCAACAAGTATTTAAAACGCTCCTTTATGTTTACTAAAACAAAAATTTACTAATTGGACAGAAAACATTAGAATTTCAACAATATTTATGTAAATAAGTAAGAAGTATTTTAATAAATATAATATAAAAAATGCAATAAAGCATTTTCATAAACTTTTTCCAGAAAATGTTTTCGTTGAAGGGAAATTTATTTATGTATTTATACTTTTTTGATTCATTTAAATGAAATGGTCGGAAAAATCTGAACTGTTTGGTTCTTATGTACAAGAAAACTATTATTTTTGGCAAGGCATCAACAATACTCATAATTTTATTTGTTTCTGAGATGTTATGAACTATTCTTGGAATAATAATTATAATGATTTTTGAAAGATGAATAAATGTCATAAAATTCAGATTTCATAGCATTATTTTATTTATTTATTGTATTATTATCTATTATATATAACATCATATTTGTATGATTTCTAATTTATTACTTCTATTATGAAACGTAAAATTTTCATTCTCATTTTCGCTACTTGGTCTTGGATAATATAAATTATACTAATTATATTCTATAACTATAACACGTTCCGTTTCCTTGTGATAGTTCTGATTTGGCATTTTTAAACTCCTTATTCATTTATACTTTTAATTTTATTCAATTATATGTACAACGTCCGTATTTGAAATAAACAAGGACTGAAGATGGGCGAAAATTTTTATCCCGAAACGTACATCCAGATTGATAAGCACCTTTTAGCCACCTTATTTTACAAAGCTTTTCCTGTCTCATCTTTTAAACACCTGTTTTTTTTAGTGTTTTTTTTTTTTTTTAACCATCCTTATTTCTTTAAAGTAATCTTCATTGTAGGGAAAAAATACATACATAACATTGTTAGAAAATGAGCCCAAAAGAAGTAATAAATAAAAAATTAAATATATTAACTAATTAAAATTGGTCTTATAATATTATTTACTAATTTGTTTGGCATCTCTGCTGGCAAATGTATAGTCTGAGTTACATGATATAACATTAATTATTATTATTATTATAAGTTCTTAAAATCTTCAGGTGCACCTTCAAAAAATAGGAATAACGGTAATTAAACTGTTTTACTATGGTAAAAGTGTTTAAACTATAATAATACTTAAGACTTTGAAAGAAAGCTAAATGTATGTGATGTTTTTATGAATTATTGACTCATTTAATGAAAAGTCTATAGGCGAAGCATGAGCACTGTTCATGAAAAATTTTACATATTTTTTATAGAGTTTTAATTCAATTTTTATACATGGTTATACATTTTTACAGAGTTTTATTTTTACATATTTTTATAATTTGCTAATTTTGCCCAACTATTTGTTCTCAGTTAAAAAAAAAATATTTTGTTTAATATTAAATGGAATTACGTCAATAATTTTTTTTAAACATGCAATAGCACATTATATTTATGGTATAATATCCTAGTGTATAATTGAGATTGTTGCAAATATTCAAGGGCAAACGAGTCTCGACTTTCTGTGGACATACGTAGTAATTACAATTAAACAATTGGCTAGAAATGTCAATTCATGGTACTTCAAGGTCTTTTAGTGCTGAGCATAGCCGATGAATGTTAAATCAATCATAAGAGTATTCTCTTTGGCAGACAACTCTAGAACAATGTGATTCATTCGACAAATTTAAGCCTCAATTTTAAAGGTCATTCGTATGTTTCTAAATGTATTTATTTATTTTTTTTTCCTACGTGCCCATTGAACAGGGTAAAACTTTTAAAGTGCATATTTATATTATGATATCTCTCCTTGGGTATGCCAATGGTAATGTCTAAAAATAATTAATGTTAAGGTAAATACTTAAATATTTCCAATCCAGAAATCTCGAAGTGCAGATTGTTGCAGAATACTCTGCTTGTTTCCTTGGTTCGTCGTTCTAAAGTCCAGTTGGTGTAGAATGTTCTAGTAAAGAGTCCACTTGTCAGGATGGAACAAAAATTTTATTGTTTCTAGAACTTAGTCGAACAATCAGCTGTACAATTTTCACAGGCACTGACGGCCAGTAGCTCGTTTATAACAGTCCACTCAGTACCGAAGCTTTCACAAATGCTGTAATTCTCACACAAAATAAAACACTTCCAGAGATAAAATTCCTTGGAAATATACGAGGGATAGCACTAACAATCCCTCAAAACTCAGCAATGACGAACTTACACACAGCACTTAAAAACAAAGCTTCATAAACAAGCGCGAAAACACTGCTTCTATCACACAATTCACTGAGCAAAGCACCGTACTCATCGGAAGCTCGATTCACACTGAACTGGGGCCTCTGTCATGCTTGTATTTAAACGTGACGCAGAAGCTACAGTAAGCTTCCAGAAGAATTTATTTCTCGAAGATTCCACATAAAGCGGGAATTTTGATTACGTCATAGCATAGGCGTAGAGTTATATGGGCCCATGGGGCTCGAGCCCCCCCAATAAATTGTGAATAGGGGCTGAGCCCACCCAATAATTTACCACTAAATACTGAAAACTAATTTATACTAACAAAAAAAGTATTCACGCCATTTACAAACGTTTAAAAAACCTTAACTTTAAAAAATTTTCTTTTGATTTCAATCATGATTTAGTATTCATTGTGACGCCACGTAACACGCAATGTTACTATAGGCAGCCCTCGCCAGGGTCTGGTTAATTAAAATCAGATTATGCTATGTAAAGTATGAAATGAAAAGTTCAGATGTGTCTAAAATGCACTATCTCATCGAAAATGTTTTTTTTTCCTCCTTTGGATTTTTTACTTTGCTACTATTTTTAACTTATAACATGGTAGGAAGATACTAACATGGATACTTACCTTACATAGGTGCAGAATTCTATGGACCCATAGAGCTCGAGCGCCTTCAATAATTTACACTTATATATAGTAAGTCATAGCTGCCAACAACTACGGAATATAATTAACCACTTTTTGTTAATAGTATATTTTTTACTTATTTTTTTCAAAATAGTAACCAGCTCGCGCGCGCAGCACAAAAATTTTGCTATATTTTAAGCCGAAAAATCATGTAGAAAAAGGGGTTAATTATATTCCGTAGTAGTTGGCAGCTATGAGTAAGTTATTTGTACGTGAATCGGTGGCGTAGCCAGAAATTTTTCATTGGGGGGGGGATACGACTTCTGCAACTCACTTATACACTCATGTCCATAAATTAAGGATAATGAAGTTCAGGCAAAGAAAGAGAAAGAAGCAAAACAAATTTGACTTATTTGTAAAGTCTATTTATTAAACAAAAAGTAAAGAGCAAAAAAGATGCTATATGTTTGACATAATTAATAAAAATTGAAAGTTTTACTCCCTTGACCAAATTTCAAAAAAGAACCTATTTACAAAAAACAGTATAACATGGTTAGTAGGATGGTTAATACGGAGTATGTCTCCCGGACGATGCAATACAGGCCTGACAACGCCTAGGCATGCTGAGTATCAAATGATCAATCTGATCTTGGGGAATATTACACCACTCATCAAGCAATGCACTCCGAAGTTCCGGTAGACAGGTGGGAGGGGGTTGACGGGCTGCAATTCGTCGGCCAAGCATATCCCACACATGCTCTATTGGATTCAAGTCCGGTGAGTATGCTGGCCAATTCATACGGGTGATATCTTCCGATTGAAGGCATTCGTCTACAATGTTTGCACGGTGAGGACGGGCGTTGTCATCCATAAACACAAATTCAGCACCCATGGCGCCCCGAAACAAACGTACATGTTGTTCCAGAATGACATCCCGATAGATGTGGCCTGTCATCGTTCCACTCTGAACATGCAGGTCAGTTCTGGAACCAAGAATAATTCCTCCCTAAACGAGCCATCCTGCACCACCGTAACGGTGTCTTTCAATGGTGTTCTCTTGGTGGTAATGGGTACCTGGCGCTCTCCAGATGAATGTCCGGCGAGTATCAGACTCCAAACTAAACCTGGACTCGTCGGAAAACATCACACAAGACCACTGTTGCGGTGTCCACAATGCATGCTCTCTACTCCAGGTTAATCGCAGGCGACAGTGAGTTGCGGTAAGTGGAACACATCTGACAGGCCTACGAGCATATAGACCAATGTGCCCTAAGCGTCTGTACACGGTCTGCCTTGAAACTGTCGTACCGGTAGCTGAAGAGAGCTGACGAGACAGGTCTGATGCTGTACTCCGTCTGTTTCTTTTGGCAGTAACTTCCAAATAGCGGTCCTCATTCGGCGTTGTAACTCGGGGGCGACCTGTGCTGTAACGTCTACTCACATTACCATCATCTTGGAATCGTTGCCAAAGCCTGGAGATGACACTCTGGGCGATTCCAAATTCCTCGGATACTTCCAGCTGGGTACGTCCACATTCCAGTCGTCCGATAATTCTGCCACGTAAAACATCATCCAAATGCCTCCTTTGTGCCATAACTATGCGGTTTTTGCACTGAAAGGCTTTCACAGCGCTTGTGAACAATTTTACTTCTTTGCCACCATTCCTTATATACCCCTATCTTACACTCTCGTCATTGTGACGTACCATCCACGCCATCTGGTGGTTTCCTGTAATTTGCATATTCTTCTTCAAGATGTGTGTGATCATTCCACAGGTGAAAATTTTATTTTAGAGATCAATTTCTGTGTGATTCTGAATTATCCTTAATTTATGGACATGAGTGTATGTATACGGGTGTATGATAAGGGAGTAAAGAATATACATTTTGTGTGGCAAAAAATTCCTCATGGGGGTGGTTATGACCCCCCTAACCCCCCCCCCCTTAGCTACGCCGCTGACGTGAATATGTTTGGTTGTGGGGCCCAGCCCCCCCAATAATTTTGAAAACTTTACGCTTATGCGTCATAGAAGAGAAATATTAGGCTATTATGCATGTTAATGCAGAAAAAGTAGCATTGCAAGCCTCATAGGGAAAATCGTGCCAAATGACCAAAATGTCGCGAAGCTTGGCGACTTCTGCGAAACTTTGGCGACTTCTGCAAATTTGGCGCCAAAAATAAGTCCCAAAAGTGAAGTTACCGAAGGCCTAGGACCAATATTTCTCGAGATTTCCTGAAGCTGAGTACAAATCAAAAGGAAAACCAAAACCTCCGTATTTCCCGTTCTAGTTGATCAATTTTGATGCAACAAAAAGCAAACTATTTCTAACTATTTGACGCGTAGAATACGAATTTTAAACTATTTCAAACCCCCAGACCAGAAAGGTTGCCCCGAAAATTCGTAACAATATGTACAGGGTGTCCACTAAATGACTGAATCATCTTGAACTTAAATAATAAAATTCAGCTTGAGAAAAAATCAGTGTAGTCGAAGGGGGACGCGGGGGGACGCCGTCCCCCTACTTTTTCACTTCAGCTCATACGTCCCCCCGCTTTTTATTCTCAGGGGGGACGCTCATTTACAAGGTCTTTTTAAAAATTCTGTGAAGAAATTAGAATTTTCGTTTTGTTCGTTCGAGAGCAAGTATATCGGTATAAAAATCAAATGGAAACTTTTGACTGTTTGAATAGAATTTACAAATGGGATTGTAAGGGATTCTTAAACACTTCAGCAGTGAAAACATATCCATAAGAATAGAACAGATTATAATCTTCCCGAACGTACGCTTAGTAAAAAATGCCTTTCCGAATGGCCGAAAAAGTGACAAAAATCGGGGTAGCAAATAGTCACGTACCAATCCAAAAGAAAATCTGCCATTTTGACATTGGATTGTTATCTCACCATGGCACAGTGGTTATGTTACTGAAAATGATAGACGGGCGAAGTGTGAAGGTCCCGGGTTTGGGTCTCATTGTGCGCCCGTCGACCTAACCGTTCGGAGTTTTCCGTGGTTCTCTCCGAAACTTTGCGTAAATACGGGTTATGACCCCTTAGAAAGACCCCCATGGAGGGCAACCCCCTTGTGCTGTTCTTCTGACGAGGATTTATAAGAGGGCTTCGAGCCAAGCACACAAATCCGATATACATGTTCGCAACAACAAATTAAGTAGCTTACACGGTCGATCCAAAAGACTTAGTTTAGATTATTAACAAGTAATCAATAATTTAACAATGAGTTCATTTTAATGAATTAATAAACAAAGGATGGTTAAATTAGTTTTATGGGTTGTTTAAGGAATAATTACATTATTAAATGAATCCGATAAGTTTAGGTTAAATTTCGTCAAAAATGAGCGTCCCCCCACTTTTTTTCTTAGGACTACAACACTGGAAAAAATGTGTCATTTACCGCATTGTAATTAGAAAGCGATAAATTTTGAAAAATACTCTAACTTCAAACCGTTCCCCATTTCGCCACTAGGTGGTTCTGGCCCACAAGAGTGGGCCAGAACCACCAAAATAGCCCACACGAGTGGGCTCAAAATAGCTCATAAACTCAAAATAGCCCACAAGAGTGGGCTATTTTGAAAGGATTATTATGTTTCTCAGTTTGATTATTATGTTTCTCAGTATGAACCTAGTGACATTTTGAGTGCCTTAAGTCTTTGCAGTAATAATATGGCTCAAAGTAGTCATAAAACAAATTTTGTTCGTATGTTTGAGAAAGTCTCGATCAAAATGAACTGACATGAATTACAGACGTAATATTCAATGTCGGTAAGAGTTTGTGGGTTTTGATGGTACACCTCTTCTTTAAAGTGTCCCCGCAAAAGAAAATCATACTAAAAATACGCCATATTATTGCTGCAAAGGAGGGCTATAGTAAGAGCATTGTTATTTTTAAGCCACCAACGCCACGTGATGAAATTTCTAAATATTTTAACTCAATGTATTTTTAAAAATTTTTTGCTTTCCTAATAACAGTGCTGCAAACGCAGCATTTTTTCTTAAATCGCGCTTTATTACTAATTACTTTTAAAATAAGTCATCCATTTAGTGGTCCCCCTGTAAAATGATTACAGAAAAAGACAGCGCCAAAGCAATGCAACGTCAACTTTTTCTCTTCAACGAAAAAGTTTCAAAGGAAGTGGTGATCTCACTAACTTCAAATTTAGAGGAGAATGATTATTTAAAGTGTTGATGCTGATGTTTAATAAATAAAGTGACTCTTTTCGATGCCACACTTGCTGCATAGTAATTTTTCATTCTTTGGAAGTGTTTACTAATGCTTTTCCAAGCCTAATGGAAAGCTTTTCTTAATTCCAGAAAGAAGCTTTCGAGTGCGGAAATCTGCAAGTGTCTTTCCAGAAAATTCGACACATGTACTTTGAAAATTAAGATCAGGGAATCGGAAGGTCATCGCAAGTGCTGAAATATCTTCACATTGGATGCTACCATTGATTGTCCCTAATGCCTACAAAAAACAAGGAGCTACATAATTTCGAAACCAAGTCAACGGCTTCTTTAAGCATCTGAGTTTGAGATGAAACAAACAAAAAAACCTCCTGAAAAAAAAGGTGCAAGTATGAGGGACTTCATGAAATGATGTTTGCTCAGACCATAACTCCAGTCGACAGCTAATTGGAGAATCGTGTCTTTAGGAGATGTTTTCCAAATGATGATGAGTTATTAATTCTCAGCGGAAATTTGAATTCGTCATTTAACAGGACATCGCAAACTATCTTCAAACTATCGATACTGATAAGAGGACCACTCAATAAACTGATGTTAAATGGTTTAAACCAGGCATGGACAACCTTTGAAAAGTTGCGGACCGTATAATCTGGATTTATATGGGATTTTGAATGATTTATATGTTTTCTACGGAGTTTTGATATGTTCCGCAGGCCGGATGAAAAGCCTTGTCGCGCCATATCCGGCCCGCGGGCCGTAAGTTGCCCATATATGGTTTAAACTAATAAGAACTTTGTAAATCACACATATATAATATATAATAAAATAGTTTCGGGCGGTACAAAGGGTTTACCCTTCGTTAGCTGTAAAAATACCCTCCTTTTACACCTCCCACTTTTACTCCTTCTCAGTTTATGCCTGTGAAGAGGAAGGAACTTTCTATAGCTGAAGAAGGATGGATCCTACGGTTTAAAAAAATGATTTTGGAATAAAATAGGTGAATTTATTTATAAAGCCTGGAAGAGGTTTGGGACTTTTCTAATTAACTTTCTATACTGACGTTACATTTGCAAATATGTGATTTCGAAACCCTTTTCTCAAAATATAATTCGGAATTTTTTTTACGCTTGTACTAACACATCGAGATAATGTACACATTTTAACAATAGAAATCCCGAAAATTCGTGCCAGAACAACGATAAAGCCTTGAACTTCCATTAGTGCTGCTCTGACTCAATGTAAAGCGATGTTGGTATACTAAAATATAAAAGCACTGGGAGAAAAATAAAAATGAGACTTTCAGACGGGCGTTTACGGCACTGGTAAAAGTCTTTGTACTATTATTTCTATTACTATTACTATTTAATCACATGACCCAATCAATAACAAATGCGCGTCAAGAGGCTATAATAATGACGAAATCTCGGACTTCAATTACTTTTGGCAACCTCTGCATTGAGACACGTAGGCAGGCTAACAGATTTTTTACCAAATTTAATTACGCTAGAGACTTAAAAAAATTCAGAATGCCTCTTTAAGGCCAATTTCCACTTCAAGCATTTTTCGGTCGTACAATGTATTTGAATGGGGATTTTCGGCCGACGTTTTACGGCGGCCGACAGTGGATGGTCCACCACCAAACAATAGATGGAGGAGGTGTGAAATCGCAATATTATTCACGGTCCCCAATTACCTTTTGCCGGTTTAATACCGGATTATCTACCTCTTTGGGTAAAATTTATTGCTTACAAGTGAGAATTGGCCATTAAAGTGTTCCTCTACTGGTTTCGGCTCGCCGAAAACGCTCGAAGTCAGCGTTGGCCTTTACAAGTTATACTGTGAGCTGTTTCAAACAACGAGCCTATAGGAGTTACGAAACCTCGCAAGGGAAAAATGCTACACGTAGGCAAATTTTGGAATTTTGCAATATTTCTCTAAACGGGTAACTCCACGGCCCATTTCTGAAGTTGATTTTTGTGATTATGAATTTTTTTTCGGAAAGTTACATGGGACATACAGCTTTACTGTTAGTATTAGTCCAAAGTCAATTGGGTGAAGAAACATTTTTTAATTTTCTCGAGTGTTTAACGTAATTCGTTTATTTATAAAGTTGCTCACAAGTCCTGCATGACGGCTTTTCAGGTAGAACATCCTTAGCTCTGTATTTCGGGAAAATCATGGTATTTCGGTACATAAATACAAATAAACTAATTATGTCAAGCCCTTGAGAGTTTTTAGAACACCTCTTTACAAGCTGTACTATACACAGCAATAAAGGATAAACTTGTATCAAGTACGAAACTTTTAGGAAAAAAAGAAAATGTAAAAAATCGAAAATTTAGCAGGGTGTGTCACATTTCGAAAACTTTTCTTGTGCAACTCAATGTTGAAGAATTTTTTTCAGAAAGTTTCATAAAGAACACTGTTGTTTAATTTACTTAAACTTATGAAGAATCATCTAGAATATTTTGAATCCCTGTTTTTTTTTTTTTTTTTTTTTTTTTTAGTGAAAATGTCTTTAGGCGCGTTGAGAGTGAAATTTCAAGGTCGCGTCACGGCATAGCGTCATGATGAGGCTGGGGCGATTTTGGATTTTAAGAGACGGAGAGAGCTACCGGATAGATCGCCAGAGAGAAAGAGACAAAAATAGTAAGCATGCTATACTCTATTGCTGCAGAGAGTTTTCTTTCTCCTCTTTGTGCTACCTTCGTTCTCAAGAAAGTGTACGCATGCGCTGAATGTAAACACACATTGCGCACTCGGAGACCAAAATGCTGGAGCGCTGACTTACAATTGGTAAAGTCAATTATCAATGTTATATTTTGATCAGAATCTCCATTATTTTGAAACATATTTATTGTTATTAACAAACTGTTATTCACAAAAACCGATATCCAAGTAAGTAGTATTTTATATATTCTTTTTGTATACATCCTCATTGTAATTTAAAATTTAAAATCTATGTCTATTAAATGATTTTTATGTTTGTCTAATGACTTAGTGTGCTTAGTATATTTATTATTTTATTTACTATTTTCAAATTTTATTATGGCTGTTTATATATCTATCAATCAAAAACTCATTATTCAATAATAATAAATTCAATAAATGACATTATTCAATTTTTATATCGCCAGTTACTCATCTACAGCCATGGAGGTGCTGCTCTTCTCTGTTCAAAAGATGATAAAATACCCCTTATTTTAGGCGACGATTTTAATGTAAATTTTGCATCAGATGATTCAATACCATTAAATGATTTTTTTATGCGCAAAATTTAGTCTGCTAATAAATAACGATCCTAAAATATCGACAACTAAGTCTGGAACCACAATAGGTGCTATTTTTACACGGAATTTGGAAAATATTGAGTTAAGAACGTACGTTTCTTCTTAATTTATTTATTTTTTTCATTTTTGCATGAAGTCCAAAAGGGGGATTTCGTTACTTCGAACACACAGCACCCTTAAGGCAAAGGAGAAACTATCCTGGCTTTCAAGGTGGGTGCGCTTCCGGCCCTGGCTCGAGAAAAACAACCCCCTTTCCTTTTTTTTTTTTTCTTAAGCAAATGACCCAATTAACACGCTAATTTAATCCCGACCGTTCAATTCAGTCAGCGACTGATGGGCAACAACGGCTTGCCTTACTGACATAGTACACTTGCCTTGGTTTTTTTTTTTCTTTTCCTAGCACCGAGATTTCCACCACCAAGACAGGATCTCCACTTGGCCACTTGAGCACAAAAGGGTGGACCAAGTGTGACCCACCGACCGCCGGAGCACGACCGCCGTACCCCGGGGGGCAATTAAAGGAGCTCGTGACGCGAGAGCTCCGATCGAGAGATAAATTCAAGGGGGTGTAGTACTTCGCCTGGATTAGAGGGAGGGCAATGAAAAATATTAGGGACTACGAAGGCATAGCGTGGATTATGGATGAGGTATTGCGACTGCAGGGCCGAATATTATTATTTCTGCTTTTTTCTTGTTGGTTTATTTTCCTGTGACAGCTTCCTTTGGAAGTTTTGATGGCTTCTACCATCCAACAGCGATTATTTATGCAGCACGAGTGTGTTCTGGCAGTGCACTGACTTTTTTTTTTAATTCTTCTTCTTTATCAGATTTCGACACACGTTATTGCTTAAAATCTACCTCGCTTAAACGTTTCCCGGTGATGAAATTCAACGCCGTGCTAATATACGATAAGAATTGTGTCGGTGAAAACAAATGCGCCAGAATTTGCTTGAATAAACTCGTGCCGTCTTAATATTCATTAGCTTGCTTACAGGTAATAAGTACTATGAATAGATTTTTCAGCAGTAGCCGAATTAACTTATTTCAGTTTCTTAAAAAGAAAATTAAAATAGTAAGAGCGAGGTGTGTGTGAGAGATACATATAAATTCAGGTTCAGAGGAACAGAACGGTGCAGCACTTTGCCAAAATCAAAACTACATCAAAAAACTTTTTAAAAAAGTCTAATTTTTAACACTAAACTCATATATTCAACGTTATGAAAAAAAAAAAAAAAAAAAAAAAAAAAAAAAAAATCCGTTTATACTTCACAAACACTTGCCACTTTTCAAGTATTTGCTCATAAAATCGTAACGTTTTAAAAAAATATAATGTTCTTTATACGAGGAAAAGCTTAGCTTCGTTAGAGTTTTTTAATATGAAGTAAACTCCTCATTTGATATAATGTATTTTGTACTAAATTGCTCGTTGTACAGTTAGTTCTATGCATTATACAAGGTGGGAGAAATGACTAGTAAGATGCAACAGACGTACTCTTTTAAAAGAAGGCCAACTGTACAGAGATAAAAGCAGTGGGATTTGGATTAAACAATTAAAAATTTGCAAAATAGCACACTTAAAAGTACTTATCAAAGTGCACTGGTTTTTCGATCCAAAAACATATACAATTTGATAAGTACCTTTTATGTGTGCTATTTTACAAAGTTTTAATTTTTTTTCATCTTTTGAACACCAGTTTCTTTTGACCTTTTTTTTTCTTTTCTGTTTTTTTGTTGCTGTTGTTATTTTAGTGGAATGCTAGAAAATTGCCCCCCTCCCCATAAAAAGTGAATTTCTGATTAGTACCCTCTCCCCCACTCTTTTTGAAAAGAATGTGAATACTGGTCACCGTATTGTTTTGTAGGAATAAAACTTGAATAAACTGATTGATTCCTGTTTCTGCATGACTCCGGAGAACAAAGACTGTCTCTATTACACAGCTTACACAGACTTCCGTTCGAACTGAGATGATTCTCTAAAGTAGTTCCAGTCTATTAAAAACTTCAGTACTTCTCATGAGAGCATCCTTAGCATATTTATTTTTTCATTTCGACAAATATTTCAGATTTATCAAAAATTAGATAATGTACCATGAAGCGGTCGGTTGTAAAACTACTATAAAATACTGTTGCTTAATAGGTTGTGATGTGACACTTTTCTCGTTTTCGACTCGCACAAATTCCTATTCCTTACAGATTAACCAAAATGAAAAGAGCCGAAAAAAAAAAGTCAATTTAAGGGCTTGTTGATGAAACAGAACGAAAAAGAACAATGGAAGCAATTGTCAAACAATGCGAGCGCTTTTGACGAAAAATCACATTACCATTATATATCATTAATGATAGCGAGAAAGGAGTGATGCCATTCTTCAAGACTAAATAAAACCGGCGTATCCTTTGGAAGAGTCCCGGAAAAGGTGAAAGGGAACAACGACTGGAGCGTGGGCAGGCGTTAAAAGAGATTCTAAAATGATTTGCTCTGCCAAGTTATTAGATTACTTGAGATCGAGGCACAAGCCAGTTTCTTACTCCCTTTAAACGTAGCTATATTTTATGCACGATTTTTGTTGCCCTTTTGCATGCCGGCTCAAATACAGCCTGTAACGTATTATTCATTATTAATTTTTTTTTCCTTGTACATCTCAGTTTACTAAGTGTTAAACCCCTAAGCGTCTCAGTTTACTAAGCGTTTTAGGAAAATACAAAATTGTAAATCTGAATTAACTCCACAACAGTTTCAGGCGGTTACATATGAAAGGTGGAGAGGGTTATTTTTAAAGCGTTTAATATACAATTAAACTCAGGTTTAAGAAATTTATTCTCAATCTTGAAAATAATGCAAGTTCGCTTTTTTTCTTTCTTAGTGTTGTTTCCCAGCATAGATTTTTGAATGCTTCGCTGGACATAGATATGGTCAAGCTCAAAGTGGGGTTCCCTGAAAAGGACTGGGACGATGAAAAGTAAAATCGATTAATTATAGAATGCAAAGCTTTTATGAAATGCTACCTGTAGTTAAATACACAAAGTAACATAACACATGAAAAAAAATACTAAAAAAATAATATAAAGAAATAATTATTTTCTAATTTTAGTACAAACAATTTTGAATGCACATTACATCCAAAATATTAATATAGTTTTAAAGATTGTGTTTGTAATAGTGCTATAATCTGATGACAAAATTTTAATTTCAGTCTTAATTTAATTCTATTTTTATCTGTCCTTTCATTGGTTAATTATTTCACTTAATAATTTAATTTACAATTTTTGAACTAGAAAAGTTTGCCTAGTTTTTGCCCCAAAATCTCATTCTCTGAGGAGGGGGGGGGGATCTTCACTTTAATGAAGATCTCTGTGCATGACTGTAAATGTACTTTTTCCTTCGCAACATTGTAAGTGTTGAAAAACAATATCACGCGAAACGGGTGGTATTCGTTTACTGTTTATATATCATGGTGAAATTTTTGTAATTAATCTCCATTATAATGAAATTGTCTGTCTCTGACTGCATATGTACCTTTTCCTTCGCAACACTGTAAATGTTGAAAAACAATATCACAGGAATTGGACGACATCCGTTTACTGTTCATATATCATGGTAAAATTTTTGTAATTAATCTCCATTATAATGAAGTTGTCTGTCTCTGACTGTAAATGTACTTTTTCCTTCGCAACACTGTAAATGTTGAAAAACAAAATCACAGGAATTGGACGACACCCGTTTACTGCTTATGTCTATATCATGGTAAAATTTTTGTAATTAATCTCCATTATAATGAAGTTGTCTGTCTCTGACTGTAAATGTACTTTTTCCTTCGCAACACTGTAAATGTTGAAAAACAAAATCACAGGAATTGGACGACACCCGTTTACTGCTTATGTCTATATCATGGTAAAATTTTTGTAATTAATCTCCATTATAATGAAGTTGTCTGTCTCTGACTGTAAATGTACTTTTTCCTTCGCAACACTGTAAATGTTGAAAAACAAAATCACAGGAATTGGACGACACCCGTTTACTGCTTATGTCTATATCATGGTAAAATTTTTGTAATTAATCTCCATTATAATGAAGTTGTCTGTCTCTGACTGTAAATGTACTTTTTCCTTCGCACCACTGTAAATGTTGAAAAACAAAATCACAGGAATTGGACGACACCCGTTTACTGCTAATGTCTACATCATGGTAAAATTTTTGTAATTAATCACCGTTTTAAGAAGTTGTCTATCTTTGACTGTAAATGTACTTTTTCCTTCGAAACTCTGTAAATGTTGAAAAACAAAATCACAGGAATCGGATAGTATACGTTTATTGTTAAAAATCGTAGTAAAAATTTTGTAATTAATCTCCACTTTAATGAAATTGTCTGTCTGTGACGGTAAAAGTAATTTTTTCTTCACAACACTGTAGGTAGTGAAAAACAAGACCGATAATATTAAGGTTTGTTGATTTCTTGTCAAATATTTCCAAGATGGGTTCAGTTTCGAATAATTATTTTTGAGACCCAATTAGGCAAAACTTCGCCAAAAGTTGCCAAGCTTGCCGAACATTGGTGAATATGTTTTGGTTATGAATCAAAAATGACTGTTGATCCGTAGACTTTAATGTATTGCAATTATTTTGAGTGAACCTGTACATAAACTAAATTTCAACGAGTAACATAGCTGTTTAGCGGGGCCTAATCGTAATTGAGTTATGCAAGATACATACATACGTAAATACAGAAGTCATAGCAAAACTAAAAACGTAAAAGCTATACAGTTTTACACCAAAATAAAAATAACCGTTAAGATATTACTATTTTTCTAATGCCACTACACACATCCTACTATATAGTTACGCTAAGAGTTCCGGTCCGACCACTTCAAAACAAAACTTTTACCGTCATTAATCCAAACAGATTAAAAAGTTATTGTCTAAAACTGCAATAAAATTTACACCGTTTACACAATCCGCTTGAAAATTTTCATAATCATGTATAAAAAATATAGAAAACAATCCGCGCTGCTTTAAAAATCCGAAAATCCACCCGTTTCCTCATTTTTAAGCGATTTTTCCGTCTTTTCAACTCCATTTTATTTCCTAGAGTCAAAAAGGTGATTCATTGCCTGACACATGTATAAATTTTGTAGCGATGGATTTATATTTACGGGAGTTAAGACTGCGGACGGACAGACGAACAAACCGAAATAAAAACGAATTTTTGCCTAAAACCAAATTTCCTACGTTGCGTATTTTCTGAACCCGTAGTAAAAGTATACACTATGGATGTATTCAAATTTGTTGCAAAGTGTTAAGCTATGTGTTGGAAAGCTATAAAAAATTTTTAATTCAGGGCTAAAAAGAAGACAGTTTTTTTTCTTCTCTAATTAGAAATATTTTTAAAAATGTGCTATTCAAAACACTATTGCAAGTGCACGAAATTACTGTCTGGTGGATACAGTTTCATATTGCTGCCTTTTTTACTTAACCCTTTGACGGGCAGTGGTTGAAACCATTTTATTTCAGCTCTTTCACTGCAAAGTCGCAAAAGAAATAGGGTTAAATGGTCCCAACGCAGAAAAAGTTCAGACGTTGCCATCGACCCATTTAACTACCATCAATATGGCGGTCGATCCAATCGCCCATCTGTGCCAGAGAACTTCCACTTGGGCTACTCAATCGACCGCCATGTTGTTGGTAGTTAAATGGACCGACGGCAATGGGTGCATTTTTTTTTTTTTTCATCGTTGGGCAGTCTATCCAGTGGGTCTTCTAGGTTGATGTGAAAATGCTTGAGCTTAAAAGAGTTAACCTCAAAAAAGTTAAACATATACAGCAAACATTTTCCTAAAACCTTCGCCTGTTAATGCGTTTGAGAAAACCCAGTAAAAATAAAATTAAGTAAAATAAAATAATAAAATAAATGAAAACGTTCTCTCCGGAAAAGAAAAAGACGGATATGGAATCGAAGATAAGCTGGAACTGCGATTCTTGATGAATCAGGTACATCGCTTCCTTCCGCTGGAGTGTTAGAGTTCTCTGCAAAGAAGCTCCGAGATTCTGCGAAACCCACCAAACCGATGGTGGGAGAGATTACTGAAAACTGAACCCGTTGCGCTTCTCTTTTAGTGTAGTGGTAATATCTAATGCAGTGGTAAATGGACGCCAAAACCATAGGTTTCACCCCCCTTCTGAATAGCAAGGTGAGCAGAATTATATTGTCTGAGAGTTACACCCTTTCGCAAAATTATGCTTTTCTCTGGGTTCATTTTTATCACTTTACACTAAAGTTGCGAAGCGTTTACGATTTCGAGTAGTCTGTCTGTCGTACTGTAAATATAAATCTGTTGCAACGAAATTTAGTACAGCATTTTTTTCTGGGACTCAAATGTAGCCCCCCCCCCCAAAAAAAAGGAGGGGGGGATGGAGAGAGAGCTTTTTCTTGTTTTAACGCTTTTAAAGCTAAAACTACGACATAATGAATTCGTTTCAAATACTGAAGACATGGACAGATGATTTCTTTGAAGGACAAAAAAAGTACCAAAAGTCATCAACACGTCAGGTTTTGGTGCCGCTGTCAGGCCCTGATTTTTCATTAGGTCTACTAGGCCCGGGCCTGAGGCTCCCGAATGCTTGGGGTCCCCACAAACAAAATCCCAATTCAATTTTTCTTAATTTTATCTTTTTGATAGCAGATTTTCAAACAATATCTTAAACAAGTTGCCAATCTGCTGGTGCTGGTTATAACCAGGGCTTGAAAAAAGTCGTAAATTCTTAGGTATTTTATGTACAGCTTGAATTTGTTTGTTAAATTCATCATGAAAAATATTAGACGACCGCTATTTTTTGGAGGGGTGGGGGACGCAGACTTTTGACAGCAGGGCACAGTCAGATGTAATTTAAGTTTGGAAATTTAACGCTGCCTACATCAGTGTTAGGGGGGCCCTATCCCTAGTTATGCCTATAGTCAAGAATTTTCTAAATCGGGCCCTTGCCGCTGTTACTATGATATTTCCAAAATTCAGATAAATTCTGCATAGTGCATACGTATTTTTGGAGCTGTTGGAAGTCAGAAAAAAAAGTCAATAATTACAAAGAATGCATATAAAAAGATAATGTGCTATTTGTCCACTGATAGCTCTGACCCCTAGCGATCCAGTTTCGAGTTTTTTAAATCATGCGCCTTTGTGCTACAACAGATGATGGACCTTTACTTAAGTTATGAAGCCTACAAAATCCTTCAAGATCTGCCCCAGCATTAAATTCTCTAGAGCTGTATATCACAACTTTTATCTTCTCGGGAATCTTCTTCCACTCTTAATTTCGATAATGACACCCCCACCCCCACTCCCTAAAAAAAAAGAGTCGCCAAAGCTTATGACCACATAAGCACGAAGAAATTTACATTATCTACCTTGACTATGCGAATTTCATGGTGTGTACGTGACAACAGCGCCAAAATCTTCCCTATAGGCGACTATTCGGACTTTTTCTTTTTATCGCAAACCATCTTCCCGTGCCTTCTCGAACGTGTATGTGAAATTTGGTTTCATTCCGTTCCTAAGTTTTTGCTGCAAATCAAAGGTCGAGATCAGCGGCGGCAACTTTCTGCCAATGCCGTGAGCCTTAGCCCAGATAGCCACGATGATCAATAGTTCTCTCGGCAAGTTCAGCTGCGAGTGTGTTTGTGTGATTATAGTAACGACGGTACGCTAGGTCGATCTGCCAAGCATAGGGGCTGCCTTCGTAGGAGGACTTTCTAAGGGGCTCTAACTCCTATTCACGTTACATCTGGAGAAAACCTACCAAAACTCCAGGCCGTTAGATAGACAGCCGCGCGATGGGACCTGAACTCGACATTAAATTCATTACTTGAGTGTTTCTTTATATACCTCAGGTTGATATAAAATTGCAGAATGCTTACAAGAAAAGTGAAGCTTTTTATTTATTTATTTATTTTTTCTTCTAAATGTATTATTGATCAATTATTTATAAAGTTAAGGAAAAGTTAAATAAATAAATAAACTGAAACTGCAATTTACTATTATTGCAAAAGTTAAATTTTTGTCGTGAACTCAATCGTTTTCGCTGTTAGCTTATAAAATTTCATTTCTTGGTGCCAGCTTCAAAATTTTATTTTGGAGCCTGATGCAAATGTCTCTGAGCAAGAAATTTTATTTTATGGTCATCCTATACGTATTTCAGCATAATAAAATCTGTGTGCGCTCCCATCGTTTAAGATGCATTTCAGAGACGTTTATTTATTTTAAGCAACTGAGCTTTGAATAATACATAAAAAAGGCTCTCTGTCGAAAGAGATGTACGTAACATTTGCAGTAGGTAATCGTGATTCAACTATAAAAAAAAAATACATTCCATTTAAGTTAGGTAAAGAATAAAAGATTTGTCACGGCGCTTTATGTGATAAGAAATTTCTGTAAGATTCAAAAAAGGAAGATTGAGTAAAAATCACTCAAATTTGAAGCTAGTAGCAAAATTTTAAAATAAGGGATAAAATTATGAATTAATTTAGGAAATAAATATCAACGGTACTATTCTCATGCAACGTTAAAAAATGTAAAAAAAAAGTTGCTTGATCTAGTGACTGTCGTGTTGAAAAATACACTGCTTGACAAAATAGGCAGAGAAATAATTTTCCAGTTATTTAATATCGCATCTCAAATACTTACCTCATACACATCATTAACCCTAGAAGGCGCAACCCTTTCCCAATGCTGAAAAAAGGGCACCCATTGCCATCGCTCGACTTAACTACAGCAAGATGGCGGACCATCGAAACGTTCATCGCGTGCCACAGATCTAGAGACCCTTTTTTGACGCAGCTGACTGTGCACAGCCAATTGCGTCAAAAAAGGGTCTCTAGATCTGTGGCACGCGATGAACGTTTCGATCGTTCGCCATCTTGCTGGTAGTTCAGTCGAGCGATGGCAACGGCTGCCTTTTTTCAGTATTGTCCAATCTATCAGATCTTCTCGCATTCTTAGATTTTTCAGCAGATGTCAGTGCTGTTAAAAATAATCGCGACAATTTTTTTTTTACGGGAAATGACGTGCTAAAAAGTAAAGGATTCTCGTGGAGCTATGTCACCCGCAAACTATTTTTATAGAAATCAAATCTATTCTTAGTGACTGGCAACAGTCAAAACGTCAGAGTTTGGTGTTCCCAGAGCGGGAACACTGCGCGTTAAAGGGTTAATGCATCTAAACACATTAATCACGGCACCACTTTTATTCCCCCTCCCCCCACACTCTTCACCTCCTTTCCAAGAGCTGTCACTAGCGAATGTGCCAGCATTACAAAAGCAGAAGGACAAGAAGGCATTAACCCTTTTCAAAGGAAAACAAAATTGAAAACTCAAAAGCATAATAATGACTGTTCTGGTTCCTGTGTATTCACGGATACCCTAAAATTGAGTTCTTGAACAAAAAGCCAGCTACCCCCTCCCCTCCCTCCAAACTGGCACCCATCCACCGTAAACTGAGCTAAAATTACCCGGCATTTTTGGTTTCGGTTTACCTTTTCCGTTCAGACCTCCCCGAGAGTTGAATAGCAGCGCAACAGCCTTGGAGGGCCGTCCAAAGCCACTTACACTCAGGATTTAAAAAAAAAAAAAACTTTGCATCAATTTTGAATATTGAAAATGATTGTTTTTTTTTTATGAAAATAATTTAAGTACGCGTGTTCTGTTAAGTGTACCCGGAAAGTAATGCAGTTTTTTATTAACATATTAAATTCAAATAAATAAATTTTCAACAAGGTTTAAATGACAAAGCAGTAGTACGTAAGCAGTGGATTCATATTTGTAACGTTTCAAAGCAAGAAATTCCTAATATACATATCCCAGACAGCACATAAGCTTAAATCAAGCTTGACATTTCTTTGAATTTGACGTATTAATACAAGCTTGACAATTCAATCCATTTTAAGCTTGCAGCAAGCTTGCAGAAGTCATTTTGAACTGTCAAACTTGAATACAGCTTGATTATTGCTATTGCAGTGATGGCGCCATCTGTCGCTGTAGGCGAGAAGGAGAATGGACATTGAAAAGTCTAGCGTTTTCTCAAATTGGTCATATTAAATAAAGAAAAGTTCGTAAAAGTTGTGTTTTATTTTATTATCGCACAAAACCTGGACATTAGAACACGCAAGGGGAAGGAATGAATGGGATAAGCCCCTCTGAAGTGTAACACGAGGGGAGTTTTAGTTTTATTTACATCTAATTAACATTAGTAATTCCATTAACTAATTAATTAGCCCTAAAAATAAATTTTAATATAATTAACACAATTTAGTTAGTTAATATACTTCACTTTATGGGTGGTAGAATGAGGCGCAATCCGGCCGCTACAAAATAATTTATCATCAGTCATAAATGTACTTGACCATAGAATAAATAAAAAAAAAGATTCTATATTTCCAAATATGGAAATTCTTCAAAATAAAATACAATTATACTACGAAATTGATTTCAAAATAAGTGGTTTGTCTCGATTTTGGCCAGTATTGCCCAACATGAGTGTCGCGAGATTGAAAGTTTTAAAACGTGTGCTGCTGTTAAGTTTATATTATGTTTATTTCCCTATTAGTAGAGTCTCTAAATCACACATAACATTATTTTAATTTTGATGCATCCCATGGAAAAAATAAAAGAAACAGATAACACATCGGCCACTTATCGATCTGGCCAGAAAACGGCGTGATAACCCTAACAGTCACTTCAAACTTTAGTCATATCAGCCGACTCAGATTGGCGGAACGGTTAGGACGCTGGCCTCCCAACCCAAAGGTCCCGGGTTCTATTCTAGCCGCGGACGCTTGATGGAAACAGATTAAATTAAATTGAAATTTCAGCGTAGAGGGGGAAATGCGTGGCAAAATAAAATATGTGGGGCGAGTTCGCCGACCGGCGCCCCGTGTATTTAGGAATTTTTTTTAAGGAAAATTTTTTAAGCTTGAAATTAAGCTTGCTATGTCAAGCTTGATTCAAGCTTGAAATGTCAAGCTTAATGCAAGCTGGGCAAGTGTAAACTAGAACACTTGATTCAAGCTTGCATTAAGCTTACACGCTTGAAATTTTCAAGCTTAATTCAAGTTTATTGACTTGATAAATCAAGCTTGCTGCAAGTTTGCTGTGCTGTCTGGGTATTTGTTTTTTCTTTCGAGAAAGTTATGTAAATAAAAAGGGAGGGTCTTTAGAGGGCGTATTTCAAAAAGTCCTGAACTTGATTTTTAGGAATTCGAGTGGTTTATATTTTAAAGCAAGAATTGGATCACTTTTCTTTTCCTTTGAGAGAAAGAGGAACATGTGAAATGAACATAAAATAATAAAAAAAAAACATTGTAATATAACACCATAAAGGTTACTTTTTTTACAAAGTTTTTTATTATTTTATGTTCTAAACAGCAGTTGTTTTCAACGTTTTACTCCCTATCCACCGTAAGTTACGAATTTGAGAAAATCCCCTCTTATTGAATACCTACGTTACAAGCCTCACATACATGCCAACTTTCGTATTATTAGTTTAAGTCGTTTGGGCTACGCAAAATATTGATCGAAAAAACAACGGGGGGATCGGAAAGCAATAAGTTTGCTTTCCGATCCCCCCAAATAGAAGCGATCGTGCATGTAACGACCTGTAAAATCGAGGTGCCTGGTCCACAGTTTGTTAAGTCCGTAGTTTGCGGTTTGTGGAAAGCAGGACATGCTGATAAAAGCTTTCAGTCTTGCTTCAGATTGTGCAATATCTTGCAGTGTGGTGTTCATGAGTGTTATACTGAAAGTTTTCCTTTTTGAATGCAAACAGCTATATTCAAAGAAAAATAAAAGCTTAAAAAGAAAAGACTCACTGCATTATTGTGAAAATTATTGATTGGGCTACAATACCAAACCCATTTAAAATAATGTACAAACACAAGCGAGATTTTGAATTCCAATTGCTATCATGCTAGGGGGGAAAAAGTCGTAGGACTACACGTCAAAAGTGAAAACTTCTTGTCATTCTTTCTAAAATTTATATTTATGCAGTTAAACAGGTTTTTCACACGTTATTTTATTTTTATTAACAAAAAATAAAAATTTATGATTATTTATTCACATTTTTATACATTTGAAATTCTTTGTACAAAATGTTTAAACGTTTTTTTTAAAGCTGTAATAGTATCACACATATTTATCTATGATATTCTCACAATTTCGCATATTTTTGTACGTTTGTACGCATTTTAACGTAAAGGATGCCCAAAAGGCGAAAAAGGTAGAATTTCTTCCAAAAATGCCGGATTTATTGACATCCAATTAATAAAAATCTAAATTTTCAGAGGGTACCCAGGCCCCTATGGCTACGTCCCTGGGACAGCAGATTGCACTGAATGGCACCATTTAGAATTGGTAACAAACGTTATATTACAGTCAAAAAATCTAGTGAGCCATTTGGTTAGTCGAAAAAACTGATTTTGAAAGTATACAGCGACATTGGTTGAATAAAAGCTCTTTTAAGGCATTTTTAAGAATGCAGAACTAATAATTTATTTTTGATAGATAAAATATAAAAGAGTCAAGAAACAAATTATATTTTAGTAGCCAATTATAATGAATTATCGAACCTTTTGTATTATATAATGATGTTCCGTGCTTTAACGAAGCTTTTTGTAGCTGTAAATTTATTTATAAAATTAATATGGTAGTAAACGTTAATGTTGAAATTTTGTTTAATATGCTAAAATTTTAATAACTGTGAAAAACTTATCCGTATAAGTATTATGTGGTGCAAATTATTATTTTACTAATTAGTAATAAAAAAATCACATTTATACCTAAAGGCTAAATTTTATAAAATAAATTCAAGAAGTTTCTTTTATGTGTACCATTGAATGTGAAATTAATGACAAAACATTTAAAAAAAAAATAGAAAACTTGGATTCTAATGAAAGTTTGTAAAAAAATATAAAATTCTTCTTATTCTTTTTTTACTCAATTAGCATTGTATTTTAAAAGTTTGTTTTGATTTGCAATGTCTGTATAGTTAAAATTATTATTAAAATTAATTTTACTCTGAAAATAGAAATCATGAAAGCTTCAAAAGGAAAAGAAAACGAAAAAAAAATTACGAAAGCATCTAAATTACCATCAGGATAATGATGTATATTGCTTATAATTATTCTAGAGGAGGAATTTTCAAACTTTTTCTACGATGAAGCACTTCGACAGTCTTTAAATTTTGACGGACCACCTTTTACAGTTTTACAAAGCATCTGTATATGTTTGTGTGATTATGGCAACGCTACGCTAGTGTACTGTTGTGTTGTGGGATTAAAGCCAATTATTTGCACGAGGGATCTAGGCCTATGGGTGGGTTGCCCTCAGTGGGGGTCTTTTTAAGGGGTCCTAACCCGTATTTACGCTCAGTTTCGGAGAAAACCGCGGAAAACTCCGAACGGTTAGGTCAGCGGACGCGACCCGGGTTTGAAACAGGCACCTTCCGTCTCCTAGTTCAAAGTGCTATGCACTAGGCCAGCGGTCGGGCTAATCCACATTTAATTTTGCAATGCGTGTCTTATTTCTTTATTTATTGTGGTGTTGTTGCATCTTACCATAACAGCTGGCATCTTCCCGATATATATGGGGGAAGATGCCACAATTAAACGACTTTCTTTAACATTAAATTTCTTATTTATTTTGATGCTAAGAAGAGAATTAACTTGCATATATGACCAATTAAATATTGGGATCCGAACCCGGGACCTTCACACTTCGCCCGTTTACCATTTCCAATGACATAACCACTGTGCCATGGTGAGGCCAATGCTACGCTAGGGCGATCTGCCAAATATATAGGGGGTGCCTTGGTAAGAGGACTTTCTAAGGGATTCTAACGCGTATTCGTGTGACATCTGGAGAAAACCTACCAAAACGCCAGACCGTTAGATCGACAGCAGGTCCCAAAGCATCAGTAAATCCGAGTCTAGAAAAGCAAAACAAAAGGCAACGATATGTCTTCTCGTTGAGCGCTTGTTACCTTCGCCCGTATTACGGCTTGAGACACTGTGTTCTATATCTTATACAAATAAATAGACTTTTCGCAGTGACCGACAAATTCAAATATTTATAAACAAATTCTAGTAATATTTAGTTTGTTAGTAAAAAAAAATATTATTTTTGTCCGAATTGGCTTAATAAATGAGGACTGAGTGGCTCTACTCCCTGCTCGGTAATGCTCACCAACCCCTAAGAATTGCTTTGCAATTCTACGTATTTTAGAACAGAAAATATCACTTAATTGATGTACTTATTTAATATTGAATATTTCTTTTGAACTTCCTTTTGAAAAATAAAACAGAGAGTATATTTCAAAGAATGCAGACAAAAGCTGCTTTTATGATTGCACTGCTTGTAAACAAAGTCCTCATTATTGCCAGATTAGCCTAATTTTCCGATCATTCAAGGATTTTATGTATACAGATTAAAGAGGTAAAGTAACAGTAATTTTGTTTGGCTTTGAATAGAAAGCATTTAATGTTAAAAAAAGTGATTAAACAGCTCTATTCATTTATAAAAACAAAGACGACGTTTAAATTGTAATTACCTACGTATGCTGAAAGTTTAGGAGAATATACATTGAAGAGCCAAAACACCATTATGACCACGTACTCAATAACGCGTTGCGCCTCCTTTGGCCTTCCAAATAGCTAACACTAGCCTGGGCATGGATACCACGAGCTTGGAAGATAACTGGAGACAGGTTGTACCAAATATTGAAGCAGTCACACGAAGTCGAGATATTGGAACAGGGTGGTGTTTGAGCTCTGAGCTGCTGGGGAGAGGGCAGCAGCTGTTCTCCCAGAAGACGGCATACCCTGACACGACCATCGACGTGATGAAGGAGAAACCGGGATTCATCCGACCAGGCAACTCTCTTCCGCATATCCATGGTCCAGTCTCGATGCTACCGTGCCCACTGTAAGCGTAGTTGACAATGACGCTTGGTAAGTAGAGGCACACGAGTGGAACGTCTGTTCTGCAGTCCCATATTCAACAGTATCCGTTGAATTGTGTGCTCCGAAACACTTTTACTTGGACCTGCATTGTATCGGGAGTGTGGATGCTCAACATCTTAGTGTCTACTGCTGGTTTCACTGTCATTAATCCACTTTTTATAAATACTGACAACGGCAGATCGTGAACAACCGACCAGTCGTGCAGTTTCGGAGATACTCCTTCCCAGTCTTCGGGCCATTACAATCTGTCCTCTATCCAATTCATTTAGATCAACAGCCTTTCCCATCACCCACAACAGTGAGTGCAAGAATGATTCCTTACCTTCTCCAACGACAGATAAATAACATTCCCACTTAATTACGTGCTCTCCATGTCATCCAGACGAGTTCATTGAAAAGTGTGGGGGTGGTCATAATGCTTTGGCTCGTCAGTGTATATAGAAAGGGAGAAAAATTTTTATAGATATGTGTGACCGTGACTACAATCGTGACCATGCATTATCTTTGATACATTGTATTTTAGGGGGGATGGAAAGTAATGTTGTTTCTAAACATAAAATTCAAGCATATAAATTTTCAACAACTTTTAACTACACAGAAGCAATACCTAAACATTCAATTCATATTTGTTATATACTGAATAAAAAAAGTTTACAGATATATTTTTTTCTATCAATAAAGAAAGAATTCTGTGCGATCAATCAAGATATGTAAAAAGAACGTTTTGCCTCCCTAGACCCCCCCCCCCTTAGATTATGAATTCCAGAAAATGCTGTCCAATCTAGCACCTTGTTAAGAAACTCACATACATGCCAAATTTCGCATTCTAAGCTTCCGTAATTTTGGCTGGACGAAATAGTGAGAGTGACATATGAAAAAAGGTATTACTTTCCGGTGTCCCTAATATTTATATATTATCTGATTGTATGTGATTTCATAAGTTAAATTTCTAAAAAATCTGTTTAAAATTCAATTTATTTTCAGACTATGAAGAAAACACAGAAGAAACAGAAGGTTGCAGAATAATGTATGGTTTGGGAGACAGTAAATTATAAAAATTGCATTTGAAAATTTATGAAACAGGAAGATTTTCGATTTTTAAAGTTCTAAAATTGCATCATCTGAGATGGTAAAAAACGAACCTGATTTTCTTCTGCAATTTTTGAGTAGTTAAGCTGATTACCTAATACTGTCCATTTCTGAAAGAAATATCTACCACTTGTTCATACAGTTATACTCCAAAAAGGGATAATATTCTGCAATGAGTTCAACCCAAAGTCCACTTCTAGGCGCAATGTATTTTGTGATCCTCTCACCCCCTATATTGCTAAAATAAAAGCAGTCCTAACACATGTGTAAATGTTCGAAAAGTCCCGTAAACAAAGAAGGATAATAGGAACAAAAGAGTCTCAGAGAATGAAAAGGGCACAAATAAAATGTGATGTGGTCTTACTTGTTTATTCTACCAAAGTTTTCGAAAAGTATTTTTACATTATTTGGAATTACACCACATTTTGTTTTCTAACAGCGTGATGCAATTTGAAATGATATCTCGCAGTAAGTTCGATTGCCATTTTTGGTACTTACGTGTTATCCCGGCGGTCCGCCAAAGTGAGCGATTTTTCGCAAAAGATAAATGCCGGGCATATGAAATTATTGATGGTTCCGAATACGATTGACAACAGTTTGCCAGCATATTTTACGAAAAAATAATTTGGCGGGAATGACCGCCGGGATAAAACGTAAGTACCCAATTTTTAACAGAAATGTAGCAAATTAATCTGGTATGAATTTAGTATCAAAACGTTGAATCGTAAGCGTTTAATTTGTCATTATCCTGTTGCTTCATACACAATAAGGCATACATATAGGGCAGTGGCTTTCAACAAACTACCATATTCAGATTTGTGATGGTGGTTACTCGCAAAAATAACAGAAAGATCTTGATTTTTTAAAGTAGATAAGAAAGAAGATCGTGGTTATACATAAGTTGTTGATTTAATTTCCTGGAATCCTAACATAGTTTGGATGAAGGGGAATTTAACGTTCCTCAAGATAAATCATTGTCGCCACAATTTATTTGAGATTGACAATTCAATTTCGAAATAAAGCTGCATAGTTAGCTCACTGTGCCTCTCAGGCTGCATATTGTCTATTCTATCACACATTGGGTCCGGTCTCAAATCCCGGCTTCAGCTTAGATGTTAATTTGTCCGTGCCATCATAGGGGTAACATTGGCCGTCTACTAGGTGACCCCATAATAAAATGGTCAATGTAGTGGTGAATGCCTAATCGGTAAGAGCCAAACCAACAAAGTTAACTCACTATAGGAACTTTAGATGTTACTTCAAACTTGTCACGAAGTTTTAAAACGATTTTTTTCTCTTTTCGGTTGATATTGCATGACAGAAAGTTATTGCTGTTAAAGTATTCTTTAAAGTAATGGCATTCTTTGAAAAAACAATTTAATCCTAGGCATGACTGTTTTTTTAACATTAGACACAACTACCGTGAACTGAAAAAAATTTAAACTAGCATTTGAATCATTAACTTAACATGTGTTGGACACACTGTACTTTAAGCTGAACAATGACAGCTTACGTATACAAATTTAATTATGCTAGAATTTATAGCAAAATATTGGCACTAAATAATTCAAAATTTCGGTTAGGAATTTATCATTTATGACGTTCTTGTAGCAAGATAATTATCATGTATTATTTATGCACTTTGAAACTTGCAAAGGCCTTTTAAAAGTGAAAATTGAACCCTTCCTCTAAAACAATACTGTGAACATTGCCCGAAACATATTTGTACATTTATCACTTGTAACGAAAGTCTTGTAGCAAATTAAATTGATTATACATATTTTCATGCTATGGAACATTTCAAAACATAGACAAGTATTAAAAAAGTAATTTATCATATACAATCACATTGTTTAAATCATTTCACGATGTGCGTATTATTAATAATTATTTTATATTACTATAATTTTTTGTATCAAATAGGACTAAATTTGTTAATTCATACTCACTTATAATTAATTGTATTGTTCTTTTTATTTTTTAAACAAAGAAGAGTAAATAACTGGTGAATCTTATATACTATATTTATATTAGTATAACTTACTAATATAAAGATGTAAAAAATATAAAATGGTTATTAGAAATAACAGGCACGTTGTGAAATGATTTAAGCAACGTAGCATATAATGTTAAATAAGAATTATTTGGCAAGCAGCTTTTAACACTAAGTATTTGTAAAAATAACTAAAAATGTAATCGATTTTAAAGATTTAGAACAATATGTATGAACAATTTCGCAACACATGATGTTATGCATAAAATATTTTGTAAATTCATGATATACTGATGATTATTATTAAACATAGCAACAAAACGGCTAATAAAATCTATAATTTCATACTCAAGTCTTGTTTTCGTCCATCTAATGTTGAAATTACTAAATGTGGTTTCAGTTGTACGAGGGTTACCCTGATTTTTTTTTTTAGGGGGGGGGGTGGTGGCAGTGACAGACGATAGGCAAAAGGTGAAAAAAAAAGTTTAAAATGTAAATTTTAGCTCTTTTATGGTCGCAGACGATAATTTGTGGCAACAACTTCAATTTATTTGTCGTAGAATAAATTTTGAAAAGGGGAAATGTAGTTGACAGGAGAGCATTTTCGCGCTATGATTTTTTATGATTTTGAAGTGGGGTTAAATCAACAAGAATACCTTCAATATCTACAATTGACATTTGGAAATGAAGCTCTATCTCGTGCTACCGTATTCAGATGGGTTCACAGAATTTTGTAGAGGTCGAAGTTCTCGCCTGGATGAAGAACACACAGGAAGAATTTTGTCAGCTGTAGTCCCAAGAAAATGTGTCGGCCATACAAAAAATTTTAATCGATGATAATCGCTGCTCTTACCAAATGATACAGAAGGAACTTAACATTGGATCCGCAGCTATACATAACTTTATTCATAAAGAACTGCATATGAAAAAATTAGTTTGTTGTTGGGTCCCACCAGGCGCGTAGCCAGAAAAAAATTTCGGGGGGAGATATGAACTGATATCTGTATAAATAGACGGAATTTCATCACTAATTCTAAAATTTCGGGGGGGGGGATATATCCCGATATCCCCCCCCCTGGCTACGCCCCTGGGTCCCACATAATTTAACAGAACACCAAAAAGCGGAGCGTTATCAGAATCTGCAAAGAAACCCGCCTAAATCTACTTGACGATGATGGACACCGCCTTATTCCTAAAATTGTAACTACTGATGAAAAGTACATACCTTTTTTGGCGTTCCAACACGTCAATAAAGTAAAGAATTTGTCTTAGAAGATGACGCCAAACTGACAATGGTCTAAAGACAACGAGCAGTAATAAAATAATGTATGCCGTTTTCTTCAGAAGTACAGGATTAGTCAAAGCCATCAAGCTGGAGGTACAGAAGAGAATTATACAGTTAACTGGTACACCACTAAGTGCCTTCCAGAAATTTTTCAAGACGTTAATGTAAGGGGACTCACGCTTCATCATGACAATGCATTTTCTCATACGGCAAGACTGACAGTGGACTTTCTTGAACAAAAACGCATCAAACTGATTGAACATCCACCCTATTCCCCTGACCTTGCTATGTGTGACTTTTGGCTAGTAATCGTTAAGAAAATTTTACGGGGTCACTTTTCACTCCGAAGATAAGATTGATGAAGCTGTAAAAGTACATTTTGCATCGATTCCAAGAAATGGACGGCTTGAGGCTTTTAAACTTTGGAAAATTCGCCTGCAAAAGTACGTTGATGTTGGAGGGGTTTACTTTGAACACTAATAACATTTGGTAAGTTTAACAAGTACCATTGAACCGTATCTCAAAAATTTCAGAGTGACCCACGTATGACTCAATTTTAATACAAGCGAGTGCGCGCGCACACACACACACAAAAAAAAGTCCTTTTTTTTTTACTTTTGGGATATATCATTTACTCAATTCAGAAAATTAACTTTAAAGTCATTTGTATAAAATGGTTACTTTTTTGTAAAAGTTATAAAATATTATGTTATTGATGGATTAAACATTAAAATTCACAAAAAACCTTTACGTATGAGCAACATATATTTTTCCTCTTCATATTACATATTAAAGTTTTTGATATTATTAAACCTACAATACCTGAATTCAATCTTCTAATCAAAATTTTAGTACTGAAGAGCTATAGTCTAAAAAATACATTATTTTTATAATTAAATTTTCTTTCGAAAAAGTATATATATGTATTTTTTTGGTGCAATGAACATTATCATACAGTTTTAAAAACACTACAATCTATCACACGTCTTGTTGATCTACCGAACTTCTTTATACCATGCAAAAGTTATTAGTGCCCATCTAAACAATTGCAAAGTCACCCGTTTCATTATCATTCTAAAACGCTCTTTTTATTGAAATTTCAACAAAATTTTCTATTTTTTTGTTCTTTCATTCTTTTGTTTTAATATATAAACAAGCTCTCATTGGACTCTATTTCCAGTTTGACGTTTTGAAATCGCAAATGAGATCGACATTATTATTACGTCACGAGTTTGAAATTGCTCAAATTCATCCTCCCCCACCCCCTCCATTCCACGCAGCAAATAAAAGATGAAAAAAAAAAAAAAAATATTTTGAATTTTACCGAGAGAATTTTCTTCCGACAGATCACTGAGAGAAGGAACTTTTTGAATAGACAAAAGGGCACCTTCGGAAGAATCTTCTAGAACTTCCTTCTTTATATTTGCAGGAGGAATAATTCCCATACTCCTTGATGGGAAGTTCATCATGGAGTATCCTATAAATAAATAAGTAAAAACAGTGTTATTGTACAAAAACCATAGAAGTTGCAAACATATACAAAATAGTAACAAACAATAACGTAAAAATGCAAATTTTTCAAGAATTATGGGAACATTTTTTTTTTTTTTACCCTTTTGACAAAATATACGTGGGAGACAGAACAAAGTTGGTTCTGTAGAAAAAAAAGAGGAATATCTCTTAGTTTGTGCACTTTGACGTTATACAGTCACGATTAAACTTTCTCAAGCGATTTCTGTTGAAGTAAATGAAAAGTTTCCGCCAATTTTTCAAATTGCAAGCATAGTTTCATTCTCAAAAATGCATATTCTGTGAGAAAGATGGATTTTCATTCCTTTTTCATAAAAATAATTAAAATTTCTCCATCACCTTTAAAAGTAGATGCACTGTACATTATTGTCACCCTAATCTGAATTATTTTCCTAACTGAGTGAAAAGGGAGAAGCAAAGAATATAAAATCATACATATATTTCTAATTAATTTGCAATTAAAATTTCCAATTAAGTGGGAAAATTGGCACCCTGTTTCCTATACACACCCTTTAATTACGCCAAATTATGCGTTTTGTGTGATTATGTGTTGTATGTGATTATGGCAACGCTACTCTAGGGCAATCTGCCTAGAGAGGGGTGCCTGTGGTAGGAGGACTTTCTAAAGGGTTCTAACTCGTATTCACGTAACATCTGGAGAAAACCTACCAAAACTCCAGACCGTTAGATCGACAGCCGCGCGATGGGACCCGAACCCGGGACCTTCACACATCGGCCGTCTACCATTTTTACTGGCATAACCACTGTGCCATGGATTATGCGTTTTACATACGATAAAAGAACTTAACATATATACTTTAATAGTTGTTCTATAAATTGAGAAAAAATATTTTGAGTGATATTTAAAAGGACATCGTTTATAGTATACGGATTATATTTGAAATAGATTTATTTTTTAAAAAAACTACTTTTTAAGACGTAAATATTTTTCAGAAAAGTAACATGATTATTTCTGTTACAAGCAGACTAATGTGGAACCAGGAAATTTTTCATGGGGTGGGAGAGTATATGAAAGGCAGTCGTCCATAAATAAACAAGAGTTCTGCAATTAAAAAAAATTGAAAAATCATGTTAACTTAAAAAAATTAATTTTCAGGAGGGAGATCTCTCTATAACCTGGCTCTCCCCTGGCTATATCCCTGAAAACTGACACGAAGTATTTCTCGTTTAGTCCTTGTTAGTGAGGGTAGGGGGAGCCTGTTTCCATGGTGTTAGTCCCTCTGCGATGGAATAAATAAAAATGTATCCTTTAAAAATTTGTTCACTAGGAAACACATGAAGAGACATAAATTTGTAAAATCAATAGTCGCTGTTTGAAAATGATTACATATTAAGAAAAAAATATTACACTTTTAATTTGCTGGGAGAGAATGAGCACATACTTTCATTTCCTGAGAAGTTATAATTTTAGGTCTTCTTTATTTAGAACACAAAATCACAGAACACCCTAAATTGCAAACGGCATAAAAAATCTATATGAAAGTCAGTCGCTTCATGATGAAAGCTTCATGATGGTTCCTGTCAGCATCTTTTGACACTATTTGATCAATTATCATTTTCCAATTATAAGCTTTTGAATCTTGATGTCAATTCTCGTGATTTTTCTGTGATTTTCACTTTTTTTAAAAAATCAATTTCTTGAAGAGGAGGAACAAATACAGAAAAAATAAGATGTTTCACAATCCTAATGCATGGCTTTTTAAAAGAGATTTCCTTATTTCAAAACTACCTGGATGTTGTGAGTACTTCATCAAATACATCCAGGTAATATGATCCTATACTTTACACATTTGCGATAAAGACGTCATTCTCTCACAAACGACAAGGTAAATTACACTTGTCGAAACCAGTATGCGATAATATTATTCTTGAGAGGTGTTTATACATCGTTTTTTTTTTCTACTGTCAAATGTTTGCCAGTAAGCTACGAATTTTATTTGTGGAAAACTGACTATTCACAAGGAAGTAGAGAGTGGCTTAAGAACGACCCTTCCAAAGCTTGATGATGGGTCACTTATTCCAGCAGGTCTAGAGAAACCAGAACAGATGTCCAAGAGCCCAAAGGCCATCAGAAATGAGGCCCAATCTTTATATGGGGGTATGGTAAGAGCCCTTAATATGTCTTTCAAAGTATTTCACAGTAACTATATACCGGGAGATATCGCTATTTTCCGTTAAGCTTTTTTTTTCCCCCTTTCCATTTGAATTAGCATTAGGTATATCGGAAATGTCTCAGCTAATTTATATTATAATTTATACTTTTATGAGACTTTTTTTAAAATTTTTGCATTTTTTAAACGACAAGCAACCTAGCGTTGAACTGGAGTTATAGCTATGTCCCAAAAAGAGCACTGCTTGCTTCACCATTATTACTGGATTTGGATTGGCTTGGTTCGGTTTGTCTTACCACAGGTATTATTATTATTATTTTGCCCGAGAGGGCTAATTAGTTCGGAATCGACAGTTTTGAACCGGATTCGTTCGACTAGTATAAACACCTCAACCAGGGTTTAAGCTGGGCCAGAAAATGCTGTAGCAAAAGTGATAAAATGTAGAAAAAAGCTGTAGCAAAATGCTACAGAAAATTAGCTGCTTATAAATTAATGTAACACCAATTAATATTAAATTTTCTTCTACTTACACTTCGAATGCAAAAAAAGAACTTATTATTTTAGAGATATAAACATACTGAAAAACTTTTTATGAGACACAAAGTCATCACAAGCAAAATGACAAAAGAAAAATGTTATTAACAATTTATTAAAAATGATTTCTTAGAATGGGGCACTTGTGCTTTGAGGTTGTGCGGTATTTTTTAAATTTTTGAAATTCTTCTTTGTTTCCTATTGGCCCACCATTTAAATGCCAGCTGGAAATCAAACTGTGCTCTTGCAGGACCTTCAATGTTAATCATTAGGGCACTATTAACGTTATTGAGTGAAAGTCTGCTTCTTATTTTAGATTTCATTAAATTTAGAGCACTGAATCCTCGTTCACAGTCCACAGTATGTAGCGGAATAGCAGCTGCATACTCAACCATGGGCGCCCATAAGGGGGGCAAGGTAGGGCGCTTGCCCCCCCCCTAGAGTTTTAGGTTAATGTCTCATGATGTATACAAATGGCAAAACCATAACTAAATTTGTTAAAAGTTTGAAATTTGCCCCCCCTCTAGAAAAATTTTTTGGAGTTTGCCTAGAAAAATTCCTATGGGCGCCCATATACTCAACAATGGATGACATTAAAGGATACTGTTCATGCATTTCATTTACAAACATGAATTTGAAAAGGGAGCACCACTTCTTTATCAGTTGCTCAGATGGAATGGTGTCTGTTGCAGTTTTACGTTTTTTTACCACCTCAGCCTCACAATTAAATTCCTCACGTTTTTCGTCGTCATTTGCCGAATCATTGTTATTGTTGCGTTTTCTGATAATATATTTATCCATAATGGTAAAAGATACTAAGATACTGTTACTGACATAGAACAGATCTACAAGTTCCAATTTTTTTGAGTGTACTTTTAACCCACGAGCATGGGCGCCGGCAGAATATTTTCCAGTGGGGGGGCAAAGACTACTTCAACGTATGGTTACCATGTTGGAAAGGGCAAAAAAGCAAAGGAAAACACTGCATACAAAAATCCAGGGGGGGCATTGCCCCCCCCATTTCCCTATGCTGCCGGGGCCCATGCCCACGAGGAAAGATGGGGAAGAAGATAGGGGGAGGGGTGCTCGGTTCCCCGGTGCATGAACGCGGGTTGGACATTGGACGAGAAAGGGGAAAGCCCACCTTCAAGGTGATTGATTTGGTGTTCCAACAGGTGCTCTTAAGAATTTTGAGAAGGGAAAAAAAAAAGAAAAGAAAAGATCGCTAAAGTGCGTAAAGGCTATTCTGGGAATCAGAAAATTCTGTTTTCAGAGAACACGTAAGTTAAAAATGGCTGTCGCATTTTCGCGACGGACAATATTTTTTTTTTTTCGCATTTTCGCGCAATTCGTCGCATTTTGCGAAAAATGCGACTGCAGCTTGATCCCTGACCTCAACGTCCCGCAGTGATCTGGGCGCTAAACTCCGTTTCCATTTGAACACGGCAATGGAAGCAGCATCCGGCTTGGCCAGTGCTTGGGAGGGTCAACTTCCTCTTGGCTTAACTACCGTGGGACCGTGTGCGCTAATGGGAGCTGGTGCACGTAAAATCTGCCGTGGCTTCAATGTCCTCCAAGTTATTAAACGATACCTCTGGGGGGTGCCGATTTCAGGGGGTTGTTCCCTTCTCTGGAATTGGTTAAACATTAAGGGGCCACGGGCTAAATCGTACTTCCTCCCACGGGGCCCCTAAAAATGGAAAGCACACCCCCTCTGCCCATCGCCTCCCTTCTGGAGGGACCTGGCACCGCCGTTTGTGGTTGTCAGGTGGGGGGCATCAGAAACAACAACAACACCTCAACACAAAGATGAAAACGTGATAGTGAAAGTAACTTGTTTTGAAGGTGTTGCAATTGTAGAGAGGCCAACAATAGGTTTAATTTCTTGTATAACGTGAAAGGCCAGGAGAGATTCGTCGCTGAATAACGGAAATCTCCCTTGGAACCGAGTAACCGTGAACTGGGTAAACAAATAGAACCAAATGTACTTTAATTTCAGATGTGTGCGGTATATTTGTCTCGGGGACTTACAGAAGAATCCAAGACCAATGAAAATGAGCATTAGAGAAACATTTTGATTTGACCCACACCTGAGATACTGGTCCTGAAGAAATTAAGGAATAGCATTTTTTAAAACTGTTTAAATTACAAGGCATTACGAAACTATTTGTTTTAATATTATCACCAATAGGCAATATATTTAGATTTTCTAAAAAGATTTTAGCACTTTCTGCCAATTATAGTTTTTAGCAATTAATAGTCACTCCCTTCCTTCACGGGCCTAAAATTGTCGAAATTGTTTTTATTTGTGCAGTCCTATATAGTTGAGTTGTCACATAGTCATTTCTTAACTAGCTTTATTGTTCAATCTTCTTTTTTAACTAATCCAACTCCGTTCGAGTAAAACGCACAAGTAAAAAAACACAAAGCATCAGTGACGTAACACTCGTTATTAGAAGAGAACTGCGCATTTCAAGCCACACCTCATCTGCATAGCCAAGGTCAGTTGCTTCGGTGTTAGCTGGAGGGGGGTTATCTCAATCTAAAATCTCTTTTTCACGCCGAATAGAGAACAATGGAAGATTGCTAAGGTGACCTATCGACAACTTGAAATTGAATCACGTATTTTGGGCGGGCGGGCGGGCGACTTTATGATGACAGAGCTGTTTACAGTATAATCTGATACGATGTGCCTGGAAAGGAATTAGTATCATTGTCTGAAAATGCAAATTTAGTGGGAGTTGGTCAGCAAAGTCATCATCGCAGGACTTTAAAAAGTTTTTTTGCTTCTCGCTGTGTCATCAACAGGTGCTATTTAGGAAATAAAAAGGGAGATGAGGGAAGAAAAAATAAAATAAAGTTCTTGATTATTTTTTGAGGTTTGTTAGTATTTTTATGGCAGGTAATTTAAAGGCATATTTATTCCGACCAAATTTTGTCTCAACAGTCTTTATTAAAAATAAAGGGGGGGGGGGAGATTATAGATAAATAGACATGTGACACCAAGTCTGTCTCACAACAATAGCTGTTTCGAGTTACTGCGATTCAATGGTACGCAAATTACATTTGAGAACAGTGTCTGCATCGAAAGCACAAAGTCTAGACAATTTTAGTGGTTCTGTAGTCCCAAGGGTCCATGTAATTCTACGCCTATTCAGTTCCAGCCAATTCAAAAAGCAAAAACTTACCAATTTCTGCCTTTTCACATTGGATTTGCTTTTCTAAGAATTGGTCATTTTGATGCTCTCGACTATTGTCCAATAAGTGACTGTCCATTCGCCTACATCTGACAGTAATAGGACTTTACATCACAGTGTTATCGTTGGTTATCCAGTATATGGAAGCTATGGGAGAGCACGGCCCCTCCCTGTTCATAGGTGTGGGCGCGCATGATCCGGTAACTTGTTTTTAAAAGCTATAGCTTGCTCTTGTCCTCACTTTTGTCAGGATTAGAAATATTAAAAATAGCTCCCTAGGAGACTATTTGGATTGGCTTCAAAGCTTTATCGATCGTTGTCAAAATGTATGTAAGTGGAAATCTTCCAAAATTCTTGTGAATGTAGGGTCAACAAATCAAGAAATATTATCTAAAAGCTAATGTTCTGTTTGCTGAGATCTTTTATGTAAATAAGATAGATATTTAAAGGATATTAAAGGAAGAGACCACTCAAAACTCCGAGTCGGTATTGCAGAGGACCGAATTTACGACAAATATACATCTTTAACTACAATATCCGATGAACAAAATAGTTGAGTAACACACAGATACGCATAAATTTTGGAAATGGGGAGCAAGAAAAATCTAACCTAACGGAGGTGTAAGGGGGAAAAAAAGCAAACTATTATTTTTTTTTCCAATCAGTTTTCCTAGTCAGTTGCTGACACTACCAGGAGCGTATATGTATTATGATCATTTCATAATGAGGGCGCCAAGTATCTAGGCTATTGTTGCCCCCAATTAGTGGTCCTCCAATTTTTAACCAATTCCAGATTTCCAGATGAAAAACCAAGCACTCCAGAAGTTTCGTACGAATATTGTAACCACGGTTAAATTTTACGTGCCCCAGCTCGTTTTAGCGTACACACAGTCGCTGTCCACAGCAGACTCAGTTGAGAGCGATGTTCACAATCCCAAGTATTAGCCAATGCCCGTGCTGCTTAACTTTCGTTTATTTGATAAAAACCAAGTATAGTCAGAGCCGTAATTGTAAAAATGTGTTTGAACTATCATTCACCGAGTTAAGAGAAAACCAACTCAATAGTTTGTATGTCGGTATCACGAATATCATTTCATTTTGACCTAAAATCCATTAATTTTTTGCACTTTTAACAATCGCAAACTTAATATACATTTCAATGCACGAATAACATAATATCAGAGATGTGGAATCTCCACTCTAAGCACTCGAAATATTTAGTCCATTGTTTCCCAAACTCCCCACCGACAAAGTAGGAGAAGAATAATGGCACTCGGACCATTGAAGTGAAGTGAACAGTGAGCAAGCGTGACGACAGAGCCATCCATTAGGCGAAACACGCACTACAAACTTTACCATAAACGCCAGGTCGGCCCATAATGAATTGGCCGTAAATACGCAACTAGTAGTCTCCAGGAATTGTTCCTAAAAGCACTCCATTGTGCTCGCTGGTGTACGCCGAGACAGAATTACGAGTTACGCTCATATTAAGAGGTTCCGATTACAATGAACGTTTAGCTGACCATAAATAAAGGTGAGGAAAAGGCAGAAACCTTGTGATTTTTTGCTCAATATAAACAATCGATCTCAGGGACATTCCGTTTAAAAAGAATTGTATAAATGATAATTTTATTCCGCATATCCAAAGAAAATATTTTATCTGGCTATGCTTAACTGCGTATTCATTAAATTCATGCGTGTGTTGGATCTGACAGGTTAGAAGGAGAACTTGCTCTGCTTTAAAATGCCTCTGCGGCTTGAATATTGCACTTGATAATCTAAATTCTGTGTAAAACGCAACGCCTAACTGTCCCGACTTGCAATGGACGATACTGACTCCAAACTATTTTAGTCCGATGTCGAAGGAAAACACACTATAACCAGTCAGATTGAGGGACTAAACATCAACACTGCCTATATTTGATAGGATCACGTTTTGCGCGGGAGGGGGGGGGGGGGCATGACATCACATTGATATCTTCCATTATAAATTTCTGATCGATCACTGAGCTTTTCATCACTTTAGATTACACCTATCAGTAGTCACTGGCTGTGGCTAACGACATCATGACTTTTCAGGAATCAATAGAAACTGCACAAACACGCAGATTTGTAAGAACTTTTTTTAAATATTTATTACAGTACTTAGGGTTAAATCAATGTAATGTAAAACTATCTGTAATATTTTTATTTTATCAAGATTGAATTAACAAGTATGATTTTTTAAAAAAGAAAACCGATTTGAAATTAATTCATCATAACGACATTGCAATAACTCACACCTCCCGATACCAGAGAGTTTAATCTAAGGTGGCATTTTTTGCAAAATGCTGTAGAAAATTTTAGAATGGCAAAGGAATAGAAACCAACTTTTGCTAAAATGCGCACTGGTATCCACGCTTTAAACCTCGAAAAAACTGATTTTTGAAAAACAATTTGTGCCATGATAACATCTTCATCATCATAAAAATTGAAGACTCAGAAAGGAAAACTTTTTGCTTTTTGAAACTTTCAAATCAATGGTCTAGTTTTAAAAAAAATTCTCAATTCTAAACTTAATTGTTCCAAAAATTAATAAATTAAAAAAATTGTTTGAAAATTATACGTACTTTTGGTGCTGTTTGTCTTTATTAATATTTTCTCAAGCTGTTTATAAAAAAGCATTAACTTTTAGAATTAAATGTCAGTAACTTTTAGAATTAAATTGCCATTTTAGCGTTTTGCTAAAGCTGTTTCCTCCATCTTCGCTTTTGTGCTAAAGGAATTTTTTTCTCTTGGCTTAAAGCCTGCGATATCCTGAGATTTGCTCGAGTATCGTTAAATCTATACAAATAAAATTACGACTTTTGTCTGTACATTTTTTGGAATTCAAAAATTTTGCGATTTCTAACCGTTTCAAGCACCTGAGAATCCGGTACGATCCTCAAAAAAAAGTTTGCCTGTCTCTCGTTTTGTCGTTCTGTCATTCTGTCCGTGACGCTTTTTTTGTTTAAGCATCACGTAAATCCGACTGAAGCGAATGATATGAAATTTGGTGGCATGATAGGTGGTCAATCAACTTAAAATATAGGCGCCGAATTGTTTAAAAAAATCTTGATTAGATTTTCAGATTTTGCGAAAATCGTTTCAAAATGCGTAAATTTGTGTTCGAGCAACACGTAAAAACGATTGAAGCGATTGAAATGAAATTTGGTATCATGATTGGTGGTAACTGAACTTAAACAGCAGGCAGCGTATTTTAAAAAAAATCTTGATTAGATTTTCAGATTTTGCGAAAATCATTCCAAACTCCTTAAAATTGTGTTCGAGCATCACATAAAAACGACTGAAGTGAATGAAATGAAATTTGGTATCAAGTTAGGTGGTCACTCAACTTAAAACACTGTCGTCGAATTTTTAAAAAAATTTTATTAGATTTTGAAATTTTGCGAAAATTGTTTCAAACTGCGTAGATTCGTGTTCGAGCATCACGTAAAAACGACTGAAGCGATTGAAATGAAATTTGGTATCATGATTGGCGGTCACTCTCTACTTAAAACACAGGCGCCGAACTTAAAAAAAATCTTTATTAGATTTTGAGATTTTGTGAAAATCCTTCAAACTGCGTAAATTTGTGCAAAGGTGAAAAAATGGTATTTGGTGAAATGATAGGTGGTCACTCACTTTAAACTATAAGCATCTTAAAAAAAAAAAAAAAAAAAGATTTTGGGATTTTGCGAAAATCGTTTCAAACTGAGTGAATTTTTGTTCACGCATTTTACGTAACGCCTTAGTCGTTACGTAATAACGACTAAGGCGAATGATATGAAATTTGGTCTCGGTCTCATGATAGGTTGTTGCTCAACATAAAGTATAGGTGTCCAATTTTTTAAATATTTTTATTAGATTTTGAAATTTTGTGAAAATTCTCTCAAAATGCGGTTATATTTCTTCAAGCATCGCGTAATAACGACTAATACGAAGTTTGGTGATAGGATAGGTAGTTGCTAATCTTAATTTATAGGTGTTGAATTTTTAAAATATTTTGATTATATAGATTTTGTGAAAATCGTTTTAAAATGCTGAAATTTTTGTTCCAGCATCACGAAATAAAGACTGCCGGGAATGGAACGAAATTGGGTGACATGATAGGTTGTCACTCAACTTAAATTCTAGGCTTCCAATTTTTCAAAAATGTTGATTAGATTTTGAGATTTTGCGAAAATTATTTCAATATGCGGAAATATTCGTTCGCGCATCACATAATTAGGACGAAAGCGAATGAAATGATATTACTTAGTTTCTCTCTAACCTGTAATATTTTAACAATACATAAAAATTATAACTTCGTTTTCTTTACTTCTGGCAACATACTACACCCATTCTGTGTACTCCTACAATGCTGATGAAAGTTCTTGCTTTTTGGAAATTTGCATTCAGTACTAAAACGTCAACGACGGGTACTTCAGCTAGTAAATAAATAAATAAATAGGGATTCTGACAACTTGTGAAACTTTTTCCCTTTTTAAGTCGGTAAAAATATATTTAAAAACTGTATTCGACTTACGCTATTTTAGCAAGAAAGCAGAGTTTGGTCAGCTTAAAGTGAAACTTAACAGCTATTTGTAATTTATAACAATTTGTTGCTGTTTAACATAGTATAATTTTTAAAAGAATTAGTAAGGTACACAATTTTCAGTAAGACAATAACATTTTTAACAAATTTTTATTATTGAGAGACGTAATTATGTCCACTGTAAAGTTATATTCACTGATTTTGGTTACAAATTGGTAACTGCAATTACACCATCTCATCGGAACGGGAGACGATGCAACCACTCACTTTATTTTTACCCAGATTGTGACTCTTTGCATAGGCTTAACTTACTAGGAGCAAGAAGAGACAATCGCACCCCCTCCCCTTCCCATAAAAACTAGAAAATTCAGATTATCTACTAGAAAATATTTTCTACAATAGGAAACATCCCCCACCCCCACCCAACGTGACTTGTTACATGCCAGTTTACGCCAATGACTCTTTGTGTAAGTGTGCATTCGCAAAATAAATATCATAATTGTGTTTAAAAAAAGCATTACACCCCGTTTCATAAACGACTAATATAATTATAAATAATATTATTTAAATTTTAATTATACCAATGTTAAGGAATCATAATAGAAAATACTAGAAATACCCCTTTTGTCCCTTAGAAAAGATTTTTTTCTGTCTTTAAAATAAGGAGGAGTAAAATTTAAGCTAAATAACAGATAAATAAAATGGGTGTGGGCCGCAGAATTAATACAAATAGCTATACGAATTTATTTGGCAATGGCTTGCTATTACATCTATTCAAGAGTTATATATACAAAAGGGAAGGGGGGGGTGGGTCAATCCTTTTTATTTGAGGTCCATTAAGAAGAATAAAATGTTCTTTTAAACTGAATCGGGTGCTTCGCCTCTGAAACAACTTGCAGGTGTGCAAGATGAATTTTAAAAAAGACTACATTAAGTCCAAAATGCACGGTTTCCTGCTTTAGAACATCTGTTGCCAACTAATGCATTTTTTTTT
Organism: Cheiracanthium punctorium; assembly: GCA_038373885.1. Lineage (NCBI taxonomy): Eukaryota > Metazoa > Arthropoda > Arachnida > Araneae > Cheiracanthiidae > Cheiracanthium > Cheiracanthium punctorium. The sequence continues at coordinate 242,423 of JAWZYV010012675.1, read as the reverse complement.
CTTTTTCAATTCGTAATGATTAGTGTGAAGTTATGACTTGAAGACATTTTATTGAATAGACGAAAAGTGATGAACTTAAATAACAAGGGCTTTTCATATACATATTTTACAGTCTTTTTTATTAAATAATGATTGAATATGTATTCAGTTTATACTCAGTAACCTAAATACTGGGTTTAATTTATTTGAATAAAACCTGTTTGAAATGGATGGAATCGATAGAAACATTTTCCCCGCTAACGTGTCTTGTTCAGTATAAGAATTTTTAAAGTATTTTTAACGTTCCTCCATAATCACGTCGTCCTTCATGTAAAAGGGACAGAAGAAAAATAAAAGAAGTCTTCGGAATTTTTATTATTAATCCATTTGAAAACTAACTGCATATGAAATAACCAGGAACTGACAGAACTACCCGATGTTTCTTTTACAGTAGTCAAAAACATGACGTCATAAACTAAAAATTGAGTGAGATTCATAAACTCTGCCAGTGGCGGATCCAGAAATTTTTTTTGGGAGGGGCTAAATCATTTTAAAAGCTTATTTCACCCAATTAAAATGTACTATAAATCAAAATTTTAGTCTAAACCTATGTATTAGGCTTTTGGGAGGGGCTAAGTAATAAAATATGATCATTTTAGCTATTTAAAGTGTATAATAAAGCAGAATGTTACCCTTGAGCAATCTCTTTTGGGGGGGGCTGAAGCCCCCTAGCCCCTCCCCTGGATCCGCTACTGAACTCTGCCACAAACTTTACGTCCTATTCGCAATTTGTGCGATTCTAAATAGCTCCTCAAGAAGACGAAATTTTTAAGAGATTGAACCATGCAGAATTTAGATCGGTGATTCCCAACGTTGTCCAGGTGGACCGCTTGGGGATCTATGAAACTTTTAAAAGGGTCTGTAGTATACCAGGGGGTCTGTTGGTGGTCGATGATAAATTTTTCTGTTTTAAGATTTTTAAGGAATGTAACTGATAGATAATAATATCCGTTTTACTATTTATAAATAGAATACGGATTTGCATATCCGTAATTCACATATCTGAAGCTGAGGCTGGTCTGCAATTTCTGCAGAGTAAGTTGTAGACAATAAGGATAGTGACACAGTGGCAAAATGTCAGTAATACGTTTTCACGCCTTACAGTTTAAAGCACATATGGGCAACCGCGGGCCAGGTGTAGCCCGCCATGTCTTTTGATACGGCCAGCGGAACATATCAAAACCCTGTATAAAGCCCATATAAACCATTCAAAATCCCATATAGGTCCTAATTATACGGCCCGTGACTTCGCTAACATCCTAAAGTTTGGCCCGCAACTTTCCAAAGGTTACCCATACCTGGATTCAGGCTTCAATTTTTGACATTAACCCCTTCCTTCTCGCTCACGTCAAAATCACGGGCTGAGCTTTTCCCCCCTATTTCTCGTGCCCGTGATATTTCCGGGGTAGAATGTTCAAAAGATATTCGCCAGAAAGATCAGAACATTTCAATTCTTTTGCACTTTAATTTTTTATATCTCATTTTACACAACAGATCACAGTACTAGAGTATTTTTAAGTTAATTGGAGTTAGTTTATTTTAAAATAGATGGTAGCAGTACGGTTACTTCTGCCATGCATTTTACACATTTAGCTCACTCTCTCACCTATGTCCAAAGAACACGTTACAAATATTTATGTATATTATGAAGTCCGTTTAATAAAAATCTCTTTTAGTGTTTAAAAAATATGTTTTTAATTTCCACTGAAAAACACACATTCAGTCACAATAACCCTAAATGTTGGCTATTCCTAGAAATTTAATTTTTTATTTAATGCTAAAAAATGTCTCAAACCTTAAAACGAATACATATATTGTACGTACATTTATTTTTATAAATTTTCTTGAATTAAAAAAATAGGCACATTTATGACCATCTTCTTGAAAATAATACTACCTTTAAGGGGTTAATGTGATCAAGAAGTCTTTTATTAAGAATTCGGTGATGCTGAACAGCATTGTAATTCATTTTTTAAGATGAGAATGCTAATTCCAAATTTAGACAATCTAGGTGGCGCTGTAGGCTTTTTTTTTTTCTTGTGTCGTAGCGTATGGCAACGTTACAATACTTAGACTCCACTTTTATGACTATAGCTCTTACCATTCAGAAATCATTGTGGTGACCCCGGATTTTAGCGGGCACGCTGTATGTTGCATTTACTATACAGGGTGTCCCAAAAAGCTGGTAAAGGGCTTTAATCTTTTATCTATTAGAGATAAGTGGGCAGTGTAAATTGAAAAAAAAAAAAAATGTTCAAAATAAGGTCGGAAATAAGACTCCGTTGACGAAAAATTCCTCTCGTACATTTACAAAAAGTTACACTTTTAAATTTTGTATACGACCCCCGTACAAAACATTTCCAATTAGTAAAATGTTCCCCCCCTGCACTCATGACGTGATAGACCAAATTTGAGCCTTTCATCACACAACATCGCAGAGATATCTTTAAAGAAAGAGGATCGGGGTGTATACATAATTTTTAATGTATTTATATTGCCAGAGTGGAAAAAAAAAGATTTTCTTTCGTAATTTCTGTACGGCCCCTAAAATGCGATCATTCGACATGATTTTTTCCCTTCGAGAGCCATGGAAAAGTTTTTTAAGTCTGCTTTATATTTATCTTCACATCTCTTGACTTTTTAAAGTTATAATTCTCAAATTTTGTATATGTCACCTCATGAGTGAATGGGGAACATTTTACTAATTGGAAATTGTTTTGTTCGGGGGTCGTATACAAATTTAAAAAGTGTAACTTTTTAAAAATTAACGGGAGGAATTTTTTTCTTAACTGAGTCTAATTTCCGACCTTATTTTGAACATTTTTTCAGTTTACACTGCCCATTTATCTCTAGTAGATAAAGAATTAAAGCCACCTTTTTGGGACACTCTGTATAATTCTGTAGAATTGAAGGTGGTTTAATAAGATGCAGTTCTTTTTTATTACTGAACTATCCTACAACTTCATGCATGGTGGTTTTTAGGTATTAAAAAAATTAAGGGGTCTATTGAAAAACAAAAATCTTTCAAGGGGGGTCTGAGTAGTAAAAAGGTTGGGAACCTCTGATTTAGATATTTATAAATTGAGAATTTAAGGCTTGAAACGAAGCTAGATAGTATTCTTAGTATTGGTAGATTTGTTACGATAATATGGATTAAAGAACCATGTACCGTGTTAATAAATATTTCGTGAAATTAAATGTGTTTGTCATAGTCATCATTTTTCAACGGGCGCCTTTCAACCAATTAAACGGGAAGTAAGCGTTACGTTACTATATCCCGCTGTACTTTCAACAAAGGCTATCTGAACAGTTTTTTTTTTTAAACAAACAAAAGAATAGGACTGACAGCCAAAAATTATTTCAAAACTCAACTGTCCGAAACAAAACGCATGCAAAACACCTCTCTCTTTATTTTTCTTCAAAAGGAAATAGTATTTCATTAACTATTAGACAGATATGCAGACAGACTTACCTTGAGAAATGAGTTCCCTGACATGAGAGTTTTTTGAGCTGCAATCTATTATAGGTCGATTTTTCGACTTGGCATCCAAATCGGAATTCGAGATATACGAGCTATCTATAAGTGAAAGTGTGAAGTTAAATTATTTAACGAAAGTGAACTGAAAAGAAAATTTACTACACCGTGGCTTCGTCAACGTTGCTTGGATTTTCTACAGTGTGTATGCATATATATTTTAGAAATTTGCGACCATAAAATGTGTGTTTATAGTAAATACATTATTATATATAACAAGAAATGTTTTAAAGGTGTTTATTTTTATTATAAATATAAACCTTTTGTATATGAATTTAGATTTGTTGCTCGATTGCTGAGTCCTCGGCAAACAATTTTTGAGTGACAAGGCTACATTTTCAAAATTCTTTAAAATCTGGAAAACTATTGATTTTTCAGCAAACTGGGCTATCTCCAAAATCGATTATGCCTTAAAATTCTTTAATTTGAAAACTTTCAAATGACTTTTGTAATTTTAGATTTGTTGTTCGATTGCTTGTGTGTGTTTGTATTATGGCAAACCTTCAGGAAGGGTATCGGGGGAGGTACTTAGTAGGAGGACTTTTTAAGGCCTTCTAACGCCTATTCGCGCTATATTTGGAGAAAACCGACAGAAACTCCAGTCCATTAGATCGACAACATCGCGGTAGGCCTAAACGCGGGACCTTCACACTTCAGCCCCAAATTTAGAACACGACTCCAAACACCAGTCCATAAATATATAATAAGTATATTTATATACTATTATAAGAAAAGCTTAGCATCAGGGCATTATAAAGATTAATGCGGTAAATTGATTTGGGTACTAATATTTTAATCATAGGTGTAGCGTGATCGAAAATTTTGAAGAGGCACGTATTGGAATCAAGGGTAAAAAAAAGGGAAATTAATGATATATTTAGAAACATAAATAAAGCAATGTGTAAACTGTCCGTTAGTCTGTTTGTGTGTGTCTTGCGTAGCTCCGAAACGGGTGATCGTAGACCTACCAAATTTTGTACGGAAATTCTCCAGGACAGGTCCCGACACACCTCGAAGCGATTTTTTCGAAATTCGAATTATTTTAGGAGATATCGATAAAAAACGTGTCGCAAAAGGATCATTTTTGCTCTCGCCATTTCGCAATTGTAACCCCGCAGTAGAAAGAGCGAGGTTTGAGCATATCTAGGTTGCCATATTTGGCAAGTTTATTAAATGATTGAGACTCTTGAAGTAAAAATAAAAGAATAACGATTTTTTTTAGATTAAATTATTTGTAAGGTTATTTTTTAATTAAAGTATCATGTGCACGTGAAATCAGAGCAGGAATGAAATGTTTTATACTCAAAAATAGGATTTGGAAATTTTCCGAAACTAAAACGTGCAACTTTTTAATTTGGCAACAAATAAAATAGTTGATATGCGATTTTGAGAAGATGTGATTCTAGCCCCAAGCGCTATTTATCGTCTGCTTCTGCTACTTGAATTATGAATACACCTGAATGAGTTTTTAAACTTTATTTCAGTTCGAATTATGCATTTTTCAAGCGCAGCTTTTTCTCATCTATTTCTAATGTATTACACCCAGAAAAAGGATGTTAGAAATATCAATTTTAATTGTGTTTAATTACACTCATCATAAATGATATACTTTCCAACTTAATGGAATAAGGAAAGAAAATAGGGAAGACCCATGGATTATAATGCGCTTTTAATACATAGCACTTTAGCGTGTATTTAAAATCTGAAAGTGTTTCAGATTTTCTTAGTTTCTTTTCCTTTCCATTTTTGATAAAGGCCAATATATCCAGAAGCTCTTCAGAATTAACATAGGACGAAAATAATTTGTACCTTTTTGTAGGTTATTTTTATCATTTAACCATCTTATTTTTGTAACCAGGGGCGGCCCGACACGGTAAGCATTGCATCGGGACGCCAGCTTCGAAGGGCCGTCATTTTGAACTCAAAAACTAAGTAGAGCATAAAAGGGGTGTCTTTTTTGCATTAGCAAGGGGCGCCACTTACCCTAGGGCCGCTCCTATTTCTAACCATCTTAATTTTAAATTCCATTCAGAATCTGAGAGATTTCAGTGCCAAGGAAGCCGGTGAGGAACATAATTTTCTCCGAACAAGATTTGTTTAAATGGAGAACCAACTGGTCGCCGGAGGCGGCTAGTGTATCAAATAAAAAAGATTTTCAGACGAAATTCGGAAGAACACGAAATCCGGCTCCCCCCCCCCCCCAACGTCCTAAAGATACGCTTATGATTATAGTTTGACGAGCTCGGTCAAGGCACGAATTAAATTCATATCTCAAGATACTACTTCATATATAGCTTAGTGTTGATAATAAATAACATCTTCAAAATAGCCAATAAGAATCGAAAAGACAATAATAACATAAAATCGTGCGCTATACCCTAACATACGCCCACACATAATTAAACCGGATTTTCCCGAATACAGTTTTATTCGGGAAAGTAAAGTGAAACCCATTTAATAATAAAATGGATTTTCCCGTGCTGCATGATTGAATGAATCATACGATAAGGAACTAATGGGATACGCAATTAATTCACTTTAACTAGTTTATTTAATTTTAAAGATCATCAACAACTGAACCATCAACAAAAAAATATATGTTATGTTCTAAATTCGTCCTAAAAAAATAAAAAAAATCATAATCATAATCTGAAACCGTTGGACACAACAGCTTGATAAAAGAAGGGAAAGAAAAATACGAAAAGAAAACCATCCCGTCTTAACCTTTTTTATTTTTTTAAACACTGGTCTGTAGACGTCTGACATCCTGAAACTTACTCCTTTCTATTCATGTAAAAATATCCCAAGAATGACGAAAATGTAAATCTCATGAATCGGGGACTGATTTTAGTTTTAGGTTGTCCTTGGATTTATATGTATATATATATTTTGAAGACACATTTCATGAAATACTGACCTTCCTTTACGGACGGATGACAGCTGTGGTCAGAGCGTAAATGACAGTAATAGCGTTATTACTATAACACAGAGCTCACTGATTCGCGTTTAGGCCGTACACTGGAAGATCCAGAAATTTGCTGAAATGTAAAGAAGAAATATAAATCGTGCCAAACGTATCAACTCACTAACATCTTCTAATACGACCTTACTTGTTATTGGCTCTCATTTTGCAAAGGTGAAAAGGCAGCGATTTTCCTTCAGTGGTCATCATTGCTTCCCGGCTTGGGTCTTTGAATGCTCCTACTATCGAGGCATTCAATGACTCATAGCGGAAAGCCACGATAGTCGCAAAGCTAAAAGTGTTGCCAGGGTGCCTTTGCAACTATGAGAGCAAACAGGTTAAAGCAAATAATGCATTAAAAAGTACTTTATTAAGTACTTAAAACCTAAATCCATGACAGTTCTTTTGTTAGTCCATGTAGAAGATTATCAAAATGTTACGTACTCCGTAATCACCAGTATTTCAAACACTATTTGATAAACTTCACTAAAGTAGATTAATTTTGTTTTGTTTGAAACAGATGAATGGTATCCGAAAAGAACTTTAAACAATTACTGCATTATGAATCTTCTCCTTATTAAAATAATAATAATAATAAGAAGAAGAAGAACTATACACGAGTGTAATATCTTCTGGGCTAGCTAGGCTAGATGCGAATCCTGACATATATCAGTTTCCATATAAAAGTTAGCCTAACATTCTAGAATGGACGCAGTTCATTCATACCTCCAATAACAGAAAACAAGATGCCTGAAGAGAAATCACAGAAAAATTCCCTTTCGATCCGTTACTGGAGTGAGATAGCCTACCATTAGAATCCAGCATAAGCCTCTGTTATCCATGCTATTATACACACCATTATTTAAAGAATCAATAGCCATTGCAACAACCTATATAAATTTCGTAGCACAGCGGTTCTCAACCTTTTACCATCGTACCCCCACAACAAAGGATAACTTACGATGACGCCTCCCCCCGCCCCACCTCACATTCCTCAGAATAGACTTACAGTTTTTATTCTTCAACAATGAATATTTAATCGCTTTTCTAGAAAATAATGTTAGCAGTAGTTTGAATAAACATTTTAAGAGAAAATGTTTTGCTTTTGGAGTAAAAATAAGAATAAATAACATGATTTTTTAACCCTTTAACGCGCAGTGTCCTCGCCTTGAGGACACTAAAGGTCTGACGTTTTGACTGTTTTCAGTCACGAAGAATAAATTTGATTACTATAAATATACTTGTGGGTATGACATAGTTACACGAGAATCCTTTAGTTTTTAGCACATAATTTCCCGTAAAAATTGTCAGGATCATTTTTAACAGCACTGGCATCTGCTGAAAAATCGAGAATACGATGGGAATACATCGATATAGAAGAACAACGCACTACCCATTGCTGAAAAAAGGACAGCCGCTGCCATCGCTCGATTTAACTACCAGCAAGACGGTTGTCAATCGAATCGTATTTTAACACGATTAGATCGACCGCCATCTTGCTGGTAGTTAAATCGAGTGATGATTTTCAGCATTGGAAAATGCGCTTCAAAGGGTTAAAACATGCATCATCACTTGCTCTTTGCCTGTTTCTTTCGCCCCCCAAAAGTGGCGCTCCTCACCGGTTAGGAAACACTATCGTAAGCAAGTGGAGGGGAAGATCAGGGACGGATTAATGCAATTTTGTGGGTGAGGGCGGCGGTTAGTTAAGATTTATGTCCATTTTATTGAAATAAAATAGTATCTCTTACATTTATAATGTAATTTCTTTCTCGGAGGGGGGGGGGAGGATCCTACCCCTTCGCCTTCCACTCTTTAATGCGTCAGTAGGGCATTTAGAATACGAACTGACAAACATAAACACTTTATTAGAAAATCACTATGTTTCAATTTTTTTCCCTCCAAGCACTATGTGTTAAAGTTTTGCGAGAGTTTATAGAAGAGAGTTACAGAAGCTCCTTCCAGCTTTTTCGATGCCGAGCCACAAATCCAGGATTCGATTCCCGAACTGCGCAAGGTCGACTCGACGTTTCATCCCTTGATTGGGTCCATAAAATGTGGAGCTAAAAACTGGAGACTCCGCGTGTGCCTGAGCATCTGGTCGGGGCCTATGCTTCTGCTCCGCAGAGCCCATAGAGGTACGCAATAAAGCTGCAATTCAGGCATAGCAACATTGTTCGAATTCTTTAACATTTTTCATTGGCATGGCATTAAGGACCCTAGATTCGATGGACAAAAACTAAAGAAAACTAGCAAGCAATACAACAGTACTTTGACTCTACTAACCCAGTCAAACAGCGTGTCCCAGTTCCTGCGGAAAAAAAATAAAATACCGGATCACCCAAGTCAATTCCAGAGCAAGAGAGAAAGTCATCTCCAGAAGAGCGTGAAGGTCAACACCAACTAGCAAGCCATATTTCGCTTTCTTATCTATCAGACTGAGGAAGCGTTTACATGGTTCAATATGACTGATCATCCTGCATGAAACGGTTGAGGAGAGCCTTTGTTCTGCCCAACAAGTAAAAAAAGGGGAAAAAGGAATGGTACGCTTGGAATGAAAATCATTTCGAAGTCTTCGATCAAGTCGGCGGAATCGACTGTTTGTGGGCGGTAAGGCAACGGTTGCTTCCTTGAAGGTCTTCTAAGCCGAGGGTAACCCTATTAAGGAAGGGATAAAAGAGACACGATTCATTTGACTTACAGGGACGTTCATCAATTGAAAGTTTACCAGATTTATTTGTCGTATAAAGGTCAGCTTCTCTATCCAAAGTTGCTCAGTCAGAGCTTCTCATGTCCTTTTTAAAGATTCTTTCCAATTATGATCCAATCCTCCATCCAAAGGAATGGTACGCTTGGAATGAAAATCATGTCAAAGTCTTCGATCAAGTCGGCGGAATCGACTGTTTGTGGGCGGTAGGGCAACGGTTGCTTCCTGAAGGTCTTCGAAGCCGAGGGTAACCCTATTAAGGAAGGGATAAAAGAGACACAATTCATTTGACTTACAGGGACGTTCATCAATTTAAAGTTTACTAGATTTATTTGTCGTATAAAGGTCAGATTCTCTATCCAAAGTGGCTCAGAGCTTCTCATGTCCTAGCCTTTTTCAGATTCTTTCCAGAATTATGATCCACATCAGAAGAGGCAGGAACTCCAAATATTGGTGACCCTTTGAATCTGCTAACGACTGTTGGTTACTCCAGAATTAAAAAGAAAAATGATTTGCGTGCACATACTCGTAGACTGTTATCTTCAGGGATTGGACCTAACAAACCTCTGTTCACGGTTTGTCTGGTCGCTTTCTTGTCCGCCTCTTTGACCCTTAAAATATCAGTCTTACAATAAACAAACCTTCTAAGGATAGCAGTAAAAAACCTCCCATTTGGACCCACAGAATTTATTTATAATCTCCAGCATCGGCAAAACTAAGTAAAGGTCTAATCTTTTTTTCATAGAACAACAGTAAATGAAGACTTCCAAATAAAGATGCTACAGTCTACTTTCCTAGAAATTTTCTCAGCATTCCTCAGGCTCGGGCTTCTGGTCTTTAATTTTTATATTATGGTGTCGAAAGCCCTGATGATGATAATGAGTTAATACCAGTAAGTACTAATTTGTGATATCAGCACCACCTTGGCAGAATGAACCTCGGTTCAAACTGTGGCGTGCACAGAATTGTTTTAAGCCAAGGGGATGGGGTGTAGTTATAGCGTTAATCTTTATTTTAAGAGGCGTAATTGTTAAAAATTAAAAAATGATATGAACTTTTAATGTATGGGGGATTTCAACCCCCTCCCCTCTCCAGGTTCTGCCAGCCTGTTTCAGTTTTAGTGAGTTTTTTTTTTTTTTTTTTTTTTTTTTTTAATCACATAGAAGAAACAAGCCAGAGTTCTTTCAAAAATCCATAGCTTCCATCCCCTTAGGTCTAGAGAGTCTTAATTGGCTTTTAACTATATATGAGATGGTTAAAAAAGTAAGCTAACAAGTCCTCTAATCAAAAAGTTTACTCAGGAAATCGAAGAAATACACAGACGTAGCAAAACATTTGCCACAAATTATTTTTCATAATGGCGTTCATGGATATCAACGCATACTTTTTTTCATCTGTGTGTATAGAATACTCATCTATCGAAACCGCCATTGAAGAAATCAAAGCCCTAATCACTGAGCCACTTAACGTCCTGAACTGCGGCATCGGTTTGGAAATGCCATCCTGCATGGCGCGTCTTCGACGACCCGAAGAGATGGAAATAACTGGGTGCGAAATTCGGGCTGTAGGGAGGATACGTTCCATCGGTAGCGCTATAGCCAATCACGTGTAACTCCATCTTTTCTATGTCAAATTTCGGAATTTTACCGCATTACTAGCTCCATCTAGTGGCACTTGATTGCTGTGATCGTTTTGTTGTACCTAGACATGGAAATTCATTTGCTCGGACAATAAAATCGATGCCGATTGCTCGCACCTGTGAGAGCTCTAGTTACCTTACTTTTTGAACCACCTAAGTAAAATAAATTAAAAACCTTTGCCTATAATTTACTTGGAATTTTAAAAAGATGCAGAACCTGGGACTTAAAACAACTCAAAATAAAAAGAAAGAAAGGAAAATTTTTGCACGCACAGCACGTAAAAGCGGCTTAAGCGAATGGGATGAAATATTGTAACAAGATAGATGATTACTTGACGTAAACAATACACACAAAAGATTTTCAACAAGTTTTGAGATTTTACAAACATTTTCGAAATTTTCAAATCAGGCCCCACAGTAAAACGACTGTAGTGAATGAAATGAAATTTTGTAGCATTTCATTGATTGATAGGTTTATCCGCAATCTAAGCAATTGGTGTTAATTTTTAATAAATTTTGCAATTTTGCAAAAAAGTTTTTGATAGCAACAGATGCAACCATATTATGTAAATTTTTGGAAATATATTTGCAACACATTTGGCGAAAAACGGAATTTCGGTTTACTACTCAATTGAAATCGAACGGTCAATAAAACGTATAATCTTAATGAAGCAAGTTATATGTAACAAAAGAAAAATGTTTGCCTGTTTAAACATAGAGTATTCTAAGCTTAAATTGAAATAAAAATTAGCAGGTCTTTCTGAAATTTTGTAACTGTAACGGTGCCTCACTAATTCCTACAGCGTGGCGCAGGTACAATCCAGTATAAAGAGATTACATTTGCATAAACACTAATTCTTTCTCTCTACTAAATACCGCAATTCAAGATGCAAGCATTATCATATTTCAGGATTAAGCGGTTTTGTGTTTACGAACCTTTTGTTTCTTCTTATAATAGTTTTGTTTTACGTCTTCTAAAAAGTAATCTCTTCCCCGTGCGAAGAATGGGTATTTAGCTAGTAAACTGTTAAACCAAAGGTCAGTGGCGGCTCCTCCATTTGAGCACATGAGCACGTGAACCCCCAGAGAAAAAGTAAAGAATAAATACATTAACACATTAAATTAAAAAAAATATATTAAGTACACTTCTAGATTTTTGTGAATTTAAAACATGAGTTTTACTCTCCCCCACCCCCCCCCACTATTATTAAACGCGTTTATTATAACTAACCCACTGTATCGTAGGTTACTACAGCATAGTCTTTCGTCGCTCGCACGTGCGATCGACCCGAGTGGCCCTTTCAATCGGTTTCTGAGGAAAGACGCCGAGAGAGTGAGAGAAAGTTGCGGGGAAGCGAGGCGCTTTTGTTCGCACAATTTTATTGTGCTCACAGCAGATTTTTTTGCCGTTATCTCCTCTGGATTCTCTCTTGGCTTGTTGTGTTCGGTTAGTTAATCCATTTTTTTTTTCGTATTCTTATTATTTTCTTAATTTTTATGATTTTTCACTACAGTATTTTTTACGAAATAGTGTCAATAATTAAGATGGGAGTCAAATAAGCGTTTCAGAGCTACAGCAATGACATTTTTCAATGTCATCCTTTGAAAAAAAAAAATGAAAGAAAAAATCAAGACAATATTTTTGTTAAAACTTATCTTAGCGACGAAATAATGTAAGATCAGAGATGACTTGTTTTCTTTCAGTTGCGTGCATTGTTTTCCTTTAACTGCTGGAAATACAAATATATTATTTTAACTTGTAAGGTGCGTCGTATCTGCATATTTAATTTTCGAAATTAATTTTGTGAACCTCCATTTAAATAACCCACGAGCCGCCACTACCACAGGTAGTGATTTCAATTTGATTAAAACCTGATTTAAAAAGAAAGTACATGAAATTTTTGCATCGCAGCGTTGTTCCATCTACTGAACTGCAAACTTTACGTTTTTGTAAAACAGGCAGAGTAAAATGTATGTAAAAGGAAATCTTTGTATATTGTATAAACATAAACTAACAGATTTTTTTTTTTTTTTCCGGAGAAAATGCCAGAAATTTTCTCCTTTACCTCTTCTTTCCGATGAATGTCAACTCTCGGTCATTCTTTTTAGTTTCTGTCGTAAATGAAACAATGGATTTTAAGTACATTTTTTTTAGTTCTTTTATTTTGTCTGTGTAACACACTGATACTGAAAAAACATCAGAAAGCCTGATATTTCATTCGCTATAAAACCGAATGCGTTAAAAGTTCGTATAAACGTTGAATATTCATTATAAAAGAACAAATAATGATTTAAAAAAATTTGGTTTTCACTAATAGGATTCGAGGGAAATCAAATTTTTTTAATAACAAAAAAAAAAGAAAAAAAGAAAAAAAAAAGAAAAGAAAGAAAGAAAGAAAGAAAAGGAAAGAAAAAGAAAAAAAAATTGTAGTTCAAAAAATTATCGATAGATGGTGCTGACTTGCACAGCATGAAGTAGGTTTAGTCAAACAGGATTATAATAAAGGACAATAAATACGAAAACAATAGCAACACAAAATTTCATGAATTTATTAATGTTGCAAATATTCAAACAACACAAGCTTTCACTATTTGGCGTAGGCGAGTCAGAAGATCTGTGACAACTGAGTACAGTATGCTTGGAGGAACTTTAAAAATAATTTGCTGAATGCCATTATTGCTGAATGCTATTGCTGAATGCCAATTTGAGTTTCAACAACGAAGTTAGACCTTTAGGAAGTATCACTTCCCTTACAAAGTTGCATAATACCAATCGTGCATACAGATGGTACTCAGTAATTGCTGTCCAACCACGGTTTAGCCATCGAACAGTAGACAATATTCACAAATGTTTATTTACACGGTCGATGATACTCAAACAATCAACATTTACATTTATTTCAAGCGGCGATAAATTTAAACACAATTTTAAATTCACGCTAAACTCAAACTCTCAGTAAAAAAAAATTCAAACCTCATATAAAAATATTAAACATATATTACATGAAAAACTCAGTAATGAGTTAGTTCAAAGCCATTCTTTGGCTTAAATATACACACTTTTAAAAACAATAAACGCAATTTTTTTTAATGATCTCAAGGTAGGACATCTTTTTCTTTTCTTTTCTTTTTTTTTTTTTAACTTATTTGTTGCTAAGGCAACCACGAAATAATAAATAAATAAAATTTCGCGCTGGCGTTCATAACCTGGATCACATGCTATGTGAGGAAATTAAAAAGGTGCAGCTTCTGGCAACTGCCGATATCTGCCAAAACTGGCTAGCAGTAAGAGCTTGAAGTGTTTTACTCTTTACCGCTTGGATCGCTGCAGATCACTCGCTTTCCAATGTTTACATATTTAAAAGGCTGTTTGGAGAACACAAATCCCAGCAAGCAATCACTGAAAGTATTATCTCCTGTAGTCTAATATGATTTCAATCAAAGAAGGAAATGGCCGTTAATTAAGCGACTGCGGCCCAGGTGGTATAGTGGCTTAAGAACCATTCTATCACTCCTTGGGTGTGGGTTCGAAACCTGGCTTAGGCATGGATGTTAACTTGTCCGTCCCTTCAGAAGGGGTAACCCTGGTCACCATAATAAAGTGGCCACAATACCTTCCGGCAGCTGCAATGAACAATGCCTAATTCGCAAGTGCCCACCCGTTGACAAAAAATAATTAATCGACTTTAATAGCTTCATAAACAAAAATCTAGTGTCAAGTCTGGTGACCACGTGGTCAATAAACTTATCACTCTGTATCTGCTGAAAGTTCATTTGAAAGTGAGATACGATACTACAGTAACATTAAGGTTTAGGTCTTTAAAGTGTATTTTGAAATGGTAAAAATCAATTTTTCCGTCAAAAACTGAAAAAGAAAATTTTGCGATTACAATAATTATTTTATTTCATACAAGTACTTAAAAAAAATTAGTTTTCTTTCACTGTACGATGATAATTTCAAATCAATCCACAATCTTTTCCTTCTTTAATATTTTCTTCTTAGAATGGGCTCAAGAAAGTCCATAATAATTCGTAAGACAGTACATAACGAAGATATAAAACAACAGTACATTTTCAATTTTTATAGTTTTTTCCTGACTCGCTAAGACTCGTTTTGTCAGAAAAAAAACCTTGTCTGTAACTTCTTGTAATAAAATGCCTCCCGTACTGCTATCTTTGGACATTGACCTGAGCTGTTTCAGTATAAATTATTCATATTTCAGCGCAAAACTGACATCATACAGAAATATTTCAATTAGGTTCAAAATTAAAAAAAAAATGCTTAATCAATTTAAAAATTTTATGGAAGTTTTTACAACGTAAAAATTTCTACGAAATTCAATCACTTTCTCCGAAATATTAGTTTTTATTATTTATAAATGCGATCATAGACGGCTCTTTTATTTTTTTTCTCAAGTACTCACTCTAGCACCTTATAATTTTTTTTTTCAAGTTACCCCAGAGCTCATTTAAAACAAAACCGAATAAAATAACGAAATGTACTGAAAATCGAGCTATCACCAACGTTAAATTTATCAGTTTAAACCACTAATAAAAAAAGAAACTGCTAAGAAAGGAGATTATAAGATATTGTAGCAATAGCGTGTCGTTCTTCTTATTAATTCTTTTCTACATTCAAATACATATCTGTCTGGAGATTAAAGTTACGTGATTTAAAACAATAACAGCGAAAGAATGATCCAAGGATGTTCTCCATGTTTTGTAGCTACTGTTATGCAAGTCTTCTGTTAAAAAAGCATGACGGAGGATTTGTAAAATAAAAAAAGTTGAAACAGTGTCGCAATAATTTTACCTGGCGTGACACGTTGCTGCAAAGAAAGCTGATATAAAAATAAAAGTGAATAATCTCTGTCAGATCGATTTTTCTTGCTCTTCTCTCAAAATGTTTCGCACTTTTGTAAACTTAAAGCTAAAAAGCCTCATTTTAGAATATGACAGTGGGTCTCCGCCCCCCCACCTTAATTTTACGTACGTATCACAATTGAATCGGTGAGTGCAGATACCACCTCAGTCACAAAAAGGAAATTTTTCAGGAGAGAGAAAAAACTTCATAACTCCTCCAAATTTTCAAATATTTAAACTTTTTTTTTCCTCTGTCATAGCATGCATTTATGTTTCTGTCATGCAAATAGTGCCTAATTTCGACATCAATTAGGCTCAGGAATATTTAACCCTTTGAGGCGCAACCCTTTCCCAATGCTGGAAAAAGGGCAGCCGTTGCCATCGCTCGACTTAACTACCAGCAAGATGGCGGACGATCGAAACGTTCATTGCGTGCCACAGATCTAGAGACCTTTTTTGACGACAGCTGGTTTCTAGATCTGTGGCACGCAATGAACGTTTCAATCGTCCACCATCTTGCTGGTCGTTAAGTCGAGCGATGGCAACGGCTGCCCTTTTTCCAGCATTGGGCAATCTATCCAGCTGTTCTCGCGTTTTTCCATTTTTCAGCTGATGTCAGTGCTGTTAAAAATAATCGTGACCATTTTTTGACGGGAAATGACGTGCTGAAAAGTAAAGGATTCTCGTGCAGCTATGTCACCCGCAACTATTTTTATAGAAATCCAATCTATTCTTCATGACTGGCAACAGTCAAAACGTCAGAGTTGGGTGTTCCCAGAGTGGGATCACTGCGCTTTAAAGGGTTAAAATTTGATTCGGACTTATGCTATTTCTGCCCTCAACTGATTTTTAGTCAGCTGAAAACTTGGAAAAAGGTAATCAAATCAAAGCAAATCAAATCACCATTTATTGTCTAACCATATTTATGGTATACCAAAGTCAAGAACATGAATTTAGGAGAAAAAAAGTGCTTTGCTTGCAGAAAATTAAGGAGATGAAAAATCTAACATTAAAGCTGGAATAACTATTTTTTAGAAAGCGACCCCTAGGACAGGTCAGGTGGCCAATAATAGTGTTAAAATAGATCATTCTCGACCATTGATTCATTGTCGTGTGTCGACCATTGATCATTGTTGCCCATCGTTACGAAACTACTCAACAGACTAACGTCGTTCTTGCCCTCAACACGCATTTTGCCTTTCTAAGCTTATTTTCATCGAAAACGATTTTTCGCATTTTTGTGACTGAAGTGGTTTCTCCACTCACCGATTCAATTGTTAACAGGAATTTTATTTGACGGACAGGAAAATAATGTCGTCCTTTTTCGAATGTCAATATTTCGCTTAGCCAAAACTAGTGACGCTGAGAATACAAAATTCGATATAAATGTGAGTTTTTTTAGCATAGGCGGTAGGTTAGACAGTATTTTCCGAAATTCGTAACCAAGGTGGCAGGGAGCCGAAACGTTATTTTTACATATCCCAAGGGATCTTTAGGGGAAAAAAAGCTATCCATAAATTTCTTTTTGTAAAATACAGCATTCATGAATACCTAAAAAATTTCAGGACATTTTGAAAATTAGTTCTCTAAGGAGAGTAGACGTGAACAAAGGAAGAGCGTTATAGTCATTGGCCATCTTCCTTAAAACGAATTCTATGAACAGGCTCAACTTGTTTGTAGTTAAAAATCTTGTTGAAAATTTATTTGTTTGGATTAAATGTTTAATTATTTTGTTGCATAATGCAGCTAATAGGGAAACTTAAAGTAGTTTTATAAACTACTGCCGAAATCTGTTAATAAGCACCCAGACAGCACATAAGCTTAAATCAAGCTTTACATTTCTTTGAATTTGACGTGTTAATACAAGCTTGACAGTGCAATTCATTTTAAGCTTGCAGCAAGCTTGGAGAAGTCATTTGAACTGTCAAGCTTGAATACAACTTGATGACTGCTTGATTTGGAAAGCCACATCCACATAACAAATAATTTATCATCAGTCATAAATGTACTTGACCATAGAATTAAAAAAAAAAAAAGATTCTATATTTCCAAATATTGAAATTCTTCAAAATAAAATACAATTATACTACGAAATTGATTTCAAAATCAGTCATTTGTCTTGATTTTGGCCAATATTGCCCAACATGAGTGTCGGGATATTGAAAGTTTTAAAACGTGTGCTGCTTTTAAGTTTATATTATGCTTATTTCCCTATTAGTAGAGTCTATAAATCCCACATAACATTATTTTAATTTTGATTCATCCCATGGAAAAATAAAAGAAACAAATCGGCATCGGCCACTGATCAATCTAGGCAGAAAACGGCGTGATAATCGTAACAGTCACTTCAAACTTTAGTCATATCAGCGCAAGGCAGGTTATCCAACCTGCCTTGCGCTGGCTTCCCAAACCTTAGGTCCTTGGTTAGGACGCTGGCTTCCCAAAACTTAGGTCCTTGGTTAGGACGTCCAACGTCCTTGGTTAGGATGCTGGCTTTCCAAACCTTAGGTCCCGAGTTCGATCGCGAACGCTTGATGGAAACAGATTTAAATAACTTAAAATTTCAGCGTAGAGGGGAAAATGCGTGGAAAATAAAATAAGTGGGGCGAGTTTGCCGACGGGCACCCCGTGTATTTAGGAATTTTTTTTTTTTTTTTAATTTTTAAGCTTGAAATTAAGCTTGCTATGTCAAGCTTAATGCAAGTTGGGGGGCAAGTGTAAACTTGAACACTTGATTCAAGCTTGCATTAAGCTAAAATGCTTGAAATTTTCACGCTTAATTCAAGTTTATTGACTTGATAAATCAAGCTTACTGCAAGTTTGATGCAAATTTGCTGTGCTGTTTGGGCAGAACGTGTAACTACAGTTTATAGAAAGATATGCGAAACTGAATATTCATTTTTTAAAGCAGACCTACAACAAGATAAAAAAAATACATGGGTCTTATTTTTTATCACTATTAAAAAGTTTAATGAGTTCATAAAACTATTTTAATTGGTGCTAATAGATTCATGACAATGGGGAAAAAATTCGAACTCTAGATTGCTGTGAAGGTTTATGATTGCGTGTCGTTACGTAAAAACATCTGAAATATAGGTCCCACATAGGTACCTACCTCTTCCTGCATCGGAAAGTTATCACTAAATGACACTTTCTGCTCTTTTCTATAATGCAGAAGTTTCAATTATTAGGATTCATATAGGTATAGTTACTGTATCGGAGTGAGAATCGTGTATTTACTTGGATTCTTATGAATTTGCGGTTCCGATTCTCTAATTATTTATTGAGTTAAAAATATTGTTTGTCCTACGTATTAAATATACAAAGTTCGTATTTTAGTGCGTGTATATCGGTTAATTAGAACGCGAGTTATTGATCTTTTAAACTTCCATTCGTTATCACCAGTCTTTGACGGTATTTCGCTAAGTATACCAATGATACTGCCAAATTTTGGTCAAATGTACCTATATTTTGCCAAAATCCCCGAAACGCGACAGTTATTTGGCTCCATTTGGGTCATGGCCTCTGCACTATTTAGTTTTTCGTGTAGTAACATTTTCGGCTTATTTCCAGTGATTTCGCTGTAGAGCAGTGAGCATTCTGCTTGGTATTTAGTGAGCGTCGGTGAAATAATTTTGTTTCATGCAATTTATAGCTGCTTTGTTCGATTAATAATTGATATTGTGAATAACTGTCTGTGAATTGCGCTGCGAAGATTGTTCTACAGGTTTCTGGAAGAAGCTTTTGATTTTATCCTTGTGTTTCGACCTTGTTCCAGGGGAACATACTCCAAACAGTGTTTGTTCTCTCATCGATCTGCACCAATCTGGTAGAAAAAAAACTGCAACAAAATTGACTGTTCGGTGTTATTTCTGAGCAAGTAGTCCAAAATAATCCATGCGCTCGACGAATTGCAGTTTGGTTCGCGCTGCCAAAGCCAAGTACGACGACTATCGACCATATTGGTGATGCTTTTCAAATTGACCGTCAAACTTTGCAGCATGGTAAAAGTCTTAAGCCTTTATTAAGAGTTTATGATCATAAGCGACTTAAAATAATGAGCAATCGAGGAAATCAAAATTTCATCATGTATTATAGCCACTCTAATAAACTTGTTTATTCAAACGTTTAGAAATTAAATAAAATTAGAGTAGCAGTTGGAGGTGTAGCCAAATATACCTTCTTTTATGGAAGTATACAGCCACCCAGACAGCACATAAGCTTAAATCAAGCTTGACATTTGGCTTGGCAATGCAAGCTTGGCTTAAGCTGGATTTTAGCTTGCAAAGTGCGCAGTGATGGCGCCATCTGTGAAAGAGAATGGACATTAATTGTCTAGCGTCCTCAAATTTGCTGAAAGTTCGTAAAAGATGCGTTTATTTTATTACCAGTGCCATATTACCGGCAGGGAAAACGGGGCAACTGGCCAGGGCCTACAGATTTTAGGGCCCAAAAATCTTACACTTTTGTAATTTTAAAATAAAATTACAAAGGATAAAAAAAATTCAGAAGTTAAATAATTTTTTTAATTATAAAGTATGAACAATGAAAATAATTCAAATTTACATTTGTATAAATTAATTTAAACTTATTTTTAATTCTTCGAAATGCTCTATATCGATATACCATACCAATATGTAGGAAAATAACCACATTTGTAAAGAGAATTTTTAGCGTTAAAAAATAGCAAAATTTTTCAATTATTTGTTATTTTAAGAAATATTTACAAAAATGACTAAAGTGTTTGTATTCCACACATGTTAGCAAAAGTGATATAGCATTTCGAAGTAACGTTTAATTATCTGTTTCTTTGATTTCAGATTACTTAACACAAAATTTGTGTTAAGTAAGTAAACCCATTCTATATTTCCAAATATGGAAATTCTTCAAAATAAAATACAATTATACTACGAAATTGATTTCAAAATCAGTCGTTTGTCTCGATTTTGGCCAGCAGTATTGCTGAAGGATGAGTGTTGCGATATTGAAAGTTTTAAAACGTGTCCTGCTTTTAAGTTTATATTATGCTTATTTCCCTATTAGTAGAGTCTATAAATCACACATAACATTATTTAAATTTTGATTCATCCCACGGAAAAATAAAAGAAACCTATCAGCATCGCCCATACTTATCGATCTGGCGTGACAACAGTCACTTCAAACTTTAGTCATAGCTGCCCGAGGCTATAATGGCCGAGCGGTTAGCACGCGTTCCTTCCAGCCTGAAGTTCCCGGGATCGAACCCATCCGTCGACGTTTGATGGAACAGATTAAAATAACTTAAAATTTCAGCATAGAGGGGGAAAATGCGCGGAAAAATAAAGTATATGGGGCGCGGGGGCCCCGTGATTTAAAAAAAAATTTTTAGGAAAATTTTTTAAGCTTGAAATGTCAAGCTTAATGCAAGCTGGGCAAGTGTAAACTAGAACACTTGATTCAAGCTTTCATTAAGCTTACACGCTTGGAATTTTCAAGCTTATTGACTTGATAAATCAAGCTTGCTGCAAGTTTGTTGTGCTGTCTGGGCATAGCCTGCTTCGTAGTACGAATGTACCCTCATACGTACCATGGAACTACAGTCGGATTCGCGGCTTGAAGATTTTTTATAGTTCAGAAACTTTGATAACGAGCACACCTCTTAGTTTCATCAACCATGAAAAACAAGTAGATGCCATTTGATGAATGACATCTGCAACCAACATTCGCGAACTATTGTCGAGATGTGCCCGCAGCTCACCAAGTTAATAAAAATAATTTAAAATGATATACTTTACTTCGCTTCACTTAACAACGCTCGCTTTCATCCACTTTCGGTCATTGTAAGGCCTCCAGATAAGATCAAGGCCAGGGTTGCTAGTTCATTGGGGCGTACGCTGACTCCTGCCGGAACGATTACTGGACCGCGGCCACCCACAATCTTTTCGATCATCCCTCCGGTGTACGCCACTTGCGCTGTGTGGTCAAGCCTGTCGGCAAGCTGAAATAATAGCTCTTCGAACGTCGCTTATGATTTGGGATGCCACTAAGCAGAATATTAATAGTACACGTCTCCCTACCGAATGTCCCGAGGATGAACATTTCTCAATCTCGAAGCAAAAGTAAAAAAACCCACCAGAAAGAAAAACGAGTGTTGTTCTATAGAAACCAGGGAAAACCGGAATGGCGAATCTAATTGCCTCTTCTGGACGTTTTAGAAAAGCTGGACGGTCACAAGGTTGCTCAGTGACTTTATCGCAATTAATTTGCGCAAGGGTTTAACTATATGCCTTGAGCTGCTTGATGATTTGTTTTTATTTTCAAAAAATTTTAAGAAAAATTACATTAAAACTGTTTCCAACTTTTAAAGAAATATTTCGAATTACTTTTATAAGCCAGAAGAAAAGGATTAACAGATTTCTTAAAATTACCTTTCTTATCTTAACCTGCAAACCTTTTTGTATTTTGTTCAATTCTTGTTAAATTCATTTCCGATGACTTCGCATTTTGTGTGTTTTATTGTGTTCGCATAAACTACGCCTCACCCTGGCACAGTGGCTACGTCACTGAAAATGGTGGTCGCCCGAAGTGTGAAGGTCCCGGGATCGGGTCCCATCGCGCAGCTGTCGATCTAACGGCCTGGAGCTTTGGTAGGTTTTCTCCAGATGTAACGTAAATGCGCGTTAGAACCCCTTAGAAAGTCCTCCCATCAAGCATCATCCTTGGCAGATTCCACTAACCTAGCGTTGCCATAATCACGCAAACACATTCGCATAAACTACATCACATGACATCTCTTGCTTACTTTTAACAGATTTTACTTTTAAAAACCAACCACAGAAGAGGCCAGTGACTAAAATGCTCCTTCAAGAATCGGAGTCCCTCTAATATTTGAAAAGTTTAATAAAATAGCTTATTATTATGCAGAAAAATATTTTGGGCTGGCATCTTGATCCTCAAACTACCACTGGAAGACTATCTTGGATATGTTGCGTACATGTGAACTAAACCCATGGTTCGGAATTTTTGCATGTGGCCGTTACAAGTCTCGGAGAGTTGTCGATACTCCAAAGTTCTTCCCCTTCTGATGAGGATCTAAACTGGGCAGGAAATTTCCGAGAAGGACGCAAATAGTTCTGATCTATACACATTCGGTGCCGCGAGCTGCTTCTCCTCGCAATCAAACTTTGTTCGAGTCTGTGCCGTGCCAGTAGCTTCAAAAAATTCTGAACCACGGTCACAATATGCCATTTAGTTACCAATGGCAGTTTATGGTTTGCATATAAGGAAATTTTAACTTTATCGCAACCAGTCATAATCTTATGTCATCAGATTCTCGTAATCCAGTCATTACCGAAAATCTCCCTTTCACACACATTAAAACTATTCGCGCTCACACACTAATGGAACGAAGCACTGCACGTGCACCCACTGACGTCACTACCCCCTTCGACCTCCCGATTGGCCGGCGGTGCATCGCAGCTGTCCCTCCCCCCCCCCTTAATTGTTCTCTTCCTTATTACCCCTAATAGAATCACGTTAGAAGCTCGGGCCCGACGTTATTCGCGTTCTAAAACTCTCGGCCGAGTTCGAACTTTCCTTTTGTGTCTCTTCTTTTTTTCCCACCCTGAGCGCCACATAACGGTCAAAATTGGCCGAACAAATCAAGGGGAGAGGGTCACGTGGCTCGATAATTAGAAATGGAGAAAGCGGAGAATCATGCAGGGAAGCTGCAGCGCTGCTTAGGAATCGGCTAATGATCGTTAGGAAGGGTTTGTTTATTAGCAAGTTGACAAACTAATTTCTTTTTCAAAAGGAGTACAAAGTATTCGAGTGTCAAAAAAACGAGTATTAGTCAATTTTCCTCATACTTCCTAGTACGAAGGAAAAGGAAATAATTGCGAAAAATTTCGATATTCAGATTATGATGAAAAAATTGATTTTGACTATCTCTAAATTTACATTACGAGGAGAGTTTTTGCGAGACGGAGACGCCTCAACTTACACATGTGTGTACAGAGCCTTATTATCTCATGGGCAAATCGGGACTCTGCCCAGGGCCCCCAGTTCAAAAAAGGCCCCAATTTCAAATGTTGTTCTGAAATATTCTTTTTTATGACAAAATTTTATGAAAAAAAAACCAAAAAAACAAATTTCATAGATGGGGGCCCCTGTAGGTCGTAATCGGGCCCTGCGTATGTACGAACAGAGCTCTCATACCTCAACTATTAGTCGTAGAATGTTGAAATTTATTATTTAGGACTAGGGAATGCAGTACCGCACTGATTTTTCGTTTCGTGGGATTTCGGGATTGTGACTTATTGATCTCGCTGGATTGGCATTTCTCTCATCTAAGAATTCACTCCAACAGAGAAGTAGGAAAAAGTAAGATTTTTAAGCACCATGGAGTTTAAATTTCATAATACTAATAATTAATCTTATTTGATAATTAATGCAATAACTTGCAGAGAAATATGAAAATTATAGTCATGGTATTCAGAATAATATACTACGTTATAGCTCAAAAAGAAGAATGAAAAAAGGCAACGAAAAATGTCACTTGTCTTGTTAATCTAATCTAATTTCGATGGAGAATTCAAAAGCACTTGCAAAATGGTTTTTTTTTATATATTTTTTTTAATGAGGAGCCATACATTTTTACTTTCCGAACATGTACCATGTAAGGAAAGTATTGTAATCATGAAAAAATTCGAATTCGAGATTTTGGTGTATTTACACGTTTTGAGGTCTGAATTCATTTGTGCTATTTTTACGAGATGTATGTGTGTGTGTGTGTGTGTGTGTGTGTGTGTGTGTGTGTGTGTGTGTATGAGTGAACACGATAGCTCCTGAACGGGGCATTCGATTGAGCTCAAATTGGGTATATTTGTTATAAACCACCGACGCAAGACCGGTATTGATTTTGATGTGTATAGGACTTATAGCTTTTCTACAGGGCTACGACAAAGATTTCTTTTACATTATGGCCTATGGGAGGAAATTCTTGAAAGTGCGCCAGCGTTTAAACGGTAGATCCGATTGAGCTCAAATAGGGATGCATGTTATAAACCACCATCGTAAGACCGGTATTGATTTTCATGTGTATAGAACTTATAGTTTTTCTACAGGGCTACGAAAAAGATTTCTTTTACATTAGGGACTATGGGGAGAAATTCTTGAAAGTGCGCTAGCGTTTAAACGATACATTCGATTGAACTTCAATTTGGTATATATGTTTGAATTATTCATCGATTAAAATTTATTTAAATTCTTGTCAATGATCTTATTCGTAAGTGTTCGGAAAGTCGAGTGGAGTCACTCCAGATATTTTCATTTTGCATGGTTAACTGAAGTTCACTTTTCAAAGACATCACTGGCATGGGCGCATAGCAATTATTCATTCAGGTATTGTAGGTGTATAAATATGCAAACATTTTTAGTCAATTAATGTTTGGAAAGGCTGCGGAAAATTAAAATTTTATAATTATTTCTCAGTTTCAATCCTGCGGGATCAGGGTCCTAACCCCGCGAAACTAGTCCCGCAAACATTTCTGAGGGATCCAGCAGGATTCCGTTCCGGCGGGATCAAAATTCCATTCCCTATTTAGGACTATTGTAACATCGAGTAGTTGTGTGCCTACCTTTCTGGTTCTTATCTACTGGTCTACCTAAAAGAATTTCAATACATTAAAGGTTTATGGGCATCTTCAGTACGTTAAGTCTGTAGTCAGTCATAGTTTGGGCCATGTCCGAAATCTCACCAACGTGTCATCGACCTTGGCGAGTTTTGCCGAAATATCGGCAAATTTGGCTCCCCCAAAATAATTACGTATTTCGCTTACTCTAAAACTTTTAGCTGCAGATTGTTGAGATTTTGTTTGTAGAATTACAGTAACATCTAATTGTGTATGTCTTTTTTTACCTCTTTTTCTTTTAAACACTAGGGGAAGGCGGCCCCCAGACTCGCTACGCTCGCTTTTCGTGTGAGGCATTCGGCTCCTAATCAGGATTATTCGTAAAAAAGACATAATTTCAACAGACAAAACCCGAAGATTGGATCAGATAGAATGTTACCGAGCTACACATTGCTTGGTTCTTGCATCTTCATTGGTACATAAAAATTTAAACCTCACACTACAGTAGACTCCCTCCCCCTCATAACACGGAAGATATTTTGTTATGGGAATCCGTGTTGTACGGGTCCTGAGCTATACTCCACCTGGAGTGCGGACTCCGCTTATAATCGCTGGAAAAATTATTTGCTCTCCTCAGAAAGTTATATTAATTAGGAGCTAAAGCGTAATAAAATCAGAACATATGTTTCAGCTGTATTTTTAATAATGTAAAACCTATCGGACACACCTTGCGAATTTGCCACCCATGGCGATTTTTCATTATTTGGCGACTTGCGTACATGTAAAGTTAATAAAAGCTACGGAACAGATAGAATAGCTTGCCAACCATGGCAACTTTTCATAATTTGGCGATTTACACATTCTCACAACCTATATTTACTGTTGATTTAAGGTTACCGGAAAACCATTATCCATATTTTCATTTACATAATCGTTTGCAGATTGGCGTACTTAACACCACGAATTATACCATCTCGTCGCGCTAGCAAATATCCAAAGTGTACTATAACTGCTATAATGGCATAGTTAACGCCGCCAAATATTTCTACTGGTAGCAAATAATCCAGCTGGACGAGAACCGGCTTTAAAATAATCTGCATTTTAATTATTTTTCATTTTCAAGATATTAGTTATTCTGTTTTGGAAAAAAGAATAATCGCTCATTCTAAACTCGTCTAAGCGAACTTACTATTTGAAAATTGTCAACTTTGTGTAACACATTTTGAGTTACTTATTTCTATAGTTTTTATTTTGGCGTAAAATGGGCATAATTCTAACTCATGTTTGTAAATTTCGCGCGATTCTAGATACTCGGAAACGCTTTGTTGCAAAGGAATGAATGATTTTATGCCAAATCTGGCAACCTTTCGGTTTATTTTTTCAGTTTTTTATTAATATCTTCTAAAATAATTCGATTTTTGAAATTTAAATCAGCTGAGCAGGTTCCTCGGAATTTTTCGAATCTGTGGGCACCTTAGTCGAAACTCAAATCCCTGCGGTTTAGGAGGAGTTAGGTCAACAAGCTTTGACAGCGCCAGCGGCCTTTACTTTTTTTTAGAATAGAGAGATATCCAGCAAGGTTGAAAAGTTTTTATGATTTCAGTTTGCCTGTGGCAGATTGTTTTACACATTGTAGATGAAGATATTGCTTCAAGACGATGCCTTCTTCAAAATAATCTTGAAACGAAAAGATCTGTATCCGTATACGTATCCGCGGATCTGACAACCGGATTATTCGTTTTCATATGCGTATCCGCAGGTTAAAAACAAACTATCCGTTTTCAGATCCGTATCTGCGGATCTAACTTTTTAAGGATCCGGCACACCTGTATAACTAACCCAAAACATATCAGTCTTGTCTTGTCATTCTGCCAAAATTACAAATAACTGACAATCCCCATGCTGACCTTTATGGGGCTAACTGTCTCGATATCGCTAAGTCTGTGTGGAACGCCTTTCGTTTAACTTTGGTCCAATCATGGACACGCCAATGACAACAACCAAACCCGGAGTGGATCCTTTTGGGGCTCTCGGCTAGCGATTGAAAATAGGTCCCCTTAACCCAGACAGCACATAAGCTTAAATCAAGCTTGAAATTTTTTGAATTTTACGTATTAATACAAGCTTGACAGTTCAACTCATTTTAAGCTGGCAGCAAGCTTGCAGGAGTCAAGTTGAATTGTCAAGCTTAAATACAGCTTGATTTTTCCTTTCGAAAGCGAGCGTTGATGGCGCCATCTGTGAAAGAGAATGGACATTAATTGTCTTAGCGTTTCTCAAATTTGCTCAATAAAGAAAAGTTCGTAAAAGTTGTGTTTTATTTTATTATAACACAAAACCTGCACATTAGAACACGCAAGGGGAAGGAATGAATGGGATAAGCCCCTCTGAAGTGTAACACGAGGGGAGTTTTTGTTTTATTTACATCTAATCAACATTAGTAATTCCATTAACTAATTAATTAGCCCTAAAAATAAATTTTAATATAATTAACACAATTTAGTTAGTTAATATACTTCACTTTATGGGTGGTAGAATGAGGCGTAATCCGGCCTCCACAAAATAATTAATCAGTCATAAATGTACTTGACCATAGAATAAAAAAAAAGATTCTATATTTACAAATATGGAAATTCTTCAAAATAAAATACAATTATACTACGAAATTGATTTCAAAATCAGTCATTTATCTCGATTTTGGCCAGCAGTATTTCTCAACGATGAGTGTTGCGATATTGAAAGTTTTAAAACGTGTCCTGCTTTTAAGTTTATATTATGCTTATTTCCCTATTAGTAGAGTCTATAAATCACACATAAAATTATTTAAATTTTGATTCATCCCACGGAAAAATCAAAGAAACTTATCAGCATCGCCCATACTTACCGATCTGGCGTGACAACAGTCACTTCAAACTTTAGTCATAGCTGCCCGAGGCATAATGGCTGAACGGTTAGCAGGCGGGCCTTCCAGCCTAAAGTTCCCGTGATCGAACCCAGCCGTCGACGTTTGAAGGAACTGATTAAAATAACTTAAAATTTCAGCATAGAGGGGGAAAATGCGCAGAAAAATAAAGTATGCGGGCGCCCAGTGTATTTAGAAAATTTTTTAAGCTTGCTATGTCAAGCTTAATGCAAGCTGGGCAAGTGTAAACTAGAACACTTGATTCAAGCTTGCATTAAGCTTACACGCTTGCAATTTTCAAGTTTATTGACTTGATAAATCAAGTTTGCTGTGCTGTCTGGGAAGGTTGTATATGTCCTAGAAAAAAAACTCCGTTTTTAGTCTTGGTGCACAAATTGAAATAAACTAATAGCACCATGGTCTCCAAAAAATTCCAGATGGTTCTTCATAAGCTGCTTTACACACTGCAATAACCGAAAAATCCTTAGGCCTTTGTGACCAAAGTGCCTTTGTGAAAATTGGCCTTTGTGAAAATTTCAGAAAAAATTCCTAAACGTGGATCTGAGCTGCAAGATT
Source organism: Cheiracanthium punctorium (assembly GCA_038373885.1). NCBI lineage: Eukaryota > Metazoa > Arthropoda > Arachnida > Araneae > Cheiracanthiidae > Cheiracanthium > Cheiracanthium punctorium. The sequence goes on along the minus strand of JAWZYV010012675.1, from coordinate 213,592 downwards.
TTTCGAAGAGTGACACACACGCTTTGCGAAAATTTCCGATTTTTCCTAAAAGTTTTGAAACCGCTACAGATTGATCGTTCAATTCAGTGTGTAGTACAGCTTGTAAAGAGACAGTTTCAAAATTTCGAAGTGCCTGGCATAATTAGTTTATTCGTACTTATGTACCAAAATCACATGATTTTTTCTTTTTTTTTTTTTAAAAAAAAAGGTGCAAAACTGGAAATGAAAATTACGTTAATAATCAATTTAGAGAGAATAAAATATTAGAATATGTGATATTTGGATTTTAGACTTACGTGACTGAATACTTAACAGCTAGTGGACCCCTACTCTTCGAGCTAACTATTTAAGAGCTTTTGGGGTCCTTACTCTTCGAGGGCCCCTCGAACCGTGGGGTTCCTGGGGTCCTCCTCTACGCCACTGCGTAAAGATACAAGAGTATTGGAAAATAAATAATCCAATCTCTCTGATATATATATCAAATTACTCTAATTGTAAAGTAGTATATCCTTTTGGGGGCCCCTGGGCAATTGCCGACCAGCCGACCTGGCCAATACGGGCCTGTAGCAGTCCTTTGATAAGAAAATTTGGTTAGTAAACTAGTAATAACAGTCAAAATGTCGAAATCTTCAAAAAGTGCATACAGCGGATTTTTATTTGACAACGACGATATACACTATTCAGGGCCTCACTGGGGCCCCCTTAGCTCGGGGGCCCTCGGCAATCGCCGACCAGCCGACTTAGGATGATAGCAACAATATATCTTCATAGTCAATTTTGTGTACATGAAACTTTTAAAAGGACCATTCAAAAAGCCATTTTTATATTTTTAGGAGTACAAAAGAATGCAAAGGAGTATTTGAGTACAGGTCTTAAAAGGAGAACAGAGTACACGAAAAGAAGAGTATAAAACTCCCTGAAGGTGTACTGTTGGTCACCAGTTATCCACAGTGGCGCATCCAAGAGAGGGAGGGGAAGAGTAATCGCACACTCCCACTTAAAAACACCTGTACCTGGGGTTCTGTTTTTGTTTATCCGAAAATTACACCTATTTCAATAGATATTATCAAAATATTAAAAAGGTGCAAAATTGGAAATAGAATAAAGGAATTCGTTTTTACTCCGCGACAAATTCAAACAGTGCGACTCAAAGGGCGGAGTGTATTAGGAAGCTGGCTCAACCAACTATCGAATTTAGTCTTAGTCCGTTCTTTTTCTTCATTGAAAAGCCGCAAACCAGAAGATTTACCTTCTGAAAACAGCGTAGCTTTTCAATTTGATTTGAGTCGTCTAATGCGCCACTGAAACTCGGACGTGACCAAGAACATCGCTGGGGTCCCAGCACTAGCATTCAAAGACCCATACTAGGAAGCAACGCTGATCAGAGAAGGGGAATCTCCTCCTTCTCTCCTTTATATGATGAGGGAAAACACGATAAACCTGGGTTTAAATTTGAAATGATAACTAAAAGGAATGACGCATGACTTTAGAAAAAAATCTCCACATACTACATTGCTGAGTGTGCGCAAATAAAAAATTAATTTGATTAAAAGGAACTATGATTAAGACACACACACTCAATGTACACTTCTTTCAAATTCCAAAAACTTTGAATGACATGCGTCTATTTTTATTAGGTTAGGGAAATGTAGTTTTTACCAATAACTGAAATTTTTGTGGTTTGTTTCAGACGCCGAGAGGGTTAAAAATACCACTCAAATATTTATTGACATAAAAAATTCGAAATCATACAATAAATAATTACTCTTTTTTGAACTATTGCTATTATTGCACTATATGAAGAAGTTAAATTTCAGTTTTTCTTTACTCTCTGAAACAGAAGCATAACTTTCCCCTAAAACAGAATGTGTTCACAGCTGTTGCTCACAACGGATTCGTCACTTGACTGATTTCACTAGACAAAACAAGTCAAAGTGCATATCAGCTTTCTATTAATGAATGAAATAGGACTATTCATTATTCATAAATTTCCTTCCGCAAAGACTTGTGTTTCCCGCTTGAGTTGAGAAGACTGTGTCATGGGTTTCTACTTTTCCTTTTCCAATCAAAACCTCTTAATCTTTTAACCCTTTAACGCGCAGTGTTCCCGCTCAGGGAACACCAAACTCTGAAGTTTTGACTGTTGCCGATCACGAAGGATAGATTTGATTTTTCTAAAAATAGTTGCGGGTGACATAGCTCCACGAGAATCCTTTACTTTTTAGCACGTCATTTCCCGTAAAAAAAGGGTCACGATTCTTTTTAACAGCAGCACTGATATCTGCTGAAAAATGGAATAATCCAAAAACAGCTGAATAGATTGCCCAATGCTGGAAAAAGGACAGCTGTTGCCATCGCTCAACTTAACTACTAGCAAGAAGGCGGACGATCGAAACGTTCATCGCGTGCCACAGATCTAGAGACCCTTTTTTCTCTCTAGATCTGTGGCACGCGATGGACGTTTCGATCGTCCGCCATCTTGCTGGTAGTTAAGTCGAGCGATGGCAACGGCTGAACTTTTTCCAGCATTGGGTAAAGGGTTGCGCCTCAATGGATTAACGCGCAGCATTTTCACATCTATATATATAAGAAGAACCACTTCATTTAGTGCGCAACGCTGAAAAGTACACCCGTTGTCTTCTCTAGAATTAACTACCAGCAACATGGCGGTCGATGGAATCGCCCATCGCATGCTACAGGGCTTAAGTCCTATTTTGACACAGCCCGCTGTGTGGCGCTACACAACCGGTTGTCTCATGGCTGCGATCACCCCCATGTTGCTGGTAGTTAACTTGAGAAATGGCAACGGGCATACTTTTCCAGAATTGGGACCATTTCACCATATTTCTTTTCTTTTCTTTTCTTTTTTTTTCGACTAGCAGTGAAAGCTCTGAAATAAGGTGGTTTCACGGCGCAACTACCGTGCGTCAAAGGGTTAAGTTTTTCCACGATGAATTACTAAAATGCACAATATTTTCAGTTCACCATAACGGCTTTCTGAGGCAGCTGAAAAGTGTTTATGATTTAGTTTGACTTCTTGTCAGTCTGTCCGTTCATATAGATATATGAATACAAGGCGACGGCATTAGCTATCTGATAGTGAAGCTGAAATTGCAACCTATCCGCCATATTGGTTACACCACATTGCAATATGACTGTGCTATTCTATGGTGACAGTTCCACTTTTAAAGAAGTATGTCGCCAAAGTTGGCGCCAAGAATAATGACGTATTTGACATAATCGTAAAACTTATAACTGTAGAATGCTGAGATTTTGTATTTAGAACTATTGTAACATATAATTGTGCATCTTTACTTTTTAATCCCTAAAATGGTGCATATTTCCCTGTTATCTAAAAAGAAACCAACAACAACAAAAAAAAAATGTTCTGTGCCATACTTAAACCAAAACAGTTACTTCATTTCGTCCAATGCTCAAGATAGCTAATGCCATCTCCTTGTATTCATATCTCATGTGTCCGTCCAATAACTTCTGTTTAAAAAAAAAAAAAAAATCGATTGCCAGTAAACTTATCTTTCCTATTAAAATGTACTACGCAAGAACAGATCTGAAATATTTTTCCTGGATGGGCGAAAAAGCTTGAATACCTACCGATTCAGAATTGTATGAAATATGCCGCTATCAACAGAAAACTCATACTATCAACATACAATATTCTCTTTTCAAATTCTTTTCTTAAAATTTTTCTAGAGCTCTCCCTGGATCCGTCTTTGGTACTACGTCATCTAGGCTATTAGCAAAAGTAAATCATGCTAAAGACATCGATTATAAAACGCTTTCCGAAACAACTGTCCCCTCTTTTTTTTTCCCCCGCCAAATTTCGCTATTCGTCGACAAGTTTTCCTATTGGGCATTACCTCAAAAAAGCTGTATTGCTGTTAATAGAATTTTGCAAAAATAAAGCTTTATTTTCATCCTTTAAATGAAAAGTAAGCTGCTAACATAAATACATTTAATGTATTGTGTTTGAAAGGAATTAATTTCTCAAAACTACGACAGACTTCAATGTATCGTAATTCTTTTAGGTGCTTCTTCTGAGAAAGAACTATAAGTGCTGCATACACTATTTTCGATGGAACTCCTTAACAACATATATATCGATTCCGGGTAACACTAAGAGGTGATAGTGCGTATCCCAGCAAAAACCTTTCTTTGAAGAATGCATCGTCGGAATTAAAATGCAAAGGCGCTAGAGGGCGCCGAAGGTGATGTTGTTATACGAGGCAAAAAACACACGAAGTTCATTGAAGTTACAAAAGCAAATTTAATGACATGCGATTGCAATAAGTGTTCAAAACAAAACAGTGCCCAGCTGAAGTGCATTTGATACAACGGCGAAGAAATGTTGGGCGGATATTCTGAAACATACCAGGCATATAGTGCACTTCCCCTGCAGTGGCTAAAAGTTAGACACACACACACACACACGCGCGCACACACACACACACACACACACACACACACACACACACACACACACACACACACACACACACACATATATAAGCTGCGCTTATCAAAGTAAATCGAAATCAGAACTGGGGGAGTCGATAAAATTGAAAATAAAAATTCGAACCAATCTTCCGCTCCATGAAATCGCCTAATAATGATCTTTCGTTTAGATTAATTGTGCGTTAATTGGTGTTGAATCAGTCTATGAAAACTTCCTGCCTTGATTAAATATTTTGCTAGATATTAAATGAAGATATAAAAGTCAAATACACCAACTAGGGCAAAAACTCGATTTACAAAAGCTTAGCCAAACTCTTTCTTTATCCTTCAGGGGTAAATTTTTCTTAGCTTCAATTTTTTTTACATAAAATACATTCCCTATGCCTTAAAATATATTATTTAGCATAAAATAAAAATTAATATTTTAGCAACAGTATATAAATAAAGAACAAGAAAGATGAATCACGCCCAACGCAATGTGATTTTAAAATACTTTGCAATACAGCAGTCTTTCTTCAGCTATATTTGGCGATAGGTTGTCGCCTAACATGGCGAGATTTTGGAGTGAACCTCAAAACAGAAGAATATCACTAACAAAATAATTTTGTGAGGCGTCGTAAAAACGTTTTAAATGTCATTTGCATCCTTTAAATGAACAGTAAGCAGTATAATCATATTGTGCTAAAATGGATAGACAGTAATGTACTGGAATTCTTTTGGATGGTCCTGTGACAACTATAAATGACAGACACTATTTCTGACGAAGAGCTTCATCTTGTAATCCTTGATAACATATATCAATTTTGTTTCGTTTAGAACAGCCGAATATCTATAAAATAATTTTTAAAGAATGACTACCCATAGAGTGCAATGTATTGGAATTGTTTTGGGTGCTACTGTAGAAGAATCACAAATGCTACAAACACCGTTTTCTATGGGGTACGTGATTACTGTACATAAGAATAACATATATAAATTTTGAAAAATTATGCCTAATCTAGCACCTATGTTAAAAACTGTCATGCATGCCAAAGTTCGTTATTATTAGCTTCAGTTAGATTTGTCTACAAGAAATTTTGACATACAGGAAAACGGCATTACTTTTCAGTCCTCCTAATATTTCTGAATCTTATAAATAAGGCAGAAAAATTGTTTGGTGTCATATACAAGCTACGCTGGATCGATCGGCTTGAAATTTTGCACAAATGCGTAAAAAATCTATAGCAAAATAAGCTCTAACATTTCAAAAATCCAAGCATTTTCCATTTTTAAGGAATTTTTAAAAAATTTTTAACTATAGCTCCGTCAGTATGAAAAAAGCGATCAAACAGATTTCTTTTATTGCCATCAAAACTTGACCTCAGGAGTTTAAATTTGCATCAACAGTAAACTCGGTCGCAAAAAATTATGTCATGATCAAAATAACTTGCCTGAAATACTTCGATTAAAAATTTATTAAACAGCAAAAATAATATTATTACAACTGCATTTTTAAGTTTCGCAGATGTTAGAATTTAAGAGTCTTTCAACCATTGAAATTGATTAGTTTGAAATTATTAACAGATATACAGAAAATATAGAAAGCAAAATCTTGGTTACTTTAAAAGTTCAAAAGTTTCTGTCCTCTTTTGGACAAAAAAGAAAGGAAAGAAATTTCTTCAACAGCGTTAAGGCAATGCGGTATGAAATTTTGCTCTAAGATATTCAAACATTTATAGAAAATCTATAGTTATTACTATTACTATTATTATTTATTTTTACCCATTCAAAGAACGAGTATTTCAGCCAGGATTGTTATGATTTTGCCAAACCCGAAAAAAAAAAAAAAACTCCAGTGGATTTTTTCAAAAAAGCCCAAGAAAAAAAGCCAACTGGGTTTTTTTTTAATTTCAACTTTAATTATGTAGATAATACACCTCTAATATCAGTATACCACTTGTAAAGTTTATAGACAGCTCCCCCCCCCTCTTTCCATACCACCACTACGAAAGAAAAAAAAATCACAAAGACTTCATATAGGCATAAAAACTTTCTAGAGAAAAATTTTATGCTTATCTGAATTAAAATGAATAAGGATTTTTTTAACTATAAAGAATCGTAGGTTTAAAAATTCTAACTAAGCACTAGTATATCACTGTTAAAATTATTACAAATAGTCAATTTATCTAAGAGCAAAACATGATTGGGTTCGTTATTGTTATTGATTTATGCGTTTTTTCATGTATGATTAATAACTGTAATTAGTTATTACTATTAATTTAGCAATTTTTTATTTATAATTGATTTGTGTAATCAATTAGTTGCTTTAAGTTGTATTTAGTAATTAGCAACATTTTTTTTTTTTCAAATGTTCTGAAACCCCATCCCTTCCTCTGAAACCCCCCCCCCCAAAACCCAGCTAGAAACCGAAAAACTCTGACAAAAACCCCGAAACCCTGAAAAAAGCAAGTGGGTTAGGATTTTTCTGAAAAAACCCAGGTTTTTAAAAACCCTGATTTCAGCTAATAAATAAATACAGTTTAAATCTAACCCTTAAATGATGAAACCAAAAGATGGGAAACATGTACTTATCCCGAAAAACTCTGATAAAACCCCCGAAACCCTGGAAAAACCCAATGAGTTCGGGGTTTTCAGAAAAAGCTAGGGTTTTTAACAACCCTGATTTCAGCTAAAAAATAAATACAATTTAAATCTAACCTTTTAAAAGAGGAAACCAAAAAATGGGAAACAAGTATTTACAACAAAAAATGTTTTTAACGCATACAGTGAACACCCCATAACGTGAACACCCCCGGGTATTATGAACACATTACGAAGGTCTCGGGAAAACTCCATAGACTTAAAATAAGATGAACTCTCTGTATTATGAACACCCCAATATTATGAACGCTACTTTTGATCTCCATTCTATCTTTTCTACTCTGTAAACTAAATCTGTGTTTTTGCTCGGAATTCTGGACATTCCTCAGCATGGAAATTCGGAGAAATGTACACTGCATGAGCATACACAATGCAAAAACTTACTAATATTTCTCACTTATTCATGTAATGTACCTATTATGTTTTAAAGTAATGTAGTATAATTATGTAATTTAGTCACTTTTTCACGGAATGTATCGATTATTCTTCACCTTGCCTCTTGTCCTGCTTTGCATCCTACCTTTATGTATGAACGCTAATGGATTGCCATGCCAGACTATGATAGTTTAACCCTTTGAGGCGTAGCCCTTTCCCAAAGCTGAAAAAAGGGCAGCCGTTGCCATCGCTCGACTTAACTACCAGCAAGATGGCGGACGATCGAAACGTTCATCGCGTGCCACATATCTAGAGACGCTTTTTTGACGCAGCTGGCTGTGCCGCACAGCCAGCTGCGTCAAAAAAGCGTCTCTAGATCTGTGGCACGCGATGAACGTTTCGATCGTCCGCCATCTTGCTGGTAGTTAAGTCGAGCGATGGCAACGGCTGCCCTTTTTTCAGCTTTGGGCAATCTATCCAGCTGTTCTCGCATTCTTCCATTTTTCAGCAGATGTCAATGCTGTTAAAAATAATCGTGACAATTTTTTTACGGGAAATGACGTGCTAAAAAGTAAAGGATTCTCGTGGAGCTATGTCACCCGGAACTATTTTTATAGAAATCAAATCTATTCTTCATGGCTGGCAACAGTCAAAACGTCAGAGTTTGGTGTTCCCAGAGCGGGAACACTGCGCGTTAAAGGGTTAAAGAGGGAGGGAGAGAAATGGTGGAGTACAGGTCCGATTGAATTTAGTTTGACTTATAACTGACACTAGAACACCAAATGTAAATTTAGCACCTCCATCTGGGTAACTGGCACGGCCTGCCCAGGCTAAAGTAGCCTATGCATCGTATAAACTCATGCGTACTTGTATTTTCCAATCTCCCTCTACAATGAACACCTCCATATTCTGAACATTTTTGGTTGGTCCCAACAGTGTCCAGAATAGAGGCCACTGTATACACATGGTTTATGAGACGGAGAAAAGCTAATCATAACCAAAAATTCATCTAGTACTGCTATTGCTAGTGGCGCAGGTATGAAGATTATAGTTGGACAGGACAGTGCCAATTATTTCAAAAGAAAATCTGTCACGCGTTCCATGCCCTGCACCTAGAACACACCCGAAATTCCTAATTCATTATTAGTATTAGAATGTTGTTCGTTTGAAACTTAGAAAATCATGAGCATTAAACGAAATTTCACGTTTTTGATTACAAGGGTTAAATATGCAGACTGACAGAAGAAAAATACCATTCAAAAAAAAATGTTTTCGAAAAGTCCATGAGCAACAAAATTCTAAATGCCAAAACGTACATGAAGACCATACCTATCGAAACAAACTCTTTTCAGTCCCAGTGATGCCAATCGGAGAAGCATAACATTCGTGATTTTTTTAAAAGTTAAATTCATTTCAAATTTCTTTTTTTCACCTACCCTTTTATTTTGAATGAAAAACGGGCATGTATATTTTACAATTTTCAGATTTTTAGCATGAAAAGTAAAAATAAATTAAAAACAGTACAAGATTATTTTTTAAATTAAATTTTCAATTAAAAGGATAAAAGAGAGACTGAATTGTATGAAGTATTATAAAAAGCATAAATACAAGCACAAAAATCCGAATACATGTTCCAACACAACAACAAAAAGCTTAAATATTCTGTCCTTTTTCATCCTAAAAAAATTATAAATCAAATTATTTAAAAGGAATTTCGCTAAGAGAAAGTAATTATGAGAGTTTGAAATTATAAATGTACGTAGTATGTATATAAAATTTGAAAGATTTCGACTTTTCTTATTTATTTTGATTTTCGTACTTGGAGAGTGATTTCGATAATTCCCTCAATAATACTCTCTATCTACATACTGTTTTAAAATTTATTTAACTTCCGTATAATAAAAAGAATAACTTCCCGTATATAAAATGATGGCAAGACTGACTAAAATATAAATCCTTGTTTGAAAAAAAAAAATGAAAGAAAGAAAGAATTTAAGATATTTTCAGAATAGTGATAAAAAACTCGGAACCTCTGAATACGTCATATGCAAAAAAAAAAAAAAAAAAAAAAAGAAGAAGAAGAAAAGTTCGGTTTTATTTAGCAGAAAGCAAAAGAAAGTCTTATTTACAATAAATGGCACCAGCACGCCATGTAATTTATGTGTTAAAAACTGTCTTGAAATTGAAAAGAACATAGATATATTTCCGTAACTTAAAACCCATTGAACACAAGTCTATTTTAGACACGAGAATTGGTGTAAAGACAAAGAAAAAAAAAATCCGCTAAAGACAGGTTTTCTATTTTGCAAGAGGACTTTTTTAAGGCAGGTCTTATTGCATTAGTAAAGTAAGATGTCATTAAGTGATATTTTTCATGCCTTAGCTCTCTAACTGTTTCTGAAGAAAAGGTATACATAAAAATTAGCAAGCATAGCAGAAATGTGATTTTTTCCTAGTTTAGTTAAAACACTATATATATATATATATATATATATATATATATATATATATATATATATATTAACACGGTTGATCATTTTCATCATTTTACATCATTCAAATGAAACGAGTTTCTTTCATGATAAAATCTCACCTAAGTATTTTAATCCACACTCTCCAAAGTCTGTTTTTAAAAGCACATTTTGAACATTTTGGCCACTGAAATTTGATTGCGTTTTTCATACTATATGAGAGGTATACCCTGGCTATATGCCTTTCACGTTAACCCTTTGAGGCGCAACCCTTTCCCAATGTTCATCGCGTGCCACAGATCTCTATATCTGTGGCACGCGATAATCGTTTCGATCGTTCGCCATCTTGCTGGTCGTTAAGTCGAGCGATGGCAACGGCTGCCCTTTTTCAAGCATTGGGCAATCTATCCAGCTGTTCTCGCATTCTTCCATTTTTCAGCAGATGTCAGTGCTGTTAAAAAGAATCGTGACCATTTTTTTTAGGGGAAACGACGTGCTAAAAAGTAAAGGATTCTCGTGGAACTATGTCACCCGCAACTATTTTTATAGAAATCAAATCTATTCTTCGTGACTGGCAAAAGTCAAAACGTCAGAGTTTGGTGTTCCCAGAGCCAGAACACTGCACGTTAAAGCGTTGTTTGTAAGGTTGGGGGTGGGGGTAAGTCAGGGGTTCTGCCCCGGAGAGTCATTATATTTTAGTGTTGAACCACTTCACATTACATTAGTGTTGAACCACTTCACATTACCACTTTACATTAGTACATAAATCAATCCGTAATATATGTTTTTTTCTGCTATGCTTCTATCCGTTTCCTGCTTTTTTTTTTCTGACAAAAAAGTTTGGAGAAAATTGTAGAACACGATTAAAAAATGTTGAAGCTGTTTGCTTTCTTCTTCTTCTTATTATTATTATTTAAGAAATACACCAACTTCTGAACTGTTTTCAAAGAAATCAAATTACTTGAAATGCCACTTTGCAAGCTGCATTATGGACTCTTACGAATGGTACCCGTAAATCCATACTAATGATAAAATGTTTTTTTTTAATCTTATGTATGGAGTTGCATTTGCAATTTTACCTTATAAATGGACGACACCTGAGATAATTCAACAGTGCAATTTCTGTTTTGAAATGTTTTACAAAAATTGTGAAAGACTTAAACAGGTTTATTTGTTGTAAAGAGTGCTACTTTAATATGACATTTTTTAGTTTTCAATACCGTTTAAATTATCAAAAGTTTAATACCATTTTACTGTTAGTTTTCCAAGTACAGCGTAGTGAATTAGTTTTGTAAACTGCACAATACATATTATTTTAAAAATAAAAACAAATAAATAACTTTGTATGTAACTGGACATAAGTGTGATAAAATTTTTTGTTACACAATTGTTTTGCGTAAACTATACGTGTACCTAGAGGAAGACCTAAGAAAAGATGGAGGGACAGCCTGGATGAGGATTCTGCCAAACTGAAAATAAGAAACTGGAGGTCCATTGCAGGGAAGAGGGTGGAATGGGAAATACTTCTGAGGAAGGCCAGGGCCCACAAGGGGCTGTCGTGCCAATGTTGATGATGATGATGAAACTATACGTGTGTTTTACGTTAAGTTATTTATTTATTTATTTATTTATTCATAAGACGAGTGTTTTTGAGTATTTCTTAATATACGGGTTATTGCTTAAAGTCGTGATAAGTAGAGTTTAAATTTTTTCGAATTTGTAACATAAAAAATTTTAAAATGTTCAAATGGCATCTGACTGCAGTTCTTTCCTTTCAAAGAACATATCCTTAACACTAAAATTATGCACAAAAGGAGATCTGAACTTTAGAGAAGCCTCAAGGACCTTTACATTGCTGCTGTTAGAGATATTCTCGAGAAACTTCCATAAATCTTCATGTTCAACAGTTAAAAAAATTTCTTCGAAATTGGACAGTGAAAAATATTGACCACAAGAAGCAAGAAACAACTAAAGTTTTAACGAAGTGAACATTTAATCTTAATGCAAAGTGTACGCTTGGTTGGATCTTTGAGAGAGTGGAGGGAAAATTTCTCAAAAGATTAAGATTAAAATGAGTAAAAACAAGACATTCTTTAAAGCAAAAAATCCTAGATCATTTCCTAAATAAAACTCCTTTGTTTTCAGTTCGAAGAAATTACTTATTTATTTAAATATTAGAATGAGAATTAGAATATATCGATTTTTATTATTTTTGCAGAACTATATTGGATATGCCCAATAACAGCCCAATAAGAGTGAATATGTCTGCATCGAAAAAGTTAGACAAAAAGAATAAATAAATAAATAATTTTGGGTAAAACACCAAGTGTAAAATAAAATTATATGCGCGTTTAATTATTTTATAGTCTTTTTTTTTATATGGTTTTTGGCTTTTATATGTCCGTGCTTTAATTGCTGTCACGTCATTGATTGCTAGGTTTTAGTGTTTTATCTCTCCCATTTTTTCGTTTCAAAAACGAGAAATCAGATATTCCTCTTCTATGCCAATCGTTGCTTCGCTGCATAGGTCTTCAAGTGCATCTCTGTGGCTCGTTGTGCTTGCACAAGACTCTGATGCGCAAATAAAATATTCATGAAATTTTGTTCTATTTTCTTAGCTTTAGCAGTATTTCTAGTCAAAGAGCATTTTAAAATCTCAGTTTCAGCAAAATGTCTTAACTTTTTTATAGCCATTTTTCACTTTCATGCAAAAGTTGGGTATCTGGGCCCCTTCCAAAGCAATTTCATTGTACTAAAGCAGCTTTTCTAAAATTGCTGTATAAAATTTTCATGACTTTTAACGTTTTTTAGATTTATTGAAATTTTAACAATGACAAAAGATAAAAGAAAAGTAAATCATGTACAGTACCGTAACGGTTTTTAAACGATTTCCGATAGCAGCTTTCTTCTCCCATATAGTATTACCTAGTACCGAATAGTTAGCCTATTAGCTCCCACAAAGACACGGTGTTAATAATTCCCCTCCTCTGTTCACCGTTGCTACCTGGCATATGTCTTTGAATGTCTCTCTGCTGCTTAGCTTTGAGAAAGAGAACGAGTAAAAGTAACTAAGGCACTAAAATGTACTTTTTTAATCACTGCCGTTAGAGACTAATGTATGTGTTCTTTTATTTGCCTGTGTAAAAGAGCTATAAATACTACAGATACTAGGTAAGTCAGGTTACTCTTTAATAAATTTTAATGGTGTATATTATTTTTGTTTGAGAAAGATGGATGACTATAAACTTCACTTTTACCACAGATTATCCATAGATTTTAATGATTTGGAATTCTTTTGAGTATGCCCGCCTGAAAAGAAAAATTTCGACGTATACTGTTTTTATTAAGGTACACGGCTTGCACACAAAGTACATACTATCAGCAACCAGGGTTGGACAATTTGCCGGCAAATATGGAAAAAAACAAATTACTCATATCTAGTATGTGATAAAAATTATGTTTGCCTATTTTAATTTAATTAAAATATTTTAACTAATCAAACATAATTAAGCTATTTTAACATGCTTTAAATGCTCAAGCACATTTTCTTACACATTTGATTTATAGTTTTATCAGTAGATACTTAAAAATAGTTACATTCAGGAACTAAATTTACATTACTAAGAGTACAATACTTGCTATGTATGCTATTTTTAATAAGGTTATATATTTAACTATATATTATATATTTTTTCCCTATTTTAGCAATCCGAATTCTTTTTAATTAATAAACTACACCTGCATTAATTTCATTTAATGAGAAAAAATGCATAAACTTATGGATCTCAGGTATTTCGCACGAAATAATTTTCTGTGTTGGAACTGTTAAAATTAAATATCCATTAGAAAATTATGAAGATAAAGGAAAGCTGGATTGATAAGTCATATAATTATTTCTTTTCATCTAATTTACTTTTCAGGACTCTTTATGATTTGGAATATTCATTAATAATTGATTAAAATATTTTTATTCTAATTTACCAAATTGTATTTTTGTGAGAGATTTAATTAGCAAATGTTTTCTTTATGAAATGTGTTTGTCTTATCTTGTTCTAAGATTGCAAAATGTTTACACATGCATATCGTTTGAATTTTTCCTCCTTTTGTAAAGCGAATATATATTTTATGATTATTTCTTAAGTAGATATTATGAATCTATAATGCAACAATGTCAAAGACCTTACATTATCCAGATTTTGTTCCACTAGTGTCTGAGAGTATATACCTTGTCAACAACGTATTCGAATATTATGGCAATCTATATGCATTGATGGCAGTTAAATCATATGCAATAAATTAAAACCCCAAAAATATTTAATTGGTACAGTTAGGTTAAATACGAAAGGTAAGTTAGATTTATTAAAAATGCAGGAAAACGCATCTATTTATGATGTTATTCCTAATTCGAGTGTCATTTCATTTCATTTTATTTAATTTTGATCTTTTGTTTATTGTGAACATATTATCTATAGTTAGAAAATAAATGGAAAATTATCAATCCACCCTTATATTTATTATGTTTACTGCGGGTCAATTTTGATAATATTTTTTAATCTTTTTAAAAATAAATTGGTTTGCATACTATCTAAAAACTAATATTCCCATTCACACATAGAGACGAAAAAATTTAATTAAAAAAAGTATTGGATTTTTTTGTACCTGGACAAGCATTTGTTGTGTACTGAAATTTTTCTTTTCAAATTAGAATGTCTAAATGCTGAGCGCCAGCCTCGGGTATTTTATATCAATTGCACTAGTTAAGACAGGATGCATCCAAGCATAAAATGTCGAAATAATGTTTTTCGTCCTAAAAATATTCAGTCGTATTCATATGGCCACTATATATGAATATAGTCTTCTAAAGGAAACGGAATTCGTGTTCAGTCTATTGAGAAAACCTTCTTTGTATGAGATCATTTTTTTTTTTTTTTTTCAGAAACTGAATGATCTCTGATGTCTTATATGAGTTATCAGCATACGTTCAAATTTTTCTTTTGTGTTTGTAAGTAGCATGGATGAAGCCTCTCTGGGAAGGGGAAAAAAAGGGTATTTTGTCCTCTTTTCGTAAATACATTCGTGAAGCAAGAATTAGAGATGAATTTTTAATAAGCAATGCTCCTGGTTAAAACTTTTAAACTTTCCTTCTCCTGTCAAGCCAGTTTATTACGCTTATTCATTTACTAGCGTTAGATCACCAGATTAAAGCAGGTTATTAGATACATGAATGCATGGTCTTTCCTCAGTTTCCCCTTCTTCACAGTTTTGTTAACCCCTAAACTTTGGAACAAAATAATTTTAAGCTGCATAGATCGGCAAGTATAAGCTCTAACGGCCAAACACACACACACACAGAATACGAACGAAAAAAGCAGAACTTACTTCCAATAACAAAATCAGCCTACAGTCATAACTTTTTAAAATATTGTTTCGGCATCTTCTGGATTCATCGTTCCGTCGAAGTTACGGCATCACTTGAACCGATTTCTTTCGACAATTATCCATTACACAATCCATTTGAGAAAAAAGAAAAAAAAAAAAAATCTGAAACCCTCACATAATACAAACATTAAGGGGAACAGTTAACATCGACACAATATTCTTGTTACAACTCATGAACGGAAAGTTGGTTCCCCTGATTGGCTTGGAAAGTAATGAATGGAAAGAGTGGGTGGTGCTGGCTCGTGACGTAACGAAGCGGAGTAGAAGGGCCATCTTCCACCACATGCAGGAATCTTTCCAGTCGCACTTGAAAGCGCACGCAAGGAACCCGTTAGGAAAGATCGCTTCTTACGCAGAATCTTCAGAGCAAAGACTTCTAAAGAAAAGAGCGTTTACTGTTTTGCCTACTCCTCCAAACAGGGCCGTTTTTAACCCCCCCCCGGCGCCCTAGGCACTTTTTGCGCCCTCCAACTATTTCCAGAGCACACCCCACCTCCCCAAGGACGTACCCAGGAGGGGGGATGGTCCAGGGGGTCCGGATCCCTCCCATAATTTCAATTTTTGTTAGCAAAATAATAATGATGAAGTCTTTTTGTGGAAAAGGGTGGTCCAGGGGGTCCAGACCCCTCCCGAAATTTCAATTTTTGTTAGCAAAATAATAATGATGAAGTCTTTTTGTGGAAAATTCTCTCTTTTTCACCGTTTGGACCCCCTCCGAAATTTTTGGACCCTCCCCGAAATATTTTTCTGGGTACGTCCTCCCCTCCTTAACTTGCCCAGTTTTAGTTTTTTAGTTGGGGGGGGGGATTTTTCCCTTAACTTGTTTTCGATCTTAGGAGGGTCTTCCCAAATTTTTCGTCAATTTTTTGCGCCCCCAAATCTTTTGCGCCCTAGGTACGTCCCCTTCGTGCCTATGTGAAAAGTGCCCCTGCCTCCAAATAGTCATTCGAATCGGCCGTACAAAATCCCAGAAAAAATCCGGGACCTCATGGCGATTTTTTTTATAAGATCCTTACACACTAAAAAAAAATTTTATACGTACTACAAAACTGTTTAAAGTCGATGCCAGGCTCAAGACATCTATTTTCAAAAAATTTAACATTCTTCTAAGTCGGGATGTTAGCCAGCGAATAAGCAACAGGCAGACAGTGGAAGGGCAAAGGACAATAAACATGCAAGTTCTATTACCAGAAATAACACAAAATTGGTAAAAAGCATGCAATAACAATGTCATGGATACATTTACCCCCAATTTCTGAAAAAAAGATGTATGCTTCAACCTCCTTAGAAAAAACAAGGTGGAATCATAGGCATAACTTACTAAGGGCAAGAGAGGGCAATTGCTCCCCCCTAAAATTCAAGAATCACTTATTTGAAAATGGTATTCTCTACAGTAAGAAACATCACTTCAAATGTTACATTTGCCCCCTCAATGTTACATGCCAGTCAGGGGGGTTAGGGGGGTCATAACCCCCCCATGAGGAATTTTTTGCCATACAAAATGTATATTCTTCACTACATTATTACACACGTATACATTTATATGAGTTGTAGTAGTCGTAACTCCCCACCCATGAAAAATTTCTGGCTACGCCCCTGATGCCAGTTTACGCATGGCTCGCACTAGACTTGAAATCTGCGAGTCATGTTGACTCGCAGTCAATAGAAGTGAGAGTCAGTTTTTGAAAACTGCGAGTCAAAGTCAAAAAACTAGTTTTTTTCTTTTTAAATCCAAGAAAGAGAAAATAAAGATGTCCCTTTTTTCTCATGTAATTATTACTTTTCGCCTACATATTGATTTCTCCACAATGCACGATTAATATAAACTAGATTACAAACATGAGTAGCATAACTGTCCGGCTGAAATTTTACGAGTCAAATTTGACTCGCAGTTTCAAAAAATGAGAGTCAATTTTTTCAAAAAATATCGATTTACACGTAAAATGCAAGACCTGTTACTCCATTGGTTGGCATCACCTCAGGATCGACCGAACAGAATACAATTTATATATATTATAGAGATTAGTTAAGCGATTCCCGTGATTTACGTAGTCCCTGAAAATTTAATAATCAGGATATTTTATTTTAGTTTTGTAATTACAAATTTAATATCTATTACCAAAAAGAGGACTTATTTAATTCAAACATAAATTATTTAATCAGATCTGAAGGGATTAAAAAGCATACACATTGAAACAGAACTTTTTAAAAAGTCGGTTTGAAATAAAAATGTTGAGGCGTTTTAACATTCGGCACTAGAGCCCTGCTTTCCCGCACAGCGAGCAGGTTCGCACGCAGGATTTTTTTGTTCGAGAGGTGTCTAGCTTTTAATAAGCTGCAACACAAACAACGTGTAAAATAAAATAGATTTTTTTTTTCGGCCAATCTTTAATAAAGACCTTTTTTTCTGTTTTGATTAAAAAAAAGAAGTTTATGCAGCTTTGAATGGTCTTCTATACGTAATATAGTTGTACAACTCTCCAGATATAAACCTTATCAAATATTTGTGGGGAATAAGAAAGAGAGAAACCTTCGATGAAATGACCACAAATACCGGGTTTACTCGCGTAATAGTCGCCCTCCCGTTTTGAAGCAGAAAAGATAGCTCTACAGTTACAATATTACACTCATGTCCATAAATTAAGGATAATTCAGAATCACACAGAAATTGATCTCTAAAATAAAAATTTCACCTGTGGAATGATCACACACATCTTGAAGAAGAATATGCAAATTATAGGAAACCACCAGATGGCGTGGATGGTACGTCACAATGACGAGAGTGTAAGAGAGGGGTATATAAGGAATGGTGGCAAAGAAGTAAAATTGTTCACAAGCGTTGTGAAAGCCTTTCAGTGCAAAAACCGCATAGTTATGGCACAAAGGAGGCATTTGGATGATGTTTTACGTGGCAGAATTATCGGACGACTGGAATGTGGACGTACCCAGCTGGAAGTATCCGAGGAACTTGGAATCGCCCAGAGTGTCATCTCCAGGCTTTGGCAACGATTCCAAGATGATGGTAATGTGAGTAGACGTTACAGCACAGGTCGCCCCCGAGTTACAACGCCGAATGAGGACCGCTATTTGGCAGTTACTGCCAAAAGAAACAGACGGAGTACAGCATCAGACCTGTTTCGTCAGCTCTCTTCAGCTACCGGTACGACAGTTTCAAGGCAGACCGTGTACAGACGCTTAGGGCACATTGGTCTATATGCTCGTAGGCCTGTCAGATGTGTTCCACTTACCGCAACTCACTGTCGCCTGCGATTAACCTGGAGTAGAGAGCATGCATTGTGGACACCGCAACAGTGGTCTTGTGTGATGTTTTCCGACGAGTCCAGGTTTAGTTTGGAGTCTGATTCTCGCCGGACATTCATCTGGAGAGCGCCAGGTACCCGTTACCACCAAGAGAACACCATTGAAAGACACCGTTACGGTGGTGCAGGATGGCTCGTTTGGGGATGAATTATTCTTGGTTCCAGAACTGACCTGCATGTTCAGAGTGTAACGATGACAGGCCACATCTATCGGGATGTCATTCTGGAACAACATGTACGTTTGTTTCGGGGCGCCATGGGTGCTGAATTTGTGTTTATGGATGACAACGCCCGTCCTCACCGTGCAAACATTGTAGACGAATGCCTTCAATCGGAGGATATCACCCGTATGCATTGGCCAGCATACTCACCGGACTTGAATCCAATAGAGCATGTGTGGGATATGCTTGACCGACGAATTGCAGCCCGTCAACCCCCTCCCACCTGTCTACCGGAACTTCGGAGTGCATTGCTGGATGAGTGGTGTAATATTCCACAAGATCAGATTGATCCTTTGATACTCAGCATGCCTAGGCGTTGTCAGGCCTGTATTGCATCGTCCGGGAGACATACTCAGTATTAACCATCCTACTAACCATGTTATACTGTTTTTTGTAAATAGGTTCTTTTTTGAAATTTGGTCAAGGGAGTAAAACTTGCAATTTTTATTAATTATGTCAAACATATAGCATCTTTTTTGCTCTTTACTTTTTGTTTAATAAATAGACTTTACAAATAAGTCAAATTTGTTTTGCTTCTTTCTCTTTCTTTGCCTGAACTTCATTATCCTTAATTTATGGACATGAGTGTAGTAGATTTTCTCCGCATAATAGTCGCAACTATACTTTCACCGTGAAAAATTGGCTAAAAAACTGCGACTATTACACGAGCAAACACGGTTACCGCCAGCTAATTAAAAAAAAAAAAAATGTTTGACATCACAATCCTGCAATCAAATAGAGTTCATAAAAAGTATTCCTCGAACGTATAAAACAGTCATAGAGGCTAAAGGGTATGTCGCCAAATACTGATTGCCACTCTTATACCTTTGTTTTTTGTGTTATGTTCTTCAGCGGTAATAATGGAGCAATTTACGATAAATAAAAATAAGATCATTTATCCTATAGAACCAGGTGTTTTCTTAACTAAAATTCAGAAGTACCATTTTTTGTGGCTGTCCCTAATAATTTGGGCACGCACTCATTAATATAAATGGCTGGCTGTCCTGCACTAAATTGTTCCAGTAACAAAAAATGTGGGAATAAGACAGCTCGATTTTTAGTAATGTAACTCTGACTCAATACAAGACGTGACGTCACTATGTGGAAGTCGAAAGTAACCGCGAGCTATCTCAACCTGCATAAAAAGTATTTTTGTGAACTCGAATTTCACCCTTAGTAAGTACAGATTGTTGAAAAGTCCTTCTATTATGTTTAAATTACATTCTTACTCATATTACATTTCTAACAAAATTCCTATTTCTCTATAAAACATTCAAGCATTAAAAAAAAACTTAAAAATTTCCTAAGCAATTAAAATTATTTACAAATTTAAAATTTAGAGTATGCAGAGTATAAGATTATGTTATTTCACTTTATGTATAATAAAAAAAATTTTCGGGATCACATTACTTCCTTATACTACGTACAAGGAAGTAAAAATATATTAGATCAGATCGATAGAGAATGGAAAAGATTTAATATCATTACCTTTATGTGTGCTATGCTGTACGCAGTAAAATATTAATGGAAAATAACAACATTAGAACTTTTAATTATTAAGATATTTAAGCGCTCTTAAGTAATGTTTGAAGGCAGCAATAAAATTGAAAATGTCTTGAATGATACACAACACAACACATTAAATTAAATTGTTTTTGATTTTAACCAAGTAATTCATGTATATGGAAGAACATCTGTAAGTTTGTATTTTCCTTGCTTTTTTGTAATTTCAAAACGCAGAAGACTTGATTTCATAAGAATTTTTGTACATTCCTGTGGTTTTAATTAATGATTGTGAAAGCACAGTTGAGAAAAGGTTTCAGATTAAAGATCAATAATTAAAAAAAAAAAAAAATTCCC
Source organism: Cheiracanthium punctorium (assembly GCA_038373885.1). NCBI lineage: Eukaryota > Metazoa > Arthropoda > Arachnida > Araneae > Cheiracanthiidae > Cheiracanthium > Cheiracanthium punctorium. The sequence continues at coordinate 192,793 of JAWZYV010012675.1, read as the reverse complement.
AGGATACTCTACTGCGAAATCAAGATTGATTTCCCCTCAATAAGAAGAGGCGCATGAATGAAAAGACACCTTTACAGGCATCAACTGTGAAATAACGGATAGCATCTCGACGGCACTTTTTATATGTCAATGCCAGAGTCTTGTATCATCAACAGGCATGTCAGCGTCAATTTAAACTCAAGAACGCGTATCACAGCAGTAGAAAATATTCTGGATTAATTCCACATCGGATGATTCTTTCCCCGCTGCGGGAAATTTTTCGATCTCGGCAGGTTGATTATTAACTTTTTTGTTGGCATTTAAAAGTGTAAAGAAGGAATCTTCAAGCAGCAAACTAATTGCTATTTGTATTAATGAAAACGACACTCAATATTCTACAGTTAAAATAAAAGAAAGTCTATCTTTTTTTTTTTTTTTTTTTAGTTAGAAGCTTTTTATTGAAATTGGATTTATCATCGTGTCTTGGTGCCACGTTAAAAAAAAACAGAATTGTCCACTTCAACCTTTAATCGCAATAACTCAAGCCGAGTGGTGTTGAGTGGATAAGGCATGAGCCGCTGGCACCCACGGTCAAGTTTACTGCTTAAACAGTGCTGGGTGATCCGTTTAGAATATTAGATGTGCAAATCTAAAGAGTTATAAAAGGAAAAGAAAAACAAACAAACAAACAAACAAAAAAAAAGCAAGAGGTTGGGGGGGGGATAGCTATTTGGATTTTGAGGTCCTACGTGTGGGGGCCCAGGGCATTCGTCCCGCCATGCCTCTCTACTTTTACGGCACTGGTCAGAGTTAGAATCCCGACCTGGTCAAGTAAGTAATAGTTATTCTAAAAATTAATATGAGTCCACATGCCATTTCTGATATTTGTTAACAGCACATTTAAATACATTTACCCATTAAAATTATTTCTATTAAAAATTGAGGATTTTTTTTAACAGTTGAATATTTTTTTACTGTGGAGCACGACAAGGCATAAAATGAAAAAAAAAAAATTCTTGCAAAGACATGCTATAAATAAATGACATCATTCTCTGACATTAAGAAAATTTTAGAGAAAAATATAGGTATTTGCAAAATTTTTAAATATTCAAAATATTTTCAGAAGCATTCGCAACCAATATTCTTAGTCATTAGTTTTTGTATAAGCATTCGTTAAGACATAAAATTCATAGATCCGATTTTTAGAAACTTTTAATAGAAATTAAATTTTTGTTATCGTATCTTTGTATCTAGACGTCACGCTAAAAAAAAAAAAAAGGCGCCTCCACTTTATTAAAGTGTGCGAGTGAGTGTGACACCCTGACTTTTCTAGAAAATCCTGACTTTTCTAGAAAGCTGTCATCGTGTCTTTATATCACGTTACAAATACGAAGCTGTGCTTTTTTTTTCAATCAAAAGCTATGCTTTATACTTACAAATCAAACATGCCTTTTATTTGTAACTAAAAAGCAGAAAACAAAAATTTAAGTAAAAAAATTATCTTATTGTCTTATAGTCAAGTGTTATTAATTATTATAATCTTGTTTTGTTTGTGAATAAACCACTGTTATTTGTCAATATGGTTGTAGCCATTCCCCCAAAATACGTGAATTATAACTACAATGGGACTAAATATTAGACAATCAGTAATCAGTCTGTGCATTGAAACTCACTGTCTAATGTTTCTGCAGTACATTATTTAACCTTATGATTATCATTGTTTTAATACATTGTTTAAAATTGCATTAAATTCATTCTCTAAATAACTTGTTTAAGCACTTATTTGGAAATTATAATTTCAACAATTATTTTCAACAATTCATTTAACATTGTTGATGCATACCAGTTAGCCCAATGTTTACCGTTTTTTAAATGCATTGTTAAGCATAGTGTACATTGTCCAGATTTGCTTTTGTACATATTTTGGCATTCATTTCAAGAATTACTTCAATCTGTTGAGACGCATTCCTTCACATTGTATTTGATAGTACAACCCTATGCAAGGGCGGATTAAAGGGGAGGGGCGGAGCCCCCGAGAAGAAAGAAATTAATGTAAAAGATCCTATTTTACTTCCATAAAATTGATGTATATGTCATAATCTTCCATAAAATTGATGTATATGCCATAAAATTGATGTATATGTCATAATCTTTTAACTAACCGCCCCCCCCCCCGACAAACTTGCAATAATCCACCACTGACCCTATGTTTAATATTATTTCGAAATAGCCTTAATCTCATTCTTTAAACACATTGTTTTAGCACATATATAGACAATAATTTCAACAATCATTTTCGTTTGCTCAGACTCTTTAATTAATATTGTTATAGTTGATAATCCAACACTACACGTTCAACATTTTCTCCGTGCATTGTATTAAATGCATTATTTAACCCCTTGCCTGTGACGCCAGTTCGGGCAAATATAACGTTTTCTCAATTATATTCCCCCGGCAAGGGGTTAAACACATCATTCTAGTATATATTTACACATTAATTTCCACAATTCTATATACTCAGCCCCTTTATTTACATTGTTGCAGTAGACCAGCGCAAGATTTACTGTTGTTGTTTCCTCAGATACAGTAGTTATTTATTTAATTTTTAGAATAATAGTGAACTCATTCTCTTTAAACACATTGATTTAGCACATATTTAATGGAAGTAATTAAGCAATTACTTCCGTTTGTTTAGACTAATTGTCTAATATTACTACAACATATCATTTAACACAATATTTTGTCCTTGATTCAATGCATAGTTTAGCATAGCACTGACCTCTAAACACATTGTTTTAGTACATATTTAGTGAGCTGCCCAAGTGGTGTAGTGGCTAAAGAATCATTCTATCACGCCTTGGGTCCGGGTTAGAATCCGGGCTTGGGCATGGTGTTAACTTGTCCGTCCCTTCATAGAGAGTAACTGGCCGTCCAGTGGGTGCTCTCATAATAAAATGGCCAGTGATTCGGGCTTCAGTAGTGTCGAATCATGATGAGCATGTGCTAGCCCATTGAAAAAAAAAATATATATTTAGTGATTAATTTCAACAATTATCTACCTTTGAGCCTATCTTTAACATTGTTGAAATAACAATTTGGCCAAATGTTTACCGTTATTTCAATTTGTTGTTTAGCATAGTGTTAAACTCATTCTGTATAAACATTGTTTTAGCAAATAATTTGGCATTAATTTCAACAATCATTTCCATTTATTGAGATTCGTACGTTTCATACTTTGAAGTAAATAATTTAGCCCAAGTTTAATATTGTTTAAATGATTTGTTTAGCATTATATTGAGCTCATTCTTGAGGCACATTGTTAGAACATTTTGTGAATAATTTCAACAAACTCTCGTTTGTTAAGACTCTTTGAGTAATATTGTTGTAGTTAATAATCCAACCCCAACTTTAGCATTGCTTCAATGTATTTCTATTGAATACATTCTTTAAACACATATTACTGCATTAATTACGTTCACTTGTTAACTCATTGCTTAGAAATGTTGTAGTAGATAATTTAGCCCAATGTTCACCATTGTTTCAATGTATTGAAATGATTATTTTATGTTGACATTAATGTCGACAGTTACTTTCGTTTGTTGAGATTATTTACTTAATATTCTTATGATGCATTATTTAGCCAAATGCTTTCAATGACGTGTTTAGCATAGTATTTCATAATATATCCACGTAATCTAAAGTTTATCACTGTTTCAATGCATTTCTTGAAGTTACTCTTTAAACACACTGTTTTAGCATATATTTTTGCATTGAATTCACCAACTACTTGTTAAAACTCATCGTATAAGGATGTTTAAGTAGACCATTTAGTTCCATTTGTACCGTGTTTCAAAGTATTATGGATGCATTCGTAAAACTCGTTCGTTTTAGCATATATTTTTGATTCATGGTGAGCAATAATTCCTCACCCCGTTAGATTTTTATTGTGGGGTTTTCTCAAAGACAGTTTTCCAAACATGCAAACATTGACGAATTAAAGCAATTCGTAACTGAAAAAAATCTCGTGAATAACATCTACGAAGTGTGTGAAAAAAATTAGTTCGACTTGTTAATTTTTGGCATTAGAAATGGTGAAGAACATTTTCAATATTTGCTGTAAGGAATGTCAATGTAAAAAATTTTAAATTATATTTTTCAAACATAAAATTATCGCAAAATTAACATTGCTCGTCTCCATTTTTGTTTTACCTCACAAATAAAGTTGTAACAGTCCAGCAGTCAGTGTTGGAAATTGTTTCTCACACTCAAACAAGGTTCAAAACAATTATACTTCAGTCTTCGAATATCTGCTACATCCGTCAGATTTAAGTGTAATAATAAAAAGCAACGGGTACTTTTTTAAATTGATCATCCTGTATTATACAATTACCAAACGAAATACACCAATGAGGAGAGGCACAGTCATCGGCACTACAGATCAAGGGCAGATTAAAAGGGGGGGGGGGGGGCGGATGGGGTGACCGCCCAACCTCCCCTAGAAATAAAGAAATTAATATATATGTCAATCTTCTAACTAACCACCCCAACCCGACAAAATTGCATTAATTCGCCACTGCTACAGATTTTGATGAAATGTTGATAAGTCCAGTAAATAGGCAGGGCTTCTACCCTGCAAAAGGTCGAATTGTTCTTAATCTTTCATATGCAGTATAGGATGATTGGTTGGTTAGAGAAATATCCAAATTTCCACAGTTTTCACTGCACCGTTCCCGCTCTCATCTCGTGAAAACGTTCAAAAATCCGTTCGTTTTTTTTTTTCAGTTTTACACCTATAACGTATTTCCGGAACATTTTAGTGCAAAAAGGTCAACTGTCGATCGGTAGAAGGCAAATTTTCCCAGTAACGGAACTGTAAAGCTCTCTCTCTCTCTCTCTCTCTCTCTCTCTCAAAAAAAAAAAAAAAAAAAAGAGGCTAACATTTCGTTCTAAACAAAATTTTGAGTTTAGTTTGTTTCCATTTTACATAGCAATAACTCTAACACTTCATTATACAGTAAAAGTACCCGAAAATATCTTGTAGAGAATGCAATTACCTACAAAATCCATGTATATACAGTGGTGGCCAAAATTGTAGACACATTTTGAATTTTTTGTTTTCTAACTTTGTTTGCTTATAAAAAATGTTATGTTTCACAAAATGCAAACTCTTCTATATCTTTTTAAAGGGAATTCAATACGGATTTAAATACGCAAAAAAAAAGAAAAAAAATTAAAATATTTGAAATACAAAAAAAGTTAAGCGACAATAAATATCGAGTTTCCAAAAGTGTCCACAATTTTGGCCACCACTGTATACGTTATTTAATGACTGTTGCAATGGCGTGGATGTAAATTTACAGAAAAACGGAAAAGTGGTGTTTTTCAAGTTTAGTTAAATTCTTAGTTTTTTGCTAATTATTTTAAAACTAGGGTTTTTACTTCACAATTAAAGAATGTAAAATTCGGCGTCGAATGAGAACTTAAAAGTTTGATTTTAATCCAGTAACATGGTCGAAATTGACGGTCGGAAAGTTTTTGAAAAAACTACTTTTAAAACTTTGATACATGATTATAGACTGGGGCCCCAAACAGGTATAGTAACACACTTTAATTCTTTATCTGCTAGAGATAAGTGGGCAGAGGCATATATAAGTTTTCATTTCAAATGGGGGCCATTCCAGATTCCAGTATTTCTTTTTAGCACTACAGTGCTATTAAATCAAACTGGTTTTTTCACGTCGACAGAACTCGTCCACACAATTTGTCACGGCAGGACACTTTTCGAATGTGTTTGCCAGATAACTCTGAATGGCAGGATAAAATGTTGAAAGTCGAACAAGTTTTGCGATTTTTGATAATTGATCGCCAAGTTAAGTTTGGTGCCAAAAAAATAAGTCATCTGAACCGAACCAAGCTTGGCGATATCTTCCAAATTCGGCTAGAAAGTGGCAAACGCGACAGTTTATTACAAAGGAAAAGTATAGTTAGAATATGCTTGGCGAAGATTGTAAAATAGTTTTAGTATACGATTTTAATGTAGATTTCAATTCCGTGTTTTATGGAACAGGAAAAACAAATACGGTGCACTCAGGGAACACGATACTTTCCAAATGGTACTTATAAAAGTGAACTATAGTTTTAATATGCCTGACGAAGATTGTTTAAACACTTTTGGTAGGCGATTTCAATTCGGAAGAAGTATTTGTGGAACAAGAAAGACAAACACTGCACACTCATGGATTACGATGCCCATTCCAAGCAGTATTTAAAATAGTGAAGTATAGTTAGAATTTAGCTGAGGAAGATTGTCAAACAGTTTTGGCAGGCGATTTTAACATAGATTTCGATTCCAAAGATGTGTTTTATGGAGCAAGGATGAAAAATACGGCACACTCATGAATAATGATACACTTTCCAACTTAATGGAATAAGGAAGAGAAATAGGAACGACGTATGGATTATGATATGCTTTTAATATATAGCACTTTATTGTGTATTTAAAATATGAAAGTGTTTCAGATTTTATTTATTTATTTTTGTTTTGGGGGAAGAGGGAGCGAGGCGGATATTATCTGGACAAAAATTGTTTGACAACTATGACCTCATAACTATTTTTACCAGGGATGCAGAATATGCCGTTCGGAGAAATTCTGAAGCACCGGGGGAATTTTTGCCCCGAATTTATTTAAATAATAATAATAATTAAAAAAAAAGTAAAAAAGTTACATTTTTGTAGAGATGCATTTCTTATCAAAAGAAGCTAGCCTGTTGAGAACGGCAGTTTCTCATACGCTCATTGCTCATTCCCGTCGTTCCAAAAGAACATAGTGTGACGACTCTCTAATGTCACCCATCCACAGGCGAACCCACGGAGGGAGCTGTGGGGACTAAAGCCCCCTAAAGAAGGAGAGTTAGAGGTGAAAAGCTTTAAAAATTGAAACTTATCGTCTTTAAATTATTTCTAAAATATTTTTTACAAAAAAAGGCATGAATTTTTAAATAAGTACTTAGTGTATGAAACACAATTAAACTTAGTTACATCACTGAAAAGATCCGTTTATTATTTACGACTCTATAACAATTTTCATTGATAGGAGCAAGTCAAGTGGTACTGAATATTTTGACGTTATAAAAGATTTGTAACTATAATCGATGTCACTATAACCGAGTTCCCCCTAAACTAAAATCCTGTGTGCGCCACTGCACCCATCAATGCAACTTTACTTTTCCATTCAACAATTATTAGGATCTTGACGCGAATACATCTTTAAATTTGTTTCCATAGTGGGAGGGAGGCAATTCAGGAAACTGATGATGACAAAATCAGGGCCTTACAGTTTGATGTTGTAGCTACATATCTATCATCCACATCCAAAATTTAACTACACAACTCGATAGCTAAAGGATCCAAGAATTCGTTCGGTGAGTGAGGACTGTGACGCATCGATTGCGACGGAGGGGGAAATGTCGCCATTTTGCAGTGTCACATGCCCGTTTAGTATACATTTTGACTCGGAGAAGCTAGAACGTTCGTTTGTGCTTCAATCATCAGCTCTCATTAAGATCTATCGATTGCGAGTATAAAACATTAGTGTGATATAGTTCAGTGAATATATTTAGTGGTAAAGTAAAAGATACAATGTCGACCTCCTACGTCGGCCAGGTGGTGTAACGGCTTAAGAACCATTCTATCTTGCTTTGGGTCCGGGTTCGAATCCCGCCTTGGGCATGGATGTTAACTTGCCTGCTCCTTCATAGGGGTAACGCTGGCCACACACTGTGTGCTCCTATAATAAAATGGCCACAATATCTTCGGGCAGTTGCAGTGGACAATGCCTAATTGGCAAGTGCCCTCACGTTGGGAGAAAAAAAAATGTTGGCCTATATTCGTTGAAAAGCCAAATCAAAATATAGAGAATGTTTATGGTTGGAAAGAGCTTCTCAAGAGCAATCCAGTGATACTCATAAAACACCATATGACAGAGTGAAGCGGTGCAGGGAACATAAAAGAATGAAGGCATCTGAGTGGATAAACGACAGGCCAGTCTCGTTGCCTACATGTATTCACATAAAACACACAGCCGTGCCCACAACCTTTTTTTTTTTCTTTCTTACAGTTCTAACAGTTTAATCTAATTTTCTGCATCCTTAGCTTGTAAAACATCAGAGAAATTAAAAACTCAATTATTTTTACTGGAGTCATACAAAACCTTAGTATAAATATGGGTTAGGACCCCCTAGAAAGACCCCTTCCGGAGGGGACCCCACCTGTTGGCTTAGATCTCGCATGCAGATAACTGCCCGTAATCCCACCACCACAACAAAATCAGGTAAAGCATCCTCAAATACATTATAATATGGCTGATAATGCTCGATAGCTGATTTATTTTAAATCTTATTGTTACTAGAGTTACCATAAAATATTCTAAAATAATAGTTTTATTATTTTCGGTAATTAGAAATTTTTTGTACAGGCATCACATGCAAACTTAAAAAGTGTCACTACTTGAATATTAACAAATGAAATTTTTCATTAATGTAGTACTTTTTCCTATTTTATTTTGAACACATTTTCAACTTCATCATTTACTTACCTTTAATGGATAAAGAATTACAGTGCGCTATCATGTTTTTGGGACAGCCTGTACACTAATAAAGTTTGACAATAAGTTGTTACCAAAGGTGGGCTCATAAAAATAGAGTTTACACAATTAGTCTGATTAAATTTTAGACAATGATCCTTATTGTGTGTATTTATATAATCCATAGAAAAAAAATATAAAAAAGACACCAGTAGATTCCAACCAAAGAACTAATGTTTTGCAGCTGAAAGTGTTACCACAAAATCCCCCATTTTTAGGAACTCACTGTCAAAATTATTGGTATACAGCCATTTATCAAATCTTTTATCACAACTTTCTCAAAACTACTTGAGTTGGCATTCCAATACTACTACTACGACATTTTTCTTCAATGAAGGTCCTCTGAATTCGTCAAAATAAATTATGCCTATTTTCATGTTACTTTCTTATCATGCATATTTTCTAATAAAAAAAAAAAAAAAAGAAAAGAAACAGCACTGCACATACTGCGAGAGAGAAATAATAATGATTAAAAAAAAAAGGCAACTTTTGATTTTGAGAAAAGGACGTACGAAACGGAATGCTTTGGAACCACGACAACAACAACAAAAAATAAAACAGTATCTATATAAATAAAATTAGATTTTTGTCTGTACATTTCTTGGAATTCAAAAATTTTGCGATTTCTATCCGTTTCAAGCACCCGGGAATCCGATGCGACCCCCAAAAAAAAGTTTGTCTGTCTGTCATTCTGTCAGTGACGCTTTTTTTGTTTAAGCATCACGTAAAAACGACTGAAGCGAATGATATGAAATTGGGTGTCATGATAGGTGGTCACTCAACTTAAAACATAGGCGTCGAATTTTTAAAAAATCTTGATTAGATTTTCAGATTTTGCGAAAATCGTTTCAAACTGCGTAAATTTGTGTTTAAGCATCACGCAAAAACGACTAAAGCGAATGATATGAAACTGGGTGTCATGATAGGTGGTCACTCAACTTAAAACATAGGCGTTCAATTTTTAAAAAATATTTATTGGATTTTGAGAAAATCGTTTCAAACTGCGTAAATTTGTGTTCAAGCATCATGCAAAAACGACTGAAGCGAATGATATGAAATTGGGTGTCATGATAGGTGGTCACTCAACTTAAAACATTGTCATCGAATTTTTAAAAAATCTTGATTAAATTTTCAGATTTTGCGAAAATCGTTTCAAACTGCGTAAATTTGTTTCAAGCATCACGTAAAAACGACTGAAGCGAATGATATGAAATTGGGTGTCATGATAGGTGGTCACTCAACTTAAAACATAGGAGTCGAATTTTTAAAAAATCTTGAATGGATTTTGAGATTTTGCGAAAATCCTTTCAAACTGCGTAAATTTATGTTCAAGCATCACGTAGTAACTGCAAAGGTGAAAAAATGATATTTGGAGAAATGATAGATGGTCATTCACCTTAAACTATAAGTATCTAATTTAAAAAAAAATCGATCAGATTTCGAGATTTTGCGAAAATCGTTTAAAGCTGAGTGAATCTTTGTTCCCGCATTACGTAATAACGACTAAAGCGAATAATATGACATTTGGTCACATGATAGATGGTTGCTCAACATAAAGTATAGGTGTCCAATTTTTTAAACATTTTTATTAGATTTTGAGAAAATTCTCTCAAAATACGTTTATATTTCTTCAAGCATCACGTAATAACGAATGATACGAAATTTAGTGATATGATAGGTAGTTGCTAATCTTAATTTATAGGCTTTGAATTTTTAAAATATTTTGATTACATTTTGAGATTTTGCAAAAATCGTTTTAAAATGCTGAAATTTTGTTTCAGCATCATGAAATAAAGACTGCAGGGAATGAAACGAAATTGGGTGACAGGATAGGTTGTCACTCAACTTAAATTATAGGCTTCAAATTTTTCAAAAATGTTGATTAGATTTTGAGAAAATTATTTCAATATGCGTAAATATTCGTTCGCGCATCACGACTAATTACGACTAAAGCGAATAAAATGATATTACTTAGTTACTCTCTAACCTGTAATATTTTAACAACACATAAAAATTATAACTTCGCTTTCTTTACTTTGGCAACATACAGAATGGATGTACATTCTGTGTACTCCTACAATGCTGACGAAAGTTCTTGCTTTTTGGAAATTAGCATTCAGTACTAACTCGTCAAGGACGGGTACTTCAGCTAGTTAAAGAATAAAGAGAATCACATTACTTCTTGAAGTAAGTAATAATTAACAGAGAAAACTGAATTTTGTAAAATAGGCAACATGTAATAAAAATTAATGCCGGAATGCTTTTCTCTCCCCCCCCTTTTTTTTTTCTTTAAATTAGAAAATATGCATTTTAGAATATAACAAGACACCTATATTCAGGCCGTAGCCAAGAAAATATTTATAATATGTGGGAGTGGGGTTGTCAAGTCTTATGTTTCAGTGTGAGCATCTTTTCAATACGCTTCCACATATAGTAATTTATGTGCCTGAAAGTTATGGCAGTAAGGGGTTTGAATCTACAAAACCTCCCAAGGCTATGGCCTTGCCTATATCTGAGCCTTACACATCAGTCAAAAAGTTGACCATTTTCAATTTATTTGCCTCACTTTTTCAATAATTTTTGGAAAGATATAAAAGATTAAATTACAATTCAATCTTAAGCAGAATAATACCTTGAAAAATGATGATAATCTTACTAAATTATTTTGTTAATCAATACATCACTGTTAAGAAAAACGCTCTTCTAATAAGCTCATTGACAAAAGGAACTTAAAAAAATACTCTTTTATCCAAGTTTGTGAACAAATATTCATCACTATGGTAACATCTATGTCCTTTTCATATTCACAAATTCGTGAACAAATATTCATCACTATGGTAACAGCTATGTCCTTTTCATATTCACAAATTCATGAACAAATATTCATCACTATGGTAAGAGCTATGTCCTTTTCATATTCAATACAAAAAAAAAAAAAAAAAAGTATTTTTTAAGCTTTCTTTAATTCATATTCTGGAAATTGCATCAAAATCACAAACTGTATACAAGCTGTGGAATTACTTCTAGTGTGACAATTTTTTTTCAATACAGGCTCTTGAATTTATTCAACATTTTTATATTTGTGGTATCAAAATGACATCTATCTCAATTGCAATATCTTCCTTGGCATCAAATACTTCAGCTAAGAAACCATGCAGCTGAATCTTCGTTGCATGCTTCTCCTCAACCTGTATTCAGTGCCTCCATCTTTTTCCTGTTATTGCCGTTTGGCATGAGTCTTGAACAATCCTGTTACGACAGTTGCTATATTTTTCAAACATTTTACTAGACTGATGAAAAAATTTGAATTTATTGTGTTGGATAACATCACTAATACTTATGTTGTTGACAACAATTCCATTCATGACAAGTAACCACAGCTAGGCTTAAGCAATATGTTGTTTGTTTGTTGCATGTAAAGCTGTAATCTTTCCATTATATAGTCTTTTGGGAGAAGCTTAAACAAATCTACAGAAATTGGTTTAAATTAAAACTTTTTATGCTTGATTTATGTATTGTTAGCTAAGATACATTAGAATGTAAAATTTGACCACAAAACATACACTGTTAGTTAAATAAGAGAGTGCAAATATCTATATTGTCACAATTTATATTTATATAAACCACTGTATTAAAAAAAACAAAAAAAAAAACAAAACAGCTCAACAACATAATCTTTATTACAAATCATTATATATACATATATCCATAAACTTTTCTCGTGTATCACATGAAAATTGCAAACTCAAGTAACAATCCACAAGATTTTTAGTTTGTTTTACAAGAAAATATAGAGAACAAGACACTTCGTTCTGAAGCATACATTAAAAAAATTAGAAATTTTGAAGTGACAGTTTTCTTTACAATTGAGAAATACATATACAACATACATATAGATATATATTACTTGGAATACTGTTAAGCAGTAATTAACAGAAAGCAAAAGCAATCACATTGTTCTCAAAATTACTCACGATACAAAAATTGCCATGTGCAATTAACTTTTAAAGACCTTGTTCAAATATTATGATGAATACTTTAAACTCATGTGGATTTCATGATTCCTATCTGTGTTATGTGTACATAACTCATTCTTACACAGTGAAGCACAGATAAGACGAAAAGCACAAAAATTTGAAGTGTAATCAGGTTTAAAATAAAAGAAAAGGAGGGAGGATTTTTGTAATACTAATGCTCTTAAGCTTCTGACTGAATAACAAAAAATACCATACAGTAACATTAATATTCAAACACTGCATTTTTAATCTGTATTAAGAAAAGAAAATTACAGAGAAAATGTCCATACACTGCTGTGATGAACATGGTGAATATACATATAGTTTTTTATTCACAGGGTTAAAACTTAGTATAGTCCATTTCTTTTACACATTTAAAAATTTTGAAACACACACTCATAAAAATAGCAGATGTACTCCAATTCATACCACACTCCTCATTAGGAATAGATATTGGGAGGGGAAAAAGGGAAGGGAGAAAAAAAAATTAGGAAAAACTCATTAGGAAGGGAGAAAAAAAAATGCATGCCAATATCAATTCCTATTGAAATTAAAATGTATCTGATACTTTTAATTTACACAATATAGAATTTTCACCAAAAAGCATTGAACAATATCAGCCAATGCTCATCAATATAGGACAAGCTCTATTAAATCTCATGAAGCAAATATCTCCAGTTTTGCATATTTCATATTGCCTATATGTTTATGGTTTGTCTTAATAATTTTAAGCAATTTATACTTGATTACCACACCACTTAAATGTTCTGAGAAGAGAAATGCATAATGCATAAAAACATTTCTAAGAAATAACAATAAACATACAATTTCTTTTAATTAAAATATTATTAGAAAACTATTTTCACAAAACGATTTCATTTTCAAGAGTAACATAAAAAAAGTGAAAGAGGAAATCAGTAATATTTTAATGGGGCAACAAGCATTATTTTAACTTAACAAAAAATAAGCATTTATCAATAATCCATTATATAATTTATTGGTAGTTCTTCTCATAATGAAACTCTAAAAAAAACTAAATAACAGGCTGTTTGTAAAACTCTAACTGAAATATTAATACTTAACCTACTCAGATAGTGAAATGTCTAAAGAACATTCTAATAACACTGCAATAAATACTAAAATAAAGTTAAAAGTATTTAACAATTCCATAACCAATTTAATAACATTCCAGAACAGAAACATAACAGAAGCATAAGAAGAAAACTTATTTAATAATTATAGATAAAACCTTTAAAAATAAATGAAGAATCAAAATATAATTCTTGAGATGAAAAAGAGCCAGTTTTACTAAGAATGCATTTATTAAATAGTAAAAACATTTGTAAAAATTTTAAATGCTACACAACCAGTGCTGTACAAATACTTTTTATAAATAAAAATAAAGAAAAACATGCAGATAAAAATTTATTTCTCTCAAATCTGGCTAAATTTTAACCTTTTACAGGCCAATGTTCCCAATTGGAAACATCAATTAAAAAATTTATTGAAAAATTAAATTTTATCAATATTGACTTGAAGAAATTAGCAGATATAGTTAAAAGATAACTTGATTTTTTGAAATAGAATTCGCATTTTTATCATTAGTGGGAAACTAAATAAAAAATCATAAAAATAGCCATTTCCATACGGAGCTATTTTGATACACCCCATTCACACTTATAATTCATACCTTTACTTAAAAATAAATCTTTCATTTATTCTTAATATTTCACTTATTATTTAAACTACTCATAAAAGTCAAAAATGACCAATGTTCTCAATTGGGAACACAGTGATAATCAGGGGGGGGGGGGCAGGGTTACACAATTTAAATGACTAATATCTTTAACTAATGCATTAGAAGGCAAAATATGCAAAAAACTAATTTAAAATATGCCTGGATCTGAATTTGGTCTGTAAAAGGTTAAAAAATAAATGAAGCCATTTACAGTATTTGTACACAAAAACATCAGATCAACTAACACAAACAGAAGAGAACAATCGTTTGCAAAATATCACAAAAGTAATACACATATCACATTTCAATCAGACAATACAAATAAAATAAATACAAATATAAAACTAGAACACAAAAAGAATGAAATCTTCAAAAAGATAATACATAAGCATAGATAAAGAGGAACTAAGTGCAGTCTAGGGAGAATTTTGTAAAGCAGAGGCCTTTTTTCTTAGAGTGAGAAAGGTTCTAGTTTCAGAACTGCCATGAATTAAAGCTTATTTTAGTTTCCCACAGATATCAATGAACAATTTAATTAAAACCAAAATGCTTAGTATTCATATTGTATAATATGTTATAAAAGTTTGAGCATTTTTCTCAGAAACAACCTTCGTATACAGCTACATAAATCTATCATTTTACTTATACAGTCAAATCTCGTTAATTAGTTACGTGGATCAGAAGTCACAAAATTTTATTAAGTATGAAAATGTAGCTTGGTGCAAAAGGTAATAAATAAGCATTAAGAAACAATGGATAATAGCACCAATATAAAAATTAAAATAGCATACTTTAATTTTGTATTGGTGTTATGATATTTTTCTTGATGCTTATTTATTGCTCTGCATATTACATCATCTTTCAAAAGTTCCGACCTTTTCTATACACTTTTCCATATATTGTCCTCTAGGTATTGCATTGCTACTTTTTTTTTTTTTAATCACCCCACTTAAAAGGCCACTTTTAAGAGTGCAATACACAAACTCCATCTCATTTTTTGTGAAGATTCTCTCCAAAAACACATCAACAAATTTTAGAAATTCTTCCAAGGCTAGGTATTTTCTTTTTAACTTTTGTACAATGAGAGATTAAATGTGACAGACTGCTCAATTAAATAATAAGTACTATGTACTGTCTTATTTCTATACTTTCCTTAATTCATCAACCATTTTAATAAATTATATTCTCATTCTACTTATTTATTTTATAATGTAAATTAATCATACATACACTTATTATATAAACATTTAAAATTTAATACAAATTCCACTTAAGAAGTCCCTTTGCTGATTACGTTATTTTTAAGTGGCTCCGAGAGTAGTGTATTAATGAGGTTCGACTGTATATAGTAAAAGTTAATTAAGTTTAAAACAAAAATTAAATTAGTCTGAACTTGAAAATAAGAGGGAAACTTTCACAACATTGCTCGTGTTCAGAAAGTGAGATTTAATAACAACACAATACAAGAAGGCAGTTCTGACAAGGAGTTCTTTTGCTTTAAAAAATAATTTCTTTCCTTAGATACTTCCCCTCATTCGTGAGAATAATATACACAAAGTCTAGAATAAATTGAAGACAAAGAAAAGAGATCTACATTAGCTGAAACAATACCAATATAAAATATATACACAAAATACATTCTTTCTCTCTGTTTAATACATTAAGTTTCAAATATTCTACAACAGAATTAAACCAACACAATACTCATACTGACATATATTAGTAATGCATCAAAATTAACAAACCAAGTCTCACAAGACAAAAACGTGTTACTTTTCTGTATTTATAAATGTGGACAAATGGTATGTCTTGCTTTACATAGAAAGAGCATGCTTTGTTTACTATTTTGCTAAAAGTTTTCAATAAATACACAACTATTAAATCTCTAAAAGATATTAATAATTACAAAAGAAACGCAAGGAATGCAATCAAAATGACATTAGCATTCATTCATATGCTCAATAAAATTAACACAAACTGACCACTGGTACTTAATGAAATAATTAGTTTAAGTAAACTTTTTTATATAATCGAAGTAGAATGTCTATTTCAAGTTAAATTGTAAAACTTATTATGACTAGGAATCTAAACTGAAATAAACAATTTTACTAACTATGCATATGTGGATTCATTAAAATCAAAACATTGTACTGCATAAAAAGAGTAAACTGAAGTTAGTCATAAAGGCGCATGTAATTGAAGTTTTGACAACTCGTCTAAGCATAAAATTATGTATAAAAGAAGATAAATAATTGTAAAAGAAAACATTAATATCATTAAACCCATAATTATTGAAGAAGATAGTAAAATTCTGAAAAAACTTCATTAAAATGTACTTTGAACCAACGAAATTAAAGGTACTTAAAAATAACAATGCTAATTTAAACAAGCATATATTTGTGAGTCTGATGAAAGTAAAATATAGATTTTGGTAATGCAAAACAAAGTATTTTTAAAACACTAATATCAATACTCGTATAGTTGGTAAGAAAAAAAAAAAAAAAAAAAAGCATTAAAAGAGAGAAGGGATAACACACAAATATACCTGTTAAAATTTTAAATCAAAAGAAATTTTAAAAAAAGCTTTTGTAGCGATTAAGATTTGATTTCAATAAGTTATAAAACCAAATATAATAGCACATTTTTAAAAATAAAGAAGTATTCTAGGGGGACAAGTCTAGCTTGAGATGCTTGGATAGAGTGGAATGTTGGATAAATTCCCCTATATGAACTAAATAATTAAACAAAAAACCTAGGCAATAACAAGAGGTTCATCATCAGAAAATCCACGTATCATTGGCGATTCTTCTTCTTCATCTATTAAAAAAAAAAAAAAAAAAAAAAAGAGTGAACGGTGGTAATAATATAAACAAATATTAATATTATAAATAAAATATTTAGCAGTAATATTTATTTCAATACCACATTCAATATAACATAACAAAATGAATTTTTTGGCAAATGACTTTCAAAAGTCAGGTCAGTATTAGCAGAATTTTTTTTGTATGCAGAATTGATGTAAAAAGTCTTTTTTTTATATATTGTGCCCACTGCTTAATTGGATAAGCCACTTCATTAAATCAAATCACAGAAAACAGAATGGAGTTACTCTTTACCTTGAAACTGCACCCGATATTTTGATCAAACCTGCCAGAAAAATACAGTAAAACCTCAATACAAAGATATTTAAGGGACTAAATAAAATTATTGTTTTAGAAGGACTGTCATTAT
The DNA here is from genome assembly GCA_038373885.1 of Cheiracanthium punctorium. Classification (NCBI taxonomy): domain Eukaryota; kingdom Metazoa; phylum Arthropoda; class Arachnida; order Araneae; family Cheiracanthiidae; genus Cheiracanthium; species Cheiracanthium punctorium. Next base: position 175,187 of record JAWZYV010012675.1, on the reverse strand, counting down.
ATTGAGGAGAGATTTATCATTGCATCGAATATCGTTATAGAGAGGTTTTACTGTAGATGAAAAATTTTTGCAATTTGATACCTGTTTTTTATTGCTTGATCTTTCATTATGTTCTTCCTAACGCCAGCTTTTTATAAACATTTTCACATATGACTGTGCATGTTTCATGTATCTACAAGGCAGGCTAGAATTGGTCTCGGGCATTAGGACAGACACTGTACAGGGTCCCCTCAACTATATGTTTTAACATAAGTTTCTCCTGGTGGGGGTGACACTCATGCACGGGAGGGGGCCACCAGAGGGTCCTATTATAAAAGGGTTTCCGAGGAGATCAAACTCAGGGATGGGAAGTAGCACGTTACCAGTAGCTGCACTACAGTGGTCGCTACTTTTTTCCAAAGTCTGTAGCATAGTGCACTACTTTAACCCTTTCACTACCAATTCTTTTTTCTAAGAAAAGAATGAAATAAGTACTTTAATACACCACTTACAATACAAACATCGATGACATGCTGAAAAAATAAAAAATTACTTACCAGTGGAGGGAGGAATGAGTGGGACAAATATGTCCAATCGGTATTATTTCATGGGACACATGCATCCCAGTGGTACGGATAAAATGACCGGAAATGCAATGAAAAGCTACTGTACTGCCATCTATTGGGGGAAAATTATACTGAATTGTCAGTTATATCAAGGAATACTAGTGGGACATGCATTCATATTAATACAAAGCATATTTATCCCACACGGTCATTTGAAACTAACTGCGGGACATATATGTCCCAGTGGTAGCGAAAGGGTTTAAAAAAAGTAGTGTAGTATGTAGTGAGATACAAAAAAATTTAGTTCATATAGGTAAAAAGCATTCATGTCATTCTTATTGTTACTGAAGTACTGGAAATGATTTTTCATGCCGAACAAATTTGGAAAGGTCTCACTAAATAGATCATACCACTACAGCTTTTCAACAAGAAAGGAAAGCATTTCACCAAGAAGCATGCACAAAGCACACAAATTCTTTCAATATAACCAAATATTTCAAAGGGACATTTCTAAACTTCTAGCAACTGGCTGTGACAGCACGACGGAAATAAATACATGATAATACATACAATTAATACATGATGGAAATGAGGTATCATTCTGTGTTTGGAAACTGAAACTTGGTAGCCCTTCACAATGTCCCCTTCATTTTAATGAAGTAAATGTAAGTCATCTGTTTGAAATTTTAGATAGACAGACAAACATTCAAAATCGTATTCATGTAGTATTGGAAAGGTATACCCATTGCATGTGACACTGCTGGGGACCATTTTTGAAGCTATTGGAAGAGAGTTACTAATTGCTGATAAGCATGATTTAATCACGATTATTAGTAGAGAGTTATTAGAAATACATCAGGCGATTTGACTACGTAATTATTTTAATGATCTGGAAAGTCTTGTACAATTATCTTTATTATATTCATTCTTGATGACCGCAGGAAACAGAATTCTGACCTTTTCTATCCGTTCTCTAATTGAAGTTGAAACAAATCTCTGAATTTATCTTGATTCATCTCTGAATCTATCCAAGTATAAGTTGGTTTAATATGAAGGCTAACTACTTATTGATAGAGCTAGCATGGATGGAATGCTATTTCTAGATAAAGATATTTATTTTCAGATCTCAAAAATTTGTTTATGGAGTAATTTGACAATGTTCATTATTTGCATATTCTGAGAATATCTTCGTATGTATGATGATGGATAATGACCATTCAACATAGATTTTCCTGCACCCCGGATAATAAAGTCTAGATTTAGAGAGTCATCTTCCTACGAAAAGTTTATTATTATTAGTTATTATTACTTCTTCATCAACTCCCATTACACTTTAACTGGCAAACTAAAATCCATTTAACATGGGGAAAAGAAAAAAAATATATATAACTAGGGTTTTGTTTACTTTTCATGTCACACTCGGGTAGTTGATTGGTATATGAATATAGTGACAGAAGTATTAGCTTCAGTTATGGGTCAGAGCAGGTTTTCTTAAATTGAGCTCTGCATGAAGATAGCTGGCCCTCTGCCAAAAAAAAAAAAAAAAAAAACAACTCGATGCCTTAGATTAACTCACTGCTCTTCGATTTACATATGGTGTTTCGTGAAAATTCATAGACCCTCTAAGTGCTCCATTCAAGAAAAAGTATAAGAAACACTGGTTTTGACAACAGACAATTTTACTAGACATCCACATTTTTTTTTAACAATCGATTATACCTGAATTCGATCACAAGGTTAGTTTACGGCTCTTCCTGTTGATTAAATGCAAGAACACTTTTCACATCGGCATGCGAGAACATTGTATAGTTACTATATTCATATCAAATATTGTGTTGTATTGCTGTGGTATTGTATTATATTGCACTGTTCTGTAGTAACTAGCAATTACTTAATAATGCTCAAGCAAATAAATCTTGTTTTCATATCATAATTCATTAATATCTAGTGTTTATACTATCAATATTGCATGCTTGATTGTCTTTCTACAGCACATGAAAAAGTGCATTTTTCATCATAAAATAGAAAATTTGAAGGGCGATGCAGAGGCAGAACAATACTGATAGAAAAGTAATGTACAGTGTGTAATTAAGCCCAGTAGGTTCTTTTTTTTTCACAAAATCAGAATAACAATGGTAAAAAAATATTTTGTTTTCTACACCAATCAAAAAGTATCGACTTTTACCCAAATTCTGAAAATTCAAGTACGGTGAAAGAGCAGAAGATATCATCCGATCACAATAATATTTTACACTGTTTTTATTGAACCTAGAACCCTTTTCTGTACCATTAGAATAGCAATTTCAAAAAACAAAAAAATTGTTTTTTTGGCCCACCCCTATTGATTACATTGTGCTATTGCTCTTTCTTGCGAGCATTCGAGTTGTTACTTCAAGGACCCCTAATTGATGTACATACACAAATGAGGGTATGCTTTGTCTGCAGCCTCTCACTATTGTTCTAACTCTCTCCTCCTTTGTTATTGTTCCGGATATTATTTGTACAATCACCACAAATGTTATACACAAACATATAACATTTAAAATTAAGTCAGCACCAGGGATAGACAAAACACACAAAAGAGAAGATGAAGAGAGAAAAAACTGAAAAAAGAAAAGAAAGTAAACAAAGACAGAAAAATAAGAAGGAAAGAGAGGAAAGGTGGTATGATATGTCCAGAGTTTGATTATACTTAGATGGGGCCCCATGACACTATGTTACTTTGAGGGCCCCTTTGTTATTACAAGCATTTTAACCCATAACAGAAAATATTTTCAAAATTTTAAAAACTGAATGTTAAAATTATGTACATATTTATACTTGAGCAAGATTATATATTCAAAAATTATTTTTATTTTAAGATTTGCAATCCATTTGTATTATTAGCTCATATGAACACTATGTCAGGGATGGGATTACATGGCATGCATGCCAAGTTTGGCATGGTAAAAATTTTCCTGGACTGACAAAAATTTGTAATTTTCTTTTCTTCTTTAAAACATAAAACACAAGGCACTGGTACTTGAAAAAAATTGTCTTTCAATTAACTGTTGCTTTGGTACTTTGATCAAATTGTATTTACCATCCAAAAAGTATACCTTCAAGTATATCTAGCGAGCTGTCCAGGTGGTCAAGTGGCTTAAGAACCATTCCATCATGACTCGGGGGTCTGTCCCTTCATAGGGAGTAATTCTGGCAGCCCACAGGGTGCTCCCATAATAAAATGGCCAGTGGTTTGGAACTTAGTAGTAGCAAAGAGGTTAATGCCTAAAAATGCCCACCCATTGGAAAAAAAAAAGTATATCTATGATGGACAATTATGAAGTAGATATTACAGGAAATTTTTTTGTTGTTGTTGGTGTTTGTTTTTTTAATTATTATTTCAGTATATATGTATTTCTAACCTAGATAATCAGGCTCTGGGTATGTCAGAGAGAGATCAGGAGGAGCAACTTTAATTTGCAATTGTATTGATGCCTAGTCTGTGATTCCCAAGCATGTATTTCCCCCCGGTGACTCAAAATGTGGTTGAGATATCCTTGCACCGATATTGTCTTCAAGTTCTCACAGACACTGCTGAGTATCACGTTTGTGTATATCTGAGTTTGTGCATAACAAGCCTAAATGTAAAAGAAAAAGTAGCAGCATTGAACTTTATATTAAGACTGGGCCCATTGGTGGATCAAGAGGGGTATGTTCCTTTCCCAGGTGAATCAAGTTTAGACCATAAAAGATCGATGAAAGAAGAAAAATACATTTATAAGAAAAAGGTATGAAAAAAATGTGTGCCCCCATTTTTCATGTTGGGGTCACTATGGATGACTCAGCTCCACTCCCTACTACAAAAATGTAGGGTCTACTCTTAGCATGCACATACATACACACGAAAAAAGTTGAAAAAAAAAATGCCTCATTAAAGTGTGCCATAAAAAAAGCTCACAATATTGAAGGGATTTTGTTAGCCCTATCAGGCATTAAAGTTTTATTTTCGGTTTTGTTACCATACTTTGCCAAAAACATTTCATTTAAGCATATATGTAAACATAAAGGAAGCCTATGCGTTCACATTTATATAATTCTAAAACTTACCTTCAAAAACCTTTTATTTGCCGTGATTCAATATTGGCTCATTAATTCATGGCATTAATTTACTTGTAACGCCTTTAAAACTTACTTACCTCATTGGTTCTTAATGTAAATGTTCCAACGCACTTACATTTTTGGATTTTGCAAATTAAGAATGCTTTTTCTGATGTCACCATGTGCTGCTTCCCACGGCACATGCTGTGATTGCTTCTCTCCTGGTAAGGGTGACCTTGAAATAACTTACCCCATACACCATAGCTGGTATAAAAATAGCAGATAGAAACTTTGAAGTTGGCTCGCTCACACTTTCTTAGTTCAGCAACGTATAAATGTTTGTGGTGTTATCAAGCCAGGACTGGCTTGAAAATTAGATTTACGTGCCTTAAACCGTATTTAACTATTTTAAAGCTGTTGGGGCCCCTCCACTACACCACTGTTTAAAGGCGTAAGATTACTGGGAAATAATCAAATTACTTTGATACATATTACTCTGATATATATCAAATTACTCTAATTACAAAGTAGTATATCCAATATTGGGGGCCTCGCTGGAGCCCTAAGCAATCAATGACCAGCCGACCTGGCCAATCCAGGCGTTATTGAAGGCTCAGCCAAGCACTTGCCACATCTTATCTTTTAAAAGAATGATTTTTTTTTTCTTTTTCAGTGAGCGATAACACTAAGTGCTACTAATTATGTTTGAAAAAGTTTCTTTTTTGTTTTTCTATTTGAAATGTATTAGTCTTTCTGGGTCAGTAACCGGATGAATGACTTTTCCCCAGTTATGAATGCTGAAACCAATAAAAATCCTTTTTTGAAAGCAAAAAATGTTTATTTTTATGTACAGAAACAAATTTTTTTTAAAATTCAAACTTCATTATTATTATTTTGGAAAAAGTTTTCCTTGGTGCTTGTGTTTTCTGCACTAAAGCATGGAAATTTCAAGATGGACTTTTCTAGGGGGTTGAGCCATCAATAGTGCCCTAAGTGCTACGGTTCTGAACCAGGTTACTGTAGTCCTGCAATTTTTAACAAAGTGTTTTATCTTTAATAACTGTCATTCTTACAACCTTTTTTTTTTTAAACATATCTACTTTCATTGAGCAAGCTTTTAATCAGCTTCCACTTCATGAAATTCTGCTGAAGTAATAAGTTTCAGAGTTAGTGCTGAAAGGCATGTAAGGAAGTTTTCAGAAATCTTTTAACTTTTATTCAATCTCTCCTCACCTGCCTTTCTGGGTCTTTCGAACAGACTTAGCGTAGAGTAGGAGTGGGTGTGCTTTTAAAAGGAAATACAAGCATACCTACACTTGATCAAAACTATGAAAATATACCCATGCACATAGGCACAGGCAGTTGATATATAGTGAGTCTTCACAATAAGCAAGCCCCACCTCTCTGCCATCTGCGAAAAAAGATAATCAGATGAAAAGGAAGTGTGAGAAAAACTTACGGTTTTCTCGTACGAATTCTGTTGAAACCTGCAAGGCTGCTTCTGAAAGAGTCGCATACCTTTTTAATTATCTCTTTAGCTCCCCCTCCCCCTTTTCAGCCCTCCTCTCTTTCAGAATTTTAGGCAGCTGTTGGGCAGGGAAAGAGATGAATTTGAATGCAGAAGTTTTTTGCATTCAAATTCAAAGTTTTTTTTTTTTTTTTTTTATGATCAATGCATTTGATATATAACACTTTTATTTATGCTTCAAGTTAAATTTATTTATTTTAAGGCAGCCATTTTTTTGGCATTACAGTGAGTTTTTCTAAGTTTGGGAACTCTTTATTATCCTTGTGTTCTGCTATTGTGTTCAACTTCCACAAGAGTACGGATAGTTCTCTAGTATTGCAAGGGGCTTTTCAAACATAAAATTTATTACATAATTATGTTCTATACTCAAAATGTTTTCTGCCTCAAAGAAATGTAAAAACTGGTTAGAATATTTTTTGTGGAACATGAACCTGAGAAAATAAGTTAGTATATAAAAGTTTGTATAAAAAAAGATTCTGACGAATTGATAATCTCCTCCTTTTTGAAGTTGGTTAAAAAGGGATAAAAGGCATAAACATATGCATCCAAGATTTTATTTTAGGAGCTGCAAATATTGCTGATTAGTTTGCAGTGACTTATATGTAATGTACTCTAGGCTGCATTGAATTGAACTTAAATTTTAAGTAAGGAGGATTTGCTTGACTGTAATAAAAGATACAATTCTTGTACCAGGTCAGGGCACTAGATGGAGTACCCTCCACAATAGCTAGCATTACCAACTCTGAAAACTTGTTTTAAAATGGTTTATAAAATATAAAAAAGTTGGAAAGCTTTAAAATGAAAAGCTAATGTACATTTTAAACATGCCGAAAGCAAATTATGTATCAAATGGAAGTACAGTAGACTCTTGACTTATGCGAGGGATACGTTCCATGAACCTTCGTGCAAGTGAAAATTTTGCGGTATAGGATAAGGCAGTGGTTCCCAACCTTTCAACGTTGTGCCCCCCAACAAAGGCTAACTTACGATGGCAGCCCCAACCTCACATTTTTCAGCATACATTCAGTTTTTTATTCTTTAAGAATGAACATTTTAAGCAAAAATAGATAGATTTTTGAGTGAAAATATGAATAAATAATTTTTAAAAACGTGCATCACTCTTGCTCTTTGGTTTTTCTCATGCACCCCCTAGGGGTGTGTGCCCCAACAGTTGGGAAATGCTGGGTAAGGGTATATATATGACTTTTTAAAACACATACACAATTATTTTAGACACCTACAAACATTCTTCAAACAATTTTAAAGCGTTCCCTAATTAATATAACCATTTCTCAAATAAAATAATGAATTTTAGTGCTTCTTACTAGAAAAATTTGTTTTAGCTTTAAGATATGTGCTCATGAAAAACTTGTATAAAATGCAATTTGTGAAATTCAAATTATGTTGTAATGCAAGTCCACTGTATGTAATGAAAATTATCAGGTACGTGCTAGCTAAAATTACATTTTGGAGCAATTTGTGGAATGAAAGAAAGACGTTTTTGGAGGAATTTGGAGCACAAGTTACTTTTGGAGCAATTTGGAGTACGAGAGTGACAATTTTAAAACACATAAGTCATTTTTGGAGGAGGTGTAAAATTGCTGTTCAATTTACAGGTAGCATGCAAGTCAGGGGCATATTTATGCAGGGGCGAGAGTGTCTGGGCTCCCTCCAAAAATGTAAAGCAATCATCAAAACATTTATATTAAACGTAGTAACAATAAGGTTTAATAATCCGGATTCACCCCCCCCCCATTTGAAGTAGAAACTTATATACACTACTGATGCAAGTTAAAGAAAATGAATGATTGCTTACCTGTGATCACTCGCTAGCACAGGCAGTTGGGCAATAATGCATCTTAATCACCATTAAATATTTATTATATCTTTTGAATATAAAAGCTAACTATAAAAAGACAATATAACATTAGCTTAAAAATATATATATAAAGTACATTGCAAAATACGTCATTGCGCTGAGAGTAGGGCGTTGGTAAAAACCAAAACAAACTCCCAGTGCCACCTTCTGGTGAAAAGCCCATGAGCCAGTGAGAAAGTTGAATTATTATGAAAAAGAGTCTAATATTCACCCCCTTAATCTGGTGAGTTTAAATTAAATTTACTCCTCAATTTCGTAAATTGTGGCTTAGGAAGAGGTTTTGTAAGTAAATCAGCTACCATATCTTTAGTCCATCTGGATAATGTTCTGTTCCAACAAGTGTCTGACGTGGTGGTATTATACATCTATGTGCTTGGTTCTGGAACTGTCCAAGCAGTTCTAGATCATGATGATGCAAGATTCATTGTCTTGAATCTTGCAATTCAAACATGCACATAAATTATTGTTGATCAAGTCCGAGGTCCTTCAGGAGTTTTATCAAACACAGAAGTTCAGTAATCGATTAGGCAGCAGCAATGTACTCATATTCTGCAGATGCAATACTGTTTTTGCCTGTTCGTAACCTAAGAAATGGCATTGTTCTCCAAGAAACAAACCTTTCCACTGATCAATTTTCTGTGGGTTTTATCACTTGCCCAGTCTGCCTCAGTGTAGCAAGTGAGTACTAGATCTGTTTTGTTGTAAATTGTGAAGTTTAGGTCTTCACATTGACCTAAATCAGACCAAGTCTTTGTTCAGGTCTTAGGTAGGTGGTATTTAATTATCTGATGACTTTTTCAACAGCTTCACAGTCCCTCTTTGTTGGTTGCTCATTTTTCCTACTTAGGATGCTGACAGCTAACATTATATTTGATCTTTTACAGTGGCTATATATAACAGATCTCCTATAGCTTTTCAGTACTTGTTGTTATTTAATAAAAAGACGCTTTCATCATTTTTCTTTACACATGATATTTCCACAGGAGTGTATATGGGCTTGAAGCCTTTAATGTCAAATCTTTCCAATAGGTCTTCAATTTTAACTTTATGCTTCAACTTAAAACTATGAATATTACTACCAAGGTAGTTTTGGATATCTACAAATTCAAAGTTTTCTCCTAGGGTCTTTATTACTTTCCCAATCTCCTTCTCATCATTACTGGCAATGAGCAAACTGTCTAGATAAAGTATAACCATTATGTCTTCTTCCTTATCTGTCCTCGTGAAGAGACAAGGATCTGACACTTTGTATAAATTTGTTCTCTTTTAAAATGACAATGATCTTCAGATTCCATGCTCTTGCAGCTTGTTTAAGACCAGTCTTTTTGAAAACATTTTCTCTTAATCAGGTTTTATGTAGACCTCTTTTTGTTTCATATTGACATCTTTATTTAACTCATCATGCAGGAACACTGTTTCGATGTCACTACGCTTTACACACATTCTTTTGTAGCATGCAGCAGCGAGAAATGCTCCGATTGTCATGTGTTTGACAACAGGAAAATTTTGCCTTGAATGTCCACATGCATCTGATCGCTTTCTTTCCTGGTAGAAGATTAACTAATTCCCAAGTCTGATTGTCACACAGATTTCATCTCTTCTTCGGTCACTTCAATCCATTCTCGTTTTTTTTCTGGGTTTTGTGTTTTTTTTTTTTTACTTTTTTCAGTTTCTCGGTTCTATAGCTTTTGAGTATACCTGAAAGGCCAGTCTTTCTGATGGTACATTTTTTGTTGCTCTTTCAGATCTTCTGGGTGGTATATTTTCTTCTGTCTTCTTCTTCAAAAATTGTTCTGAACTGGGTGTCCTCTTCACCATTCTTATCTTCTTTTCTCGTGTTTCGTTATTTGTATTCAACTTATTTTTTGTTTCAATCTTTGCACTGTCTGCAGGTATTTCTCTTGTCAAGAGAACCCGTATTTAGCACGAATGTTAAGCTGTTCAGCAAATCTTCACAATCATTGTCAGCTACATAAATGCAATATCCAGTTCTTTTATCTTAGCCAACTTTCTACGATGGCTCTATCATCTAATTTTCCTCTTTTATCCTTGTGCACATAAACCAATGGTTTGCATTCAAAAACCTTTAAGGGCCGTATTCACCAAACTGTGAGTAGCCCGCCATGATCCGAGAGTTGGGAAACCTGCATTGCCAGTTTGTCTCGGAGTCAACTCGGAAACTGTATTCACCAACTTATTTCAACCCAGGGTTACCTAACTCTGGAGTTGTCTCATCCAGCTTTGAAAGCTCGCCTGTGATTGGTCAGAGTAATGATTCCATGAAGGAATGAACTAGATTTAATGTCCCCGAGTTCGAACCCAGCTCCCACCACACACACTTCCTTCATGATATTTAATTTTTTTTTATGCAAACTGCTCATTAAAATGTGAAAATTAATTTAACTTTATTATCAAAAAATATACTGATTAAACATTTAATACAAAATTACATCCAATATTTTTTATAAATAAAATTTCATGTCTGTTATACTTTTTTCAAATTTAGGAATTTTCATATTTTTTAACACACAAAAATTAATTTATGCAGTTTTGATGTTTTTCTTTTTGAGGTACTTTATATATTATACATAGAATATGTATGTCTTTAAAAAATTCAATGATGCTGAAGCATATTGTTTTTTTCTCACATTTGTCTGAAAAATTGTTAATTCGCTATTCCCAAGTACAGTACACTACAATCAGACAAAAATGTTTAACTCCTCAACAACACTTTTTTTTTTCATCCTTTACACCTAAATGATTAATCTCTTCAATGTAAATATTTTTATCCCGCCTCTTGTTACAAAAAAAAAAAAAAAAAAAAAAGTGAGGGCGAAGTAGATCCACAGTGCTCTGGCCAAATCGCCCCGCCCCGCATCTGTGGAATAATAGAGACAAAAAGATAAATAGGAAAGATCAGAATTTATTTACTTATTTTCAACATAAAAAATAATTAAGAAAAAAAAAGCGTTCAAATCAGAAAAAAGAGGGAATGGAAAAGCAAACCAAGATAAGTCCGACAGATGGCGCCTGCAGTCTCTACGGCAAAAAAAAGCACAGTCATTCTCGAGAGTTTTTGAAAACATTGTACAATGATTTTTTATCACTTTTAGCTACTTTTATAGCTTGATGGGTGGTTTTCACAGTAGTTTCCGTCTGTTAAAGCACAGAATATTCAAGTATTAACAAATTTTTGGGATTTTCCAAACCTATAAAAACAACCCTCATATCCGCCATTTATAACCCGGAGTCAACTCTCCGATATTGCGGGGTTAGAATCTGCACCTGGAGTCAGGGTCAATTCTTGGGGTAACCCCTGATTTTGGAGTTGTGAATACCATTTTCTCACTAACCCTTGAAGTAGCTCGCTTTGCTGGGTTAACTCCAGGGTTTAAAGTTTGGTGAATACGGCCCTAAGTGAGATAAACTCGATTTCCCACTGGTACATAGCTCACACGGAGTTTTCTCACTTGATTTCTTTGGGAGACAGTATCATATATACTGCTGGCTTCATCACAGAACTTCTGGGATAAACCTGCTTCAATAACAAGCTTCTGGTCATTTCCAAGAGTTCTGTTCTTTCTTTCAGCAACTCCCTGTTGAGATGGCGAATAGAGAACTCTAAGTTGATGGCTAATGCCTTGGTCAATTATAAGTAGACTTCAATTTCATGGTTTAGATATTCTCCAACATTATCTGTTCTTATTCCTTCAATTTTTCTTCTGAATTTGTTTTTTGGCATGACAAAATATTGCTTTAGCTTTATGAACACTTCACACTTTCTTGACATCAAATAAATGATTGCGAAATAACTGTAATTGTCAATGAAGATAACGAAATATGTTTTTCTTCCAATAATTGGAGTTTAGGAAGGGCCACAAACATTCAAGTATACAAATTCTAGGGCTTTTATGCCCTGAATGTAGTCGACTTTGGGTATGGCTTATTCATTTATTTAGCTTTTATGCGTTTTGCAAATCTTCTTGAGTGAGCAGTTCTCAATTTAAATACCAATAGCTAGATCTTTGGAAATTGGCCATTTTATAGTATTATAATTTCAATGGCTAAGTCATTTGTGCAAGAATTATATATAGTTTTCTTTTTTATATTCCAATGTAGCATATGCAAAGTTCTGCGCTTTGAGGTTTTGTTATGCAACTTCATATAAACCCTCTTTAGCTCCTCTTTCTAAACAAATTTTGCCATTTTGGATAAACCTGCATTTATTTCCTTCGAAAATCACATGACAATTCTCAATTACGTGTTTAACAGATATAAGATTTGTTTTTGGAACATATAAAACACTTTTCAGAGTTATCCGATTTGTGTTTTCTTCATGAGTTAAACTTTTAATTATGACAGTAATGTTGCCCGTTGCTTGCAGCTTGTTTCCATTCGGGACCACAACTTCATAGTCAATTTTGCAGTCTATTTCTGAGAACAGCTGTAGATCTTTCAACATATAAGAGGTACAAGAGTCTATTACCCAAGAGTATCGAATTGAATGACTCTCATGGTGATCCCAACAGTGAACGTGAAGCATATCTTATCAGTGAAATTATCAACTGAGTCTGAGATTGGGGGCCTTTTTCTTGAGAGGTTTGATCTTTCATGTATTTTCTTTAAGAGTACATCATAAGTGGTTTCTGCACTAGTTTGATATTTTGCGTCCATTATTTGGCTATCTTCAAAGCACAAATCTATGAATGCATACATTTCTTGATTACGTTTTTGCCATTCTGTTGTTTTTGTTATAGGATGTTCATCCAGAACAAGATCATAAAGATCTCCCTTCATAGGAGTATCCCCATTTTGAATTTCCAAGTGGCACAGTTGTTTACAGTTCCGTAATTGTCATGTTATCTTTGAGAGACATTTTTGTTTTTCAGAGTTTTATTTTCAGCAATTAGAGTTCATCAATACATTTACTGAATTAAATTCATTGTCTGACACACTGCTCAGTCTCATAATCAATATGTTGTAAAATTGGTGTTCGATCTTTCGGTAGCATGCAAGTTACAGAAAAAGATGATTACCTATGATCACTTGCTAGAGCAGGCAATCGGACAATAAGGCATCTTAATCATTGTTAAATATTTATTATGTCTATCGGACACAAAAATTAGCTAAAAATAAAAAACAATTATAACATTAGCTAAATATATATATAACACACATTGCGAAATATGTCATGGCAAGGATAATTCTTTTCGGAGAGTGGGGGTTTTGATAAAAACCAAAACAAACTACCAGCACCATCTTCTGGGAGAAAACCCAAAACAGCCAGAGGGAGAGCTGGATTATTATGAAAAGGAGTCAAATGCCTCTTTTACACTCGGCCCACTTCTGTGGCAATGAGCAGCAGAAATGGAAGTAACAAGAATATAAACACCTCACTCGTCCAACTCATGCCATAACCTTTCTTGCTGCCCATGCTCTCTCTTGAAGGGATTTTGAAGGAAACAAGAAGGGAAGTACAGCAGAAAAGCATAGCAGAATAGAATGCCAAAAATGCCTTTGGAGCTGTCGCAAAAATATTTCCTGGGAAAAAAGCAGCAGCAAGAAGAGAAGTGGGAATGGCTGAATGTAGATGGGGTATAACAGGAGGAAGAGTGGAAAATCATTAAAGAATGCCAATCATCAAAAATAAAAAATGGGGAGATTCTTAAAAACTGTCCACTAACAATAAAAACAACACATTCACACACAATTCCTTCATAAAAACTTTGATAGCATTTAGTACTAATATTTAAACAAATCATATTAACAATTTCCACATTTTTTTTTTTGGGGGGGGGGGGGGCAGATTTATGTTTACAAAATCCATGTATTGTCCTGTGATTTTTAAGTGATAAATCTGTAGTCTTTTTGTCTTGAGACAAGAGACCTGCCCTCTAAAATAAGGCTAAAACTACTCAATACTCCACGTTAATATTTTTTGTGTAATTTTAAGTATTATTTATGTTTTTTTAATAGAAACGGAGAGGCAGAAATTTATGAAAAAATAATTAGTAAAACAATTCAGATGCTTTATACATTACTACAAAACATCTATTTTAAATCAAAAACTAATATTTACCAACATATATTAGTAACTGTCAGTGGCGAATCAAAAAACTGATAACAGATTAAAAAATAAATTATTAAATACAAAATAGGGATTCCTTTTTACTCTTAACACATTAAAGGTTTAAACAAATGAGAGTCAAAGGGGGCAATATTCATTTTTAAGAGCAATGGAAAAAGATTGAAATTAGGATGCTTCAAATGTGCGGTGATTTTTGTAAAAGTTCAGGAGATTTACAAATGTTTTCAGCATATGGAAAAATTAAAATTTGGAGCAAAAATGTTTCAATATGATGTTTTTGTAGCAGACTGGCACATTATTATTGATTTGGCGCAATTGGAGCAGCTGGCACATCCCTGAATTATGATTTTACAGAGGTATTAAAGCTTAATTAATTTCAGAAGTACTGTAATAATTAGCAGTAGTTGTTCAGTAGGGCAATAGTTTTCTCTAATTAGGGTATCATTAGTTTTCCCTAATCAATATCCTTGGATATAAAAGTAAATTGAATGCTTTAACAAAGTTTCCTAAAAGTAGCAAATTAGTGATGACATTCCAAAAGCAGTTGTAGCTAACTACATTTGTCAAAAAGTAGTTGAATTTGTAGTTAACTATATTTTTCAAAAAATAATTGTAGTTCACACAAAAAAAAAAAAAAAAAAAAAGTTGTTTTTCCCCCACTGATCAACTATAGGAGAAGCTTGGATTCATAGAAAATTACACCCCTCTGTCTCCCCTCAATGCTCCGGTTTATACATTACTATGATTAGTGAGAAAAAATTAAACTGCATTGCTGCCACTTTTTCAAACCAGCTACTGTATATGGATAATTATAAAATTTATGGTGTAACAAGAAATTGCATGCCATTAGAAAATTTTTTCCAATTGGAATTACAGTGCTCAAGTTGTTAATGGAAGTCTAATTTAAAAAGTATCAAAAAGTTTGACACCTGGTAGAGAAAACACATTGCCCAAGACCAGTTATATGAAAATGGAATATGAATATGCATATCTTTTGACAGATCAGACGATCTCTAATGACACATCTCTAAGCACAGATGGTTAAAGAGCTGTTGTGAAATGACACAGGTCTCAAGAGATATATAAACCACTCCTATTATGGTAAAGTCGTCTTTTACCAGCCACATTATGACCGATACAAGATGACTTTACTATAATGCTTCATTTGTGATCAGTCACCAAGTGAAACCACTATCAAGTTACAATGTGACTGATGATTTTTTGTAAATGCAAAGCATGATGTCACAGTGATTTTTTTTTTTTTTTTAAAGATGACGATTTTTGCAGTTATTAATTAGTCTAAAATTAAAAGTGACATCCTTATAATTATGCTGAATCATATGTTTGATATTAATGAGAAAATATAATGAAATATTATAGAAAACTTTATTTTCTTTGAAATCAATAGAAAAAAAAAGCTAAATTTTTCTGACATTGTATGTCCAGTGACATCATTTTTTTGTCATATTAATGACTGATTTTATGCTGTCACAACAATAATCATTGTTACAGTTGTGACTACATAGCAGGGTCACATTGTAACATCACAGCACACAGACATAATTTCTGTAGGGTGACCAGAAAGTGATGCTGCACTTGACTCTGAAACCATAATTTTTCAGTCACAGATGGTCACTGTGCTATAAGCATGTGGATCCAACAGTCATAAAATTAAGTATATAGAATACAATTCCTAACTTTTCCTGATCCACCCTGAATCTCTCAAACTCATCAGGCCTGCAAAAACCCTGCAAACCATACATAAACACTGAAATCAGACAAATACCAGAATTAGAAAATAAACCATTGAAATACAAACCTAAGTCTTCACCAGTGGTAAATGTTGCAGCACCAGATCTTGTATCATAATGGCTATTAGCAAAAGATAAGAAACTTCTCTGCAGACGTCTATGTCTTATCACAAATAAAATTAAAGTGCCAACAAGGATGATAAAAACAACGGTAATACCAACACCTAATCCTACAAGGCTAGTCTGAGTGAGAACAACACCAGGATACTCTGAAAAAAGAAAAAAGTTTCATGTAAGCCCCCTTATTTTATTTTTTAAAGAAACATTTACTATTTATTTTAAGCCAACACTTCAAATGCATAAGTAAATGAAACAACAGGATATAATGTATACTGAAAAATCTGATGTCTCATCACAAGACTTGCATGTCTATTGAATTATACAATTTTGCCTTAGTACATAGAAGTAAAAAGGCTTAAAGATATATGCCCAACAAGTCTTCACATTCAATAATATGTCCAAATAAGCATACACACTACCATTCTAATCACAAAAAGATTAATTTTAATAAATAATAATAATAATAATAAAAAAAAAACTACAGAGATTTGATGTATTATCGTGCACACATAAAATCAAATCCATCATATAAATTTAGAAGGGGGAGGGCTTTCTTTGTTTTTTTTTCTGATGAAACATTTACTTTAAAATTGAAGTACAAAAGCTATCATAAAAAAGAAAATAAGTAATAAAAATTTTCATAATTACTTTCGTCACTGCCAAGATCATACAGATCAGATAATGGTCCCTGATAACCATGTTCGTCAATAACATTCACAGCAACATAAATATCATTCCAGAAAAATGGAATAGATGGCAAGAAGATAGAAGTCTCAGTAGTGTTAAACTGAACAGCATCGGACAAATCTTTGTTCTTGCTCAGCCATACACAGTATACAAACCTTTAAAATATCAAAAATTAAATAGAATTGAAGGTATATTTTTACTTGCAACAGAATAAAACTTTTCCAAAAAGGTAATATATATATATACATATACAAACACACCGAAGAGCTACACATTATGACCATCTACTCAATAACACATTGTGCCTCCTTTGGCCTTCAAAATAGCTGCAACTCGCCTGGGTATGGATGCCACGAGTTCTTGATAGATACTGGAGACAGGTTGTAGCAAATATTCAAGCAGCGGCTACACAAAGTCGAGATATTGGAACATGGTGGTGTTTGACCTCTGAGCTGCTGGGGAGAGGGGAGCAGCTGTTCTAATGGAACACGACATACCCTGTCATGACCATCCACGTGATAAAGGAGAAACTAGGATTCATCCTACCAGGCAACTCTCTTCTACATATCCGTGGTCAATGTTCTCGTGCCCACTGTAGGCATAGTTGACAATGACACTTAGTAAGCAGAGGCACATGAGTGGGAGGTCTACTCCATAGTTCCATATCTAACAGTATCCACTGAATTGTGTGTTCTGAAACACTTGTACTTGGACCTGCATTGTATTGTGCAGTCAGCTGAGCCACTGTCTACCATCGATTTTCCTGTACTAGGAGGGACAGTCTCCAGCGTCCTCTTTCTTTGATGATGCGTGGATGCCCAACATCTTGGCATCTATTGCTGGTTTTACTATCATTAATCCACTTTTTATAAATACTAACGACAGCATATCGGGAACAACTGACCAGTCGTGCAGTTTCGCAGATACTCGTTCAGAGTCTTTGGGCCATACAATCTTCCCTCTATAAATTTGCTTAGATCAACAGCCTTTCTCATCACTGACAAATGTAAGTGCAAGAATGATTCCTCCAGCAACAGTTAAATACCGTTCCCACTTAATTACGTGCTCTCTATGTCATCCAGACAAGTTCATTGAAAAATGTGTAGATGGTCATAATGCAATGGCTCTTTGGTGTATATATATTAGTAAATTTTAACTAGAGATAGGATAGTTAAGAGATTAAAATAGTTGAAGTATAAACAATTAAATAAATTCATTAAAATTTTCATAATTGAAGTAACATGTCGGGAAGTTAAAATCCGATTTCAAGTAAATAAATAATTCAAAGTATCAGAGCAAAAGCTTTAGCAAGCCAGCCATACTTGAGCTTTTGAAATGCTTAGAGTTTAGTTTTTTGTTCTCATTCTCAAGCCCAGCAGAATAATGTTACAAGCAACCTTTTGTATTATGCAAGGTGTCGCTCACTTGTACCCTTCTCTTCTGGTTGCCATGATGATGGATTCGAGTGTACTTTTTTTTAAACATTTTTTCTTCTGAGTGTAGTGTTTTTATACTACTAAATAAATTGTGTGATACAGTCCATTATCAAAAGGGTTCATATCACTAATACTTTAGATCATTCCATATGAAATTGACTAATAATCATAACAATTAAGAGCACTGTCTTTTTTTGCTCTTCACATAATATTAGTAAATTTGGCAGGCCTCGGAGTGATTCACTTGAAAAGCAAAATTGGCTCCCTTAGGTTTGTCTCAAAATGGACTTTGCAATCTATGTCTTAATTAAGAAGAGTAATCTATCTCGCACAGAAAAACAATGTTACTTTGAAATTAAACAATAGTCTAGAACAAAATAAAGTACTTTTAAGTAATTTAAAATAAAACCCAATAACTTCAAAACTTCGGAAAATACTTTTGGAAAAACATTATAGGTTAAAGATTTAAAATGGTGTGATTCTGAAAAAACACAAATACGATAAAGCTTCAGTTTTTATTATTGTTTTGTTTTTTTATAGATAATGTTATCTTTTTTAACTCAGAGATAATACAAAGTTCAATTTCTATAGAGATTAAGTGAATTAAGGGTTAAAAAGAAAAGTACACAAAATATATAAAACATTAGACCAAGCACTAAAATCAACACACTTATGAAATTAAATTTACATTCAGCAAAATGGATCACGAACCACAATAATTAGCAAGAGCAAAAAAAAGAAAGAAAGAAATAAACTGTCTTAAAACTACTTCATCGTAACAGTATCACTTAATTCAAATATCCAAATGGCTGTATTTGCTATATATTAAACTTGTGAATGTACTGACAGAGAGTTACTTGAAAGGTTATCAGAGAAAATTTATTATACAAGGGTTTACCGTGACATTCGACCAATATAATTTGTAGTGTAGCCTCTGAGAGTTAAACGGGCCATTCAGGTTACCTGACTTGCAGAGTGATCGTGGATGATAAATACCACTGTAAGAGACTTGCCTGAGTATTGTTTTTATGCTCATAAGAATTGAAGAGTTTTGTCATTGATTATATCATCAGAATGGAACCAAATTAACATGGAACAACTTTAAGATACTACTTTTCTAATTAAAAAAAAAAAAAGGGATAACAAAATTGGTTCATGTGATAAAAAATATTGCTGGATGGATATGAAAAAATGATGGTTAAAAAATGAAGAAACACTAATTAATATTCTCACTAATTAACAGTAAGTTAGGCAATTTCTCCTCATCGCCCAGTTGGATTCAATTTTGGGGCAGTTATTTTCAATGCCAAACTTTATAATAAATCAGTAAAAGTGGCCAACTTAAGGGACTTTTGACACATCACTATCACTGCCCCTACTGGCAACCCTTTAGGCAAGGGTTTAAAAACATATTTTTTTTTTCCAGTTTTCTGAATGATAATAGCATCAGAACTTGACAAAATTAACCATTTGAATGCTGCACAGCACAATAGTGCTGCGATGAGGGATGCAAATGATGTGATTCGCATCTTGAAAAATGTGATGCAGTCCCATCATGCTGATACCTAAATACAATGATTATAAGAATGTAAGTATGCATTCTGACTAGCTTGTTGCAGCTACAGAGTGTTTTTATACAGATAAAACAAAAATATAAAAACAAAAAAGTTCAAAAAACATGATTTCACTTAATCAGTTTTAACCCTTCAGCATTAAAATGATTAATATGGGACCACTCCTATGGTTCCCCTTTCCAGGAAATAAAGAATCTTTAAAGTCAGTCCATATGGTAAAAAATTATTGCTGATCATACATTTAAAAAAATATATACAGTGAAAATTTTCAGGAGCAACCACCTTCCATTCTGTGAAAAACTGGTCATTAAGAGAGGTTGTCCCTCAAGAAGTATAAACATTTGAAGCAAAGAAATAAAATGCTAAAAAATAGTGTTTGTTTTGCTAATGAAATTGACGACCAATACATAAGTAACTGTACAAGCATATTTTTAAAATTTAAATTTTAATAAAACATTTAGAAATTTCAGATTGTCTCACTAATTTTCTCGCTCTAAGAGTACTTCCTTCTCTCCTTTACAGATTTGACAAAAGAGCATTTATCCTGATATTTTTCAAGCATTTTGAATTTGCCACAGTAATACCTGTTTGCTTTAAAATTTGTGTTCTCCCCGCAATGAAAAATATCCAAAAAGGCTTACCCAGTTATGCCAATTTCCTCACTGAATTTCCTTTTTTGTGCGACTCTGTCACATCATTGCACTGCTCCAACGGTAATATAACTTGTTTCTTAGATATATCTCTTCTCTCTCCTACAAGATTTGTACATGATGTGTACGTGTACTTGCAGCTTCTTTCGATTTACAGTAGAGTGACTGGTTTGGAATGCGGTTTTTGCTTACTTTATCTCTGGAAAAATGACAGAGAATTTTTGGAAAAGGAATCGGGTCAGGTCACTTATACAGAGTTTCTACAGATTTCACAACTTTTGCTTCCCTGACATCTATCATGCTCTTTCCTGAATTTTACGTTCCTATTTTTAATATTACATCCATTAATTAATAACTTTTTATATATTTTGCCCCTTTTTTACAAATAATAATAATAATAATAATAATAAAATCGATATACACAAATATATTATTTGGCATCACTGGATTCTAACAAAAACCATGTATGATAAGAATTTAGGATAAAATTAAGAATATTTCAACTGAACAAGATATGTTAATAAAGGACACATGTTAAAATTATTTATAAGGTAAAATAAGAAAATGAAAATAAAACAATTTGTACAATTAGGTTCAAACAGGAAGTATTTTCTTGATTTTGCCGCAGAATTAAAATATTCTTGCATTTCCCTGACCTTCCTTCAATTTCGCCTGACTTTTTTCCCAAATCCCTGACCAAAACTCATTTCCCTGACTTTCCAGGTCTGTAGAAACCCTGTTATAGAGGGTTGTGTGATCTCTTCTAGAGGATTTTTCAACATTAAGTAGATAGGGTAAAAAATCAGAGCCTTAAAATATTGGTTGTTGGAGCAGGAGAGAGTCACAGAAGATGCACTGAATGTAGGATTTCATTTATATGTTGTGTCAGCATTTGGACCAACAGAGGCTATTATTTATAGGTACATATTACTAGAAAAATAATTACTTATGATGCTTCAGTTCTTGTGGCCAAGTGACATTTTTCCAAGTAACATAAATTGTTCTATTATTTCTCATAGGTTTCACTTGTGGAACAGCTGGAAGGGCAGGAGCAGTGAAAATAACAGGATATGTAGCTCTAGAGTTGGGTGCATCCGTCTGAACTTGAATAGAGTAATTTCCTCCATAATGATAAACATAATGAGTTGAGATTAGCTTATCTTTCCTCGGGGCCAGACCAATTCTGTGATTCTTCCCAAGAACTAAATCTCTGATTAGCATCTAATTAAAAGTAAAAAAAATTAACTTCAATACAAAGGTTCACAACACAAAATAGATTTCTTTACTTAACTAAAGAAAATACAATCCCGCTCCCCCAGGAAGACTATATCAAGACTATAATTTTCATATTTACGTAAGGTATTGTATTATTTATCAAATAAGATGGAGTAGTTAAACTTGATAGTGCTTACAATCTTACTTTTCCCTTATTAATTTTAATTTTATAATTTTAAATTAATAATAATTTTAAATTAATATTAATAAATAATTTAATCCCTAAATTAATTTTTATTTGATTGAAAAGTCAATCCTGCAGGATCATGGGATCAACAAATCGCAATCCCAAAATCCTGAGAAACAGAAAATAATGCAGGATTGCATTCTCTAGGTATAGGAAGGGATACATCTACTGCATCTAATTCCATGCATAGAAAATATTTTATTTGGGAGAAATAGTAGTGGATGCAACAACAAATGCAATCCTGCAAAATGGAAAAAGTGTTGGATTGCATTCTCCACTTGATTATTTATTTAGTAATAAATTAGAAATTTTTATGTATAGTTTCTGAATTATATTAAATAAGTATAGCAATGCAATCTATTGGTGTTGTAGTACATGAGTTGCATAACTTTTCAGATAACTGATACAATGTTAAAAATGACCAAAATAAATTTTAGAGAGAAGTGAAATTACAGTAGATCTTCTTCAAACTGTCCCTCAATACATCCCTGCCCACAGTCCATAAGCCAGTTTAGGGAAAAAAAAAAAAAAAAAAAAAAAGATGTACTCAATACAAAGACAATTCCAATTTTTGACTGTCACACTTATTTACTGCCAAAAAACTCACAAAACCAATGGTGGTGGACTGATGAGATTGGACAGTAAAAGCATTCTAGTGCTAATATATATAAACCATTAGAAAACAAAAAAACGGATGCTAATAATACCTGGTATCCAATATCTGTGTCAATAGATGTGCATGATGATCTCCACTCAATTTTCATGAAGCCACTTGAATCCGCAGAAACTGTTAAGTCTAGTGGTGGCGCTAGTTTGTCAAACGGTGTAGAAGCATAGATAACATCTTCAATAGGACCAACACCAAGAGGCTTCACTACACCAACTTTAATGACGTAAATGTTGCACGCATTCAAATCATGGAATGTGTATTTTGTTTCATTTGTGATTGCACATAATTCTGAAAAAATAAAAGCAAAACTTTACATAAATTTCAGAACATGAACAAAAGCAATATCACGATCAGAATTGAATCAGTCAATTTATCACTATGCAATTTAAAAGGATGAGAAAGGAAAAAATGTTTGGAAATTCTAATGAATAGAATTCTAAAATATATGCATTTTATACAAATACACGATGTCCCAAAGTGAGAGAAATGTGCTTTAATTCTTAATGGGTATAAGGTAAGTAATCAGTGCAAACTGCAAAAATACACTGCTCAAAACAATTAAAGGATATTGCGGTTTCGGGTGAATCTTGCAGCTGGGGAATTTTTTAGATGATCTATGATTTACAGGTGTGAAAGGATATATATAAGAAAAAAATTACACATGTATGGCAGAAAAAAAAAAAAATTATTGATCATTTGGGTACAAAAGAAGAAGAAAAGAAAAACGCAGCTAGTGCATGTGAGGAAAAATGAATAAAAAAATGCATTTCCTTGAAAGAAAATTGTTTTTAGCAGGTGGTATCATTTTCCCGGACGGGCAGTAATGTTGAATACCTTGGAGGCATGGAGTCCATGAAGTTATTAATAAGGAGCAGGGGAATTCTGTCCCACTCTTACAGAAGAGCTCTTTCCAGCTCTTGATGAGTTTGTGGGGGTGGTAGACAGAAAGCAACTCCTATGCTAGATTATCCCAAACATGCCCTATTGGGTTCATGGCCTCAGAACACGCTGACCTTTCTTTTCATACAATTCTTCCCTCGAAAAGAATATCATCCACCATGTTAGCACAATGCAGCCTGCAAATGGCATCTATTAACAGGATGTCATTTATGATTGCTGCGGTGTAAGGGACTACATTAGGTCTGAAAATCCCTTCCCGATATTCATTTCATTATATGCCATTCATTTCTCCTCCATTAACATGTTCTGTTGCCCACTTACTGTTGGAGTGACAGTGCCTTGCTTTTTACATAACACATCGGTGAGCATATAAACATATAGTGTTTAGCTGGTTTTGGACAGTTTGAGTCGAAACTACTGTAGTGCCAGTAGCTGAGTGAAGAGGTTATTGAAAAAGAGTGGCATTCATATTTCAGTGTCTCTGAGCCATTAACTTAAATATCGATCTTCATTGGGTGTTGTTGCATGTCTATGACTTTGCCCTGGTCTGGCCTGCCTTTCCAGTCTCCAAAAAAGGGTTCCAGATAATGAAAATCACACTTTGTGAAACTCCAGTGGCTACTTCTGCTTGTGTTAAATAATTTTCCAAAATGTAGGAGTCAGAAAATCCTTTAATCATAAAATTATTATGTAATTCTAAGGAAACAAAAAAGCATAAAACCAACTTTGCTCAGAAAAATTTGCTAAAAGAATACACTTATTTCCATTTTTACTTTAAAATGAAAAGAATGTACAGTGGTCCCAATGGGTACAAAATGTTTAGGTTGGAGCAGCTAAACAGGTATAAGGTGCAACTCATTTACAATAATATAATTACCAAAAAACTCTTAATTATTAATAAATATTATAAACCCAAACCTAAAGCTCACTATGCTACTACACCTAATATTATACTACAACTAAACCTCACTATGTACATAATATGCCAATAAATATGTAGAAAATAAAAATTAATTTAAAGAATAGCATTAAGAATAGTACCAGAGATCATTAGTTCTTTTTTTTCTTTTTTTAAACAATAGACAAGTTTAAATTTAAACTCATATATTAATTTTTTTTGTGTGTGTGTGTGTGTGTGAAAGAGAGAGAGAACAATAAACATGTACTAATTTGAAGCCATATTTTACTGACCCCCCCCTCATTATTATTATTATTATTATTATTTTAATTATATAAGCAAGCCAGCAACCAAACCCCAACCTCTCCAACCAATAATTTCCAATAAGGACACACGTTTAGAGTAGGTCTAATTACAACTAGGAAATAGAATCGAATGTAGAAACTTTTTAGGGTAATTGTATTTCAATGCAGTATAATACAGAGAAGATATATTCGCAGACTTATAATTACTATATATATATATATATGTATAAGAAAAAAAAAATACATACCAAAATCATTTACTAATGGAGAAAAGATGTAAATTCCATATGACCACTGTGAACTTCTTTCATCAACAGGCTTATCCCAAAATAAATTAATTGTTCTTCCGCTGACTCTACTATTAATATTATGAACTGAAGGCAAAAGATCTCCTATAAATAAAACAAAATACAAGAGTTCATCTTATAAAAATAGAAAACAAAATCAGAAGTTAAATAAATACTTCCTGGGGAGGGAAAAAAAAGTAATGTACATTTTTTTTCAACATTTCTGTATAAAGAACTATTAACACCAACTATCGGAAAGTCAGATTTATCACTTCATACAAAACAACAAAAAAAAAAAAAAAAATCTGGAGTGACACCACCCCACTTTCTGAACATTTGACTTTACCAAGCGTTTAAATAAATTTCATTCTACTGAATCGGACCAAGTGTCCAACCATTAGCACACTTAAAATGAATTTAATACAAAAAAAAAAAAAAATCTGGAGTGAATTCACTCAACTTTCCAAACTCTTGATCTTTAGCAAGAATATAAATAAATATGATTCAACTCAATCAAATGTTGTGTTCAGACGCTAGTGCACTTAAAATAGCTTGAATACTTTTTTGTAGTCTTGTAAAAATTTCAAGCCTTGCACACACCAAAATCTGACAGAGACCTACAGTATGCATACCTAATTTGATGCACCATATGAATTGAATGCATCATATAGACGCTAGTGCACTTTCAAGAATTTGCATCTATAGAATGTAATGCATAAAAACTCTTTTTTTGCACCCCTGTACAAAAACTGTAAGCCCTACAATATACATACCCAATTTGACCTGTTTTGCACACTTTAAATGATTTTTATCCATAGATCTTAATGCAGATTTATTTTTCACAACCCTGTGAACAAACTATCAGCTCTACACACACCCAAATCTATGCAGTTCATGTCGCCATGACCTGTAATATACATACCCAATTTGAGCTCAACTGAATGCACCGTTTAGATGCTAGTATGCATTCAAGATTTTCCGCCCATAGGCCATAATATAAAGCAGTTGTTTTTTGCAGCCCTGCAAAAAGCTATGTTCTACACGCACCAAAATCAACACCATTCGTGCTATGGTGGTCTACAATATATAAACCCAATTTGAGCTTAATCTAATACACAGTTTAAGAGATATCCTGTTCACTCATTCACATACATACATGGAGGAAGTTTAATGCTAACTCCTTACTTAACTTCTTCACATCCTGTGTGGCGCAGCAGTCGAATAGCATGTATAACATGTACCCACTATGTAATCAGGAGAGACATAACTGCAGTCGATGACAGAAGACATCTCCATTGCTCAGTCTGGAGCTATTTAAGTGTTTATAAATGTTAATTGTCCGTGTATAATTGTTTTGTTAATAAAGTACTTTGTTGATCATTATGGTTGTAGCCTTTCCCCCTGTATTTTGGGGGCTTGACTGTCCCCACACACCATAAAGAATGCCTCCAGACAGCAAACCAGTGTATTCCTGATGGAAGATAAAATTTAGCAGCTCTTTTATAGGGGAGTGTAATTTTAGATAGTTGGATACGTGGATTAAATGCTGGGCTGCTCCTCATTCCAAAATAGGCTAGATTTTTCTTTTAATTTAAACTGTTACTTTCCTTTTAAATAATTATGCAGAATTTCTCTAGTTTTCGGTTACATTCAGTATCTGTATTGTTTTTCAAAAGTCGTTAAAACTAGGAAACATACCTTTAATAGATAATTCACTGAAATTTGCCACAACCCAAACTGTTAAAGCATTAAACACAATACTTGGTTATAAAGAATTTGATCATTCTTCTCAAACTAAAATGCGTAATTTCTCTGCTTTCCCGGGCAAATTTGATATAGAAAAGCATAAAGCAAGGATATTAAAAGATTTCTCCTTAAACGAGTTTATTTCCAAGGCAAATTTATTACTTTTGATATCAAATGCAAATGAAAAAGGTATCTGCAACAGCATTTTTAATGCCCTAACAAATTTGACAGACTCAAAATTTTTTAGACATGAGTTACCATTTCAATTCAGAATAAGAGCACCCAATTAACACATCGGCAGAAGCGAGTAACACGAATGAAGTTCAAATTTCCCATAATGATACCCTCACATAAACAGTATCCTGTCCCTGCAACTCAAGATCTAAGCTCTGTAGTTTATCTTAGCCAGCCCAGTAATGCAGTTTCCCATTCTAAGCCCTAGTGCAGTTTTGGATATAACTAATCAATTCTGGTATCTTTTAAGGGATATATCTGCAAACAGTAGAAAGTTTTCATGGGATGATTTGTATTCAACTAAAAGTTTTTTCATTGACTTGGAGGAAAATTTCCAATTATTCCCTTGTATATGTGATCAACAAAAGTTAGTGTTTGTAAAAAGATTGATAATCGTGTCCACAAAGTCCTCTTTACTATCGCAAAGAAACCCAAATACTTACGATATGTTTAAATCAGCATTAATTAATGTATTTTCAGACATGGTCACGTCAATAGAAATTCATTATCAGCTTAAGCAAAAAAGAAAAATGCACTCTCATGAAACATTTATGCCATGTTTGAATTCTATGCACAAATTGGCAAATAGATGCGAGTGCACCATAGACAGGTGCTCTGATTGTGTCATTTTAAAAATAAAAGAAAAACTTGTCATAATTAGCATGTGCTAGCATATACCAAGAGTATATATGTCACTCAATATCCCAAAGAAGTGAAAGCTAGAGAAGAAAATCTATCTTCTCTGCATGTAGAAGTGCACAGAAGAATGCTCAGGTGTGTCAAACTGCATTTTACAAGGAATGTTCTGAAAATAAGTTTCATAATTTTTTTTCCCCTTCCCACATACAGAAACTTGGGGGGAGGGGAAGCTCTATGCCATCATGTGTTATACACCCGACACTATTTTTCCACATAGTGGACCACATGGCAAGACCTAGATTCATAAACTTCTTTCAGTTTATTACAAATGGCATTGATGTTTCACAGTGTTTCACATGACAAAGTTCAGATGGACTAATAGCTAATATTAAATCGACCCGGGCGTTTTGATCTGCTTGGAGCCATTTCTTTCCACCTTCGCTTCCTACATCAGCAGGTTTCAGCTTGATATTGTTCATGTAATCCCAGTGATAATTTTTAATTAACAATGCCTCTATTTGCAGTTTCCACGAATCATAATTATTTTTTTCAAGTTTCTCAATTTAAGTTAGTTGTGACATTCTCAACAATTCACAGTTAAAATTGCAGCCAAATTCTGGAGCGGTATAAGAAGGCTTAGTTGAGAAAATTAATGGAACTTGATAAAAATAAAATTTCCACTTACGCCTCAATTGCGGGCTCTGGGCTCATAACTAAATGTGGTTAGTGGAGTCATGCAGTAATGAGACTTAAGCGACGAAACAAACATTTAAATAACATAACTTACATTTACATAAAAAGTCATCATTATACATGCAACTTAACGCTCGCCATTCTCTCTTCTTATACACTGTTATAAAAGCAGTTCTATTACACATTCAGCTGAGATAATCACGAGGGAAAAAGTCACGTGATGTCCAAGGATAATAATAAGTAGCATTTATTCCTACAAAAAGCGTTCTGGGGAAATATTGGACCCTGAGCATTTTCTGCACCCATGCATGTTAATAATATTTAATGTGCTCAGTGCTACAATGCAATATTCAAATTAAATGAATTTTCAAGCAAAATCTATGGCAAAATCTATAATAACTAGTTAAGACAATCATAGATCAGAAAAGCAAAAGGACACCTTAATAGCATGCTTCAAAAATTTTCTATGCTCTAAATATATTTAATAATAAAAATTTTTTTTTGTTTTCAACATATGTTATTTTCTGTACTAGACAGGAATAGAAATTTGAGTATTCAAGCTATTTCAGAAACTCATCTTCTTAATATTACTACCTTTTGGGGATAGGGGGAAAGCAATCCTATTCTTGAAGCAATATTGTTTAAGAACATTGGTCTTTAAATATATTAAGTATTTAACAGGTACTAGAAGGTGGAGAGAAGGGGATATAATGAAAATATATTCACGACTTTTTACAGCATAATATAGAATGAAATTAATAACAATATTACAAACAGCAAGATATTCTTTTTAAGTCATACACGATTCTGTTCTGTAAGAGAAATGCTTTCATTTATGCACAGGGCACACATAAAGCAATTGGAAGAATCAATAAACAAAAGAAGCAGTATGCTAAGAGTTGGTGGAAAATTTATGAGTTCAATAAAAATTCTTTTAGAAATCTAATGTATTAAAAATGGCAAGCATTAATCCATTTCTATGAGTACTTTTAATTACTGATTTATACTTAACAGATTTAATTTAAAAACTTAGAATTTTGTAAGCATTTTAATAATTTTTTTTTTTTTTTTCCAAACATAATAAAATTATTTTACAACACAAACCTTTAGTCAAAACTTCAATTTTCTCATCAGGTCCACGGAACTCTCCTTTGAATGGACACACTTTGAAAAGATATACTGCACCAGGCGCAAGATTAGTAGCTAAGAGAAATAACCAAAGATTTTATTAAAAACATATTTAAATTTTTAATTAATATAAATCTCACATCTATAAATCATACACAAAAATGGAAGATTACCCCCCTCGAAAAAAAGAAGGCTGTATCATGTACAGTACCCACTGCTTAATAAAATCATATACATTCAGAGATAAACTGATAAGTGACAATGTTATATTGGATGAACATTTTTCGAGAGCCACCCCCCTCTACCCAGAGGTGGGACATTAGTAAACAAATCATTGTTCACTCATGTCCCAGTCTCTCGTGCTCCCTCTTGCCTAGAAAATAGACTTTGTAATTTCCACTTTTTCCAATTTGAGATAGATAATTTATTTATCCCCACAAAATTTTGCTTCTTGCAGACCATTTCTTAATTCTAGGGCGGTTTCTACAGACAGTCTTACTGTGGATAACCCATTGTTGCCTGTTCTTAGTGATATCTACATGCACTATTTTGAAAGCAACCTCGGTGAAAATGTTAATTATAGATGTCAGCACCAATCCTAGATTATTGGCCGCCCATGTGCAAATTAAAATTGGCCGCCCTTTTTCACAATTACCATGCTTCTAATTTTTCTTTTTACTGTCCTTAAATTCGGCCGCCCTCGTGCTATGCACCAAAATACAAACTGTGTGTAGCTGCAATTAATATCAGTTTCTGTTAATTGAATTTGGAGTTGCTGATTAGTTATACAGTCGACTCGAGTTATAACGACCCCATCGGGACGACCCTATTTGGGTCGTTATATCAAATGGATGGATAATACTTATAATAATCTTTCCAAATGTGTTTTTCTTTTAATATAACTTGATAATGATGTCAAATGATTTAATATGAATAAAATACAAATTGTGTAAGAAAACGTTAGTTAAAATAAGTTTGTTTTAACTTTAAATTAATTAAAAATAACAAATAAGACACAGAATACTTTTTAATTTGAAAAAAAAAATGATTTTAGATGACGACTTGAATCAATAATTATAGTGTATACATAATAAATTGTACATATAAAAATATAAATTAGGCAAGAAAATAAAATTTTAATTTATATGAATGAAAAAGTTATAACATAAGAACAATGAATACGTACATATTTAACTTTTTTGAAGAAATCAGTAATTGAGCTCTGGCGTAATTTTGGACACTGAAAAAGTGCATTTTCTAAACGATTGATATTTTCTGACACTTCATACCCATTATTTTGGTTTTCAAAAAACTCACGAAGTGTTCTGAGTGCTTCCGCAGCCTGTTTTATTGTAGGTGTTTTTCGGGGAATATAATTGCTGTCCTCATCGGAAGAGCATTTCATAGTTGAATAAAATTTGTCGAATATGTTTTTTTCTGTATTGTTTTTTAAAACTAGATTAAACCTTGATCCATTGGCTGAAGTTCTGAAGTTACATTGGGTGGCAGATATTGAATATTTATAGCTTTTAAATTTTTAATTTCTTTCGTGTGTGCAGTGCAATTATCAACGATTATTAAAATTTTTCGGTTCTGCAGATTCATTTTCTTATCTAGAGCTCGAATCCATTCTTCAAATAGCGTGCCAGTCATCCATGCTTTCTTATTAGATATATAAGTTACGGGTAACGATTTCACTCCCTTGAAACATCGAGAACGCTGAGAATTCCAAATAACGAATAATGGTAATTTTTCATTACCCGACATGTTTGCTCCAAGAAGTAATGTAACCCTTTGTTTTGCACGTTTAACTCCTTTGCATGCTTCATCTTTAAAAACCAGCGATCGGTCAGGCAAAAGTTTGTAGAAAAGCTCAGTTTCATCTGCATTAAAAACGTCATCCTCATTGTAATTCTCCAGCAGTTTTTTCATCGTTTCTTCCTTAAATAATTTTACTGTGTCTTTATTCACAGATGAACTCTCACCACATATTTTTTTAAACTTAATTTCATGCGAGTTTAAAGTTTTGAAGCCAACCATCAGATGCTTTGAATGTCTCATTAGGATGAAGCTTTTCGAAGAATACAGTAGCTTTCTCTTTTAAGTCATTTCCATCAACAGGAATGTTTTTTGCACGCATGCTAGTCAGCCAGTCTAAAAGTCCTTTCTTTTTTAGGAAATTTCCCTTCCCTGATTCTCATTCTATCCGGTGTAGCACTTTCAATGGAATCCCTATTCTTCAATATTGTGAATAGTGTACTTTTAGGTATTCCAAATTTTTTTGCAATTGCACTTTTCGGAAGACACTTTTCATCGATAGATTCTAAAATCTTTATTTTTGTGTCGATGGACAAAGCACAACGTTTTGCGACTAAGGGTGGCATACTTAACAATCACACATTAAAAAAAAAGCAACGGAAAAAAAGCTAAGCATGCAAAGAAAAAAGAATCGAGAGCACAAATACGCTTCAAACGATGGAAATCACAAAGACAGGATTGACTCTTTTCATTCACGTCTTTGGGCCAGTGAGGAGAGAGTATTCCATTTGTAAAAGCGGGGGTGTCTATCTTTTTTCATTCTGTATTGTCCTAGGTTGCAGCCTACGTTGGACCCCCAACTGCTGGGCCGAGCTCTCTCAAGAGATTTTTTTGAACAATAGCCTGGGAAGTAAAGAACCATTTTTAGATCAAGTTCAACATTTTTTTTCCCTCTTCGCCAAACTCGAAGCCTGGAAATCGCTGCAAGTCCTGTCCAGTTTGATCGAAATGTGGGTCGCTATATTAAGAGTCTTAGTCCTTTCATGGTCGTTATATCGAATGCAAAATAGCGTTATTTTAATAGGAAGTCAATTGGGATTTTTTAAAAGGTCGTTATATCGTGTTGGGTCGTTATAACGCGAGTCGACTGTATATGAAAAACTTTTGCTAATATATCATATTTAAGTTACACAGTTTCTCAAATGTTAAATTTCAAGTCAACTAATTGGCATAATTTGATCCATCATATTATACACATAAATATGTGATATAAAATATTTTATAAAGATGCTCAAGACCTACTCTAAAAGTTTTCTCAAACTGGTATGTAAACTGTAAAATGCCACCCCTCTTTGCTATAAAAAAAAAAAAAAAAGTTACTTTACTAATTCGACCTAAAATGCTGTCTTGAAAATACGAAAACTCGTTTTTAAAGTGAAAAAAAAAAAAAATTCGATACTGATAAATTTTGATTGATTGGGTATTTAACATATCAGTATTTTTCTTACAATCACAGCCAATTAGGGTAACTTTATTATGTGAATCTTCAACAAGTTACTTCACATTTCGACAATGTTTTTTTCGGGTGTCCTGGAAATGGAGGAGTACCAATATTTGTGTGTGTACTTAAACATTTTCCAGCAAAATTGTCGACTAAAAATTTATATTTGGCAAGTTTAAAAATAGTGATACATAAATTATATATAGTTGTTTGATATAAAGTTGTTTCACTCAATACTGATATGAAATTCATTAAGATGACAAGCCAGCTGGTTGCTAAAATTGGCTACGTATATATAGAATATTTGGAGCTAACAATTGCCAAACCTATTCAATAGAAATTTTAAAGATCCATAATTTGCACTCAATTAACTGATTTACATACCACAAAATGCAAACTTTGATTACCTACTAGTGATAGTGTTTGTTAATTCTAATCATGTGTTAGAAATCTACTTTCTTCCATACGAAGAACGACCACCCAGATAATTTTTACAACAAAGCAATTAAAAACCATATTAAAAAGCATAGGATTCTATGGGATTCAGACTAGGAATACTTAATATTTCGGAAATTGAAACTAAAGGGGAAAGAGGAACTTTGGAAAAAGCTGGAAAATACAATGCAAAGAGTTTTTTGCCAATCCTGAAAACTTATTTATAGTAATTGGGTTCTATGAAAGAAAGCATGTATACAGAAGATTGGCTTGAGGTACATTTTAACCCCTTGTGCACCATGACGTACTGCTTATTCTATTTTAATACATTCACAGAAATTGTTGCTTGTTTTTTACAGTATGTGTGAAAATTGTGGCTTAGCAATGTCAGCTATATCAGGGTTTACACCAGGGAAAAAAATTAGGTGAGAATCTCTCACTCTGGCTCCAAAATTAAGTGGGATTTTTTAAAAATCTGAGTGAGAACGAGAATTTTGTTTATTTAATTTCCAATAATTTATTATTTTTTTTTCACATTTTACAAGCAAAATTAATGTCATTATGAAAATACAATGCATCTAAGAATAGAGCTCAATCTAGGTAGGAAAAATAGTAGCGTTCAAAGGTTTTAAAAAAGGGCATCATTATTTTGAAAGGACATTGTGTCTCTCTATTCTAAAAAAAAGTAAAGGCCGCTGTCAAAAGCTTGTCAGCGTATCTCCTCCTAAACCGTGGGGATTTGAGTTTCGACTAAGGTGCCCACAGATTTGAAAAATTCCGAGGAACCTGCTAAGCTGATTTAAATTTCGAAAA
Organism: Cheiracanthium punctorium; assembly: GCA_038373885.1. Lineage (NCBI taxonomy): Eukaryota > Metazoa > Arthropoda > Arachnida > Araneae > Cheiracanthiidae > Cheiracanthium > Cheiracanthium punctorium. Next base: position 141,380 of record JAWZYV010012675.1, on the reverse strand, counting down.
TCGAATTATTTTAGAAGATATTAATAAAAAACTGAAAAAATAAACCGAATGGTTGCCAGATTTGGCATAAAATCATTCATTCCTTTGCAACAAAGCGTTTTTAAGTATCTAGAATCGCGTGAAATTTACAAACATGAATTAGAATTACGCCCATTTTATGCCAAAATAAAAACTATATGAAATAAGTAACTCAAAATGTGTTACACAAAGTTGACAATTTTAAAATAGTAAGTTCGCTTAGACAACAGGAGTTTAGAATTAGCGATTATTCATTTTTCCAAAACAGAATAACTAATATCTTGAAAATGAAAAATAATTAAAATGCAGATTATTTTAAAGCCGGTTCTCGTCCAGCTGGATTATTTGCTACCAGTAGAAATATTTGGCGGCATTAACTATGCCATTATAGCAGTTATAGTACACTTTGGATATTTGCTAGCGCGACGATATGGTTTAATTTGTGGTGATAAGTACGCCAATCTGCAAACGATTATGTAAGTGAAAATATGGATAACGGTTTTCCGGTAACCTTAAATGAACAGTAAATATAAGTTGTGAGCATGTGTAAATCGCCAAATAATGAAAAGTCGCCATGGGTGGCAGGCTATTCTATCTGTTCCGTAGCTTTTATTAACTTTATATGTACGCAAGTCGCCAAATAATGAAAAATCGCCATGGGTGGGAAATTCGCAAGCTGTCCAATAGGTTTTGCATTATTAAAAATACAGCTGAAACACATGTTCTGATTTTATTACGCTTTAGCTCCTAACTAATATAACTTTTGAATGGCAACATTAAATATCATTGTGTTTCTGAGGAGTGCAAATAACTTTTTCCAGCGATTATAAGCAGAGTCTGCAATACAGGTGGAGTATAGCTCAGGACCCGTACAACAGGGATTCCCATAACAAAATATCTTCCGTGTTATGAGGGGTAGGGGGTCTAATGTAGTGTGAAGTTTAAATTTTTATGTACCAATGAAGATGCAAGAACCAAGCAATGTGTAGCTTAGCTCAGTAACATTCTATCTGATCTAATCTTCGGGTTTTGTCTGTTGAAATTATGTCTTTTTTACGAATAAGCCTGATTAGGGGCCGAATCCCTCATACGAAAAGTGAGCGTAGCGAGTCTGGGGGCCTTGGACCCCTAGTTTCTTAAAAAGAGCATTACATATCCTGATTATAAGCACTTCCACTTTGGGAAAAAAAAAACTATGAAAAATTCAGTAAAACAATGCTTTATTGATTTATAAATTAATAATAATTCATTAGTAATCTTTATTAATAAATTAATTACTAGTCTTTATTAAAAATTAGATAAAATTAATTAAGTTGATAAAGCTAAGTTATGTAAATGGTTAAATTACTTTTAAGTAACTTTGTCAATTAACTTATTAAAATAAATTATAAATAATTAATTAATATTTCTTTAAAATATTTTTAAGGCTTCTTTTTATAGCAAAAATAATCCCCCAAACATACCTAACAGATAAAAAAATGCTAGATTAAGTAAGCATTTTGCATAAGAAGAAGATTTTAACAAGAGATTTATTTGATCACCTTGTTAAGAATCATCAATAAAAGTTTAACCCAATTAAGAAACACTTAATAAAATTAAGTTGTTCTAAACCTAAATTTTGATAAAAATTTTTTTTTTTTTCAGTTTTCAAGTTATTACACCTATAAAAATAATTCATTCAATTTTTCATCATTCACTTGTCTCTGTACGAATTAATTCAATAGTCCAAACAATTTAAATATTATAGTTAATACTTGAAATTATTAATAACACTTTTGTTCAAAATAACCATATAATGGTATAAATATCTATTCCAGTTATTCAATACATATTCCACTACAAAATCCAGTTATTTATTACTATTTTTTTTAATGGACAACAATAGCTAAATTTTTTTTTCAGGATTACCATGCAGCCATAATAAGTATTCTATTGATATTAACAATCAGCTGGTCATCTATTTAAGTGGCAATATTGAAATAGCCAGAAAGGAGATAATCTTTCTCTGCCTTTCCCTCCCGTCTAGCTTAAAAAGAATACCACAAAGTAAGAAAGGGGAAATAAATTATGTTTGGACAGTAAATTTCTAACTTTTGAACAAATTAAGATGTCTTTTTAAAATTTAGACACTGAATCAATTTTTGCATTTAAAAGTGATCCCCAAAATTTCAAACAAATCAGTCCATTAATAAAAAAATTATAGGTGAATGAATTTTTACACAGTTGATTTCCATCCCCCCTTCTCATCACCATCCACCACCCGGGAGCGAGCACGCTTCGGAGAGAAGGCGGGGGAGTTCTATTACAGTAAAAATTGCGCAAATTCCCCTTTTCATTTGTCATGTGCAAACAAATAACAGTTGAACAAATAAAAGGGCTAAAGAAACTTCCGTAGAGATTTAGGAAAAACTTCGTGGGCAAAAGAGTATGTCTAGTTTTTCATCATCGGGGAGCTAACGAATTTTTATTTTTAAAAAGGGCATTGGGGTGCGGCACCATACTGACCCTGCCTAGAATGAGCTCAGCAGATTATAAATATCAAAATTAGCAATGTAATACACAAATGATTTTGATAACAATACAATTTAATGATATCTGATTCTTTATCCCATTAAATATTTTAGCTGCTTCATCAAAATGGAACAACCCAGCACACGGGAAAAGCCCGCGACTGTTATTTTTTTGAGTCGGATTTAATGTGGCATTGCGGGAATCGCGCAATCCCGCGGTCTAGTGCGAACCCTGTATATCATATGCCGATCTTTCTCTTCTCTTTACCCACAAGAAGGCAATAGTTGTCTATTAAAACCACAATGATTTTACTGGTTTTAAGGGTCTTCAATGCAAATCAGCCTGGTGTACAAGGAGGTAAAAGCACAACTTCTATCTGGTGAAAATTACTGTGCCTCTAGTGTCAATTTTCTGTCACAAAATATTCAGAGTTATGTACAAGAACAATTAAAAATTGCATCTTCCATTTCGCATAATGTGTCAGCATCACTGGATTCATTAAGTTGAATGCTATGCCAGATTGGACAGTGGACCATTTCCTTTAAGGCCCAAATAGGGTACAGCAGTGTGTTAAAATTGTGGCAGAGGTAGAAAGGAAGGTTTGTGGCTCAGACACTAAAGATGATTTTGTTCTGTCGACGATTAGATTACAATTCTGTCCAGAAATATTAGGCATTAATTTACTAATAAAACAGAACTTAATCAAGTAACAACAAAGAAGCACAGATAAATATTTCTGTAAAGAAAACTGGGCAATGGTTGGTTTATCGGGAAGGACGAGGGTAGAACTCCACCTTACAGTTATGAATTCTGAATTATTTTAATGAGGTAAGAACTGTATTTCACAATTCATAATACAGTGAAACCTGCATATAATGAAATTGTCTAAATGATAAAACTGCCTATAGCGATATTTTCTTTGGTCCCGGCAGAATTCCTTTTTACTCAATATATTTTAATTCTGTCTATAATGATAATTTTAGCACTTAGAAATCAATTTGCAGTACGTGCAACCCAATATGTTTATTTTGAAAAGAACTATCAATGGTCCAGAATATCTGATAATAAAAGATTGTAGCACGAGAGTGAAAAAACTGGAAACTTTTTCAATCATATAGAGCCATGTTTCTAGAAATTTTTGTGGATGCTCAAATGTCTTTTATTTATGATGAAAGGCATAAAACATTGGCATTTGAAGAAAAGGATGTATATATATATATATATTTGTAATGGTATAATGCAATAAACTTTGTTCATCTACTTTTATGTATATTTTTAGTAAAAATTTCGTATAAAATTTTCAATTAATCAAAACATGAAAGCACACAGAGGTTTACACTATAGCATACCCCAAATCAAAAGAAGGTAATGATTACATTAAAAAATGCATTGTCCTTTACTTCTATAAGGTAAATTCATCACCCAACTTCAAAATCAATGTACAAGACATGACTATTGATAACTGAAGTGTTACTGTGCATGGTAAATCTATTTTACCTTTATTTTGACTGTTTGAAAACACCTTTAATGCTCAAATAATGTGGTAAAGCTCAACCTCTTTACAGCGATATTTATTTTAGGTCCCTACAGTATTGCTATATGTTAGGTTTCACTGTATTTGTAGGAGAGTTCCAATCACGATATTCTACATTCTGGTCATGCCTTACTGAAGTAAGTATCAAAAAGTATAATTTCAAGTGAAATAACCTTCCTTTCTCTTTTTCCTCAATCCTTCAAACTAGGATATCATAATTATAATAAATGATTAGTTAGTGCTAATACATCATAAATTGATAAATTATAATAAAATATAAAAATCAGAAGTAATATTTTAGAAATATAGGAATTGAAAATTTCAAAATTTTTTAGCGTGTTCCTAATTGTCAAATGCAGCTTGTTTGTGCTACACTACTGCATAAAAAGTTACCACAATCAAAAATATCAGCAGCTATTTTGATTAAAAATGATATTCTCATTTGTAAAAAAAGTTACCTGTAAATAAATTGCCAGTAACATTTTCAGTCACTGCAAAATGATCAGTCAAGTATTCTGGATGATACGACACAGTGTATCCACTTCCTCTATGAGCAGGGTGCTCCCAAGAAATTGTAATAGTATGCTGCGAGTAAGATACTCCATGAAGATTTCTGACAGGGTCTAACCTAGCATCTCTAGCAAACTGAATGACAAAAGGTTCTGATTTTTTGCTTTCCAAATAGCCATTCAGTGATGTCATCTAAAAGATCAATAACATGGATAGCGTAAAATATTTTAAACTCAGTTTTCTATCACATAAAATTTTTAGTATTGGCATACCAGGAAATTATAACAGAAAATTCAAAAGTTAAAATTTCTCCTAAACATCAGATACCACTTTTAACACAGCACTACAGGGTTTACCATGAATTATATGGTTCACTAAAAATTATTCATCAGCAAAACATTAACCCATTTGCGACCAGCATCCCATATGCGAGGATCAATAATTTGCTTATGTGTAATTGCTGTTGTTTGAAAACGGATCGATCTTTTTGAATTTTTCAATACTACTAGATGGAGCTAAATAGTAATGGTTTTCTTAACTTGAAAATTTAGAGTCATTATATTAAAATGCAGATTTTACATATTTTTTTTAAAATTTAGCTTAGCTAATAAAAATCCTTGGGCTGATGGCGACACTCAGTTTCGGAGTGTTTAGTCCCGTGGCTAAGCTTTATTCTCTGCACTGTGGTCCTCAATGGGTTAATGGCTGCACTTTTAAAAGGATCAAGAAATATATGTAAAAAACAAATAGACCAGACAGCTCCCTATCATCTCACAAAAAACAAACAGAAAACCCCCTTTTGTTGTTTAAAACTCATTTTTAGTTAGAATGGAAACTAATTTCAACTTTAATGATAAAGTTTTGGTGGCAGAAAGGCGAATTATGGAAGGTCAATAGTCCTGATCTTAAATAGTATAAGCTGTATGTAAAGCATAGAAGGAAAACAAATAAATCCACAATTGAAGAATGAGACATTTTTAATGATAACTACATTCTTTATAAAAAGGTTCAGATAAATAGATTCATAAAAAACCAAGACTGATCCAGTTAAGTACTCATTACCACATAGCATGCGGGAAGTTTTTATGTTATAACTTCTCAAAATCAAGTGAAGGATGAAGTCAACGAAATATTTTTACAGAAAGGGACCAGCTTTTTACAGTATGAAGAAAAACAAAACCAGCCATAAGTGACAGTCTATGTGACCATCTGTGATGGGTTGGCGTAACACATTCAAAAATTTTTAAATTTAACAATCAAACTTATTAATATTTTGCTAGCACACGAGTGCCAGATTTGGTGAATGCAAATACACAAGCAGGGCAAACTTGCCACCATAAATCTAGATCAGCACTCAAGAATTTACATTATATATACATCTAAACTGAAAGTTAAATAATTTTTTCACAGACTGTGTCAAGCACAAAAGAAGAAATGGGAACTTTTTTTTTTATCAAGCAGAAAAGCAAAATGGGGAATGAATTAAAAAACTGAATACAGAATATTTAAAACAGGCAAACCAAAAGTCATTTTAAAATCAATGAATATTTAGCATGTATCACACCAACATTCATTAAATTCAAGGTAGTGTTTCTTTCATTTGCCTTGGAAAAAAATTGACTAAAATAATTAATACAAATTTAGATCTTTTTAGATTATTAGAAACACTATGGATTATGAATAAAAATTCCCAATTACTTTCTTGTAAATTTAAGCATAATTACTAATTTATACATGCAATACATGTGTGCAAGAAAATCCTCCTTATCTTGAAAAATCGAAAAATTCATTATTTACATTCAAAACATCCTCTTTATATGTATATATATTCAATAGGATAAATGATATCTAGATTTAAAGCAAATTAGAAAAGATTAAATTGTTCAATTTGCATATGAATTATATTTTGTGAAACATACAGAACTGACATAAATGCATAATGGTACAAAAAAAAAAAAAAAAAAAAAAGAAATACCCAAAATGTGTAGTTCACACCAGGTTCAAAATCAAAATTGACAGCTGCGAAATTCTTTGTCTCAGTAATTGCTTCATAGTATGCTGGGAATGGAGGTGAAACATATATCTGTAAGTAAAAAAGAAAATACTTCAAGCATGGAATAATCAACAAAGATATACTGATATCTATCGTCCCCTCCCAAAGCTAATACAATAAATTTAGGGCAAAATACAATCGTGAACTCGAACACATATACTTTTGTGTTAACTTACATACCCTGTACTCATTTATTCCACTTGTTTGCTCTGGAGGGTTCCAAGTAACTCGTACATGTTTCACATGAAAAACAGTGACTGAAACATTTGTAGGTGGATCAGGAGCTAAAAGAACAAGTAAAAAAAGTGTTAATTATTTTAAATCTACAATGTATAGTTAAGAAAGTAATGATGATAAGGTATTGCATTAAAATATTCGTGGGTGTCACATGTTTACTACTGTAATCATGGTGGGCACAAAAATATATCCTTAGTTTAAATCAGTTTGTTATCAGAGTTTAAATAAAGTATCTTAAGAAATAAGTACTTTCAAACATTAAATTATGACACGATTATGTTACAATGCACACACAGCTTGCTATGAAATCAGATATGAGCAATTTTATGCACTGATTTCATTTAAAACCTTTTCTCAATATTTTACACATTCATGTTAAATATACTCAAATACAGCCGCAAAATTTAGACTTATTTTAATATATTAAAGCATGAGTTTGAGGTATTACAATTTTCAAACACCTTTATAAGGGAATTAACTATTTTGGTCTCTGGCAGAAGTGCATACAAGGAATATTTAAATCAGAAAAACAAATAAGATATTATTAAGGTTGCTCTTTTAAGAAATCAAGCAATATTTTAAATTTAAATTTTTATTTACAGGATGTCCATCAATGTCAGGAGGCAAAAATAGTATCATTAGTAGCCTCACCAACATAAAAAAAGTTGCCAGTTTAGCAGTCATTTTCTTAATTTTAGTTGCCAAAATAGTAGCATTTTTGCATGATCTTGTAGTTACAGAGCTGCCACCACTTTTTAGTGTTGAAATTAGTTGCTTTAGTAGCCTTATACATAAAAAATAGTATCCTTTATTCAAAAATAGTAGCCAAAAAGTAGCATGCTAATACTGTTAGTTACCAAGAGCATGTGATATAACAATATTTTTATGACAAAAGGAATTTCGAAGTGCTGATAAGGGAGGTTTGAGTATTATCCAGCCATTCTAGCTTCGTGATTAGTACCTTTTTCAAAGGGCAATTTGCAAATCTGTTCTCATTAACTGCATCTATGCAGGCTAGAACATACCACTGAGAAAACATCAACTTGCCAGCTTTTGAAATTCCCAAGTTGTAAAATAACGTGCGAACATTTTTGATGATTTTTACCAAATAATGTGCAAACGACATTTTAAATGATTTATACTAAAAGCATTTTTTATGCTTTTCATAAAATAAATTCGTAAAACACTTCTAAGTGGTGGGAAAGGGGTCTGGGGGTGGAAGGCCGGAAATTCCGTAATCTTAAAATAAACAAAAATGGGGAATTCCGTGGAAAAGTCTCATGAATGCCAAACTAATGACAAATTCAGAACTTCAATATATGTAATATAACATCAATATATATAACATCAATAAAATCTATCGTTTATCGATAGATTTTATTTGTATTTCCTGAAGCGGCTGCTCGCAACTGTTTCTGAACCTTGAAATCTAAAACTTCACAATAAAATTGGACTCTGTGATAAAAAAAGTAGCATTTTTTCCATTTTCTTTAAAAAATAGTCACTTTTTTCAAAGAAAATAGTTGCCATAGTTGCCTTTTGCTGAAAATAGTAGCAAATGGTCGCCTTTTAGTTGACGGTGGCAGCCCTGTAGTTAAGAAATAAACATGCGTCATTTAGCTTCGTTTAAGAAGGAATGAATAAAATCATAAACTAAAAATCTTCATGCGTTATATAACAGAACATACAGTACATTTATTTTTATAGTGCAATTGAAAAAGTAGATTAGAATGCTTGATGAATGACTAACAGCAAATATGAAAAGAAAATGGGGTTGACAAAAAACGCAATCTGATTTTCAAATGAGTTTCCTGGAGAGTAGCCGAAAACTTGATTTGAAATGAATGTACAAGTAGCCAAAAACTTGCCAAAGTAACCTAATCTTTAAATTAGTAGCAAAAGTCACTTTTTTAGTTGCCGGTGGACACCCTGTATTTATAACAGTTTTTTCAAAAATCCATTTTTGCTGGAGACTCAAAAAATTTAGAATATATCTTTACAACCTGCACTATGCATGCTTACAAACAGTAAATGCATGAAACATTTAGGGAAAAAATCTTAACCATATGAAATTTTGCAAAATTTCCAAAAACAAATAATGCTTTAGCCCACCTTTGAAGGTGATTTTTTATGCTTTTCTGAAAGTTGTATTAGAAAGGTTTACAGTATGCTAATATATGTGCAGAGAGTATTAAGTGAAGAAGCATTATGAATTTCTTCGAGTGTTTAACACCACTAGTTTGTTTAAAAGTCCAGTGATGCCTAGATTTTTTTTAAAAAAAGGAACAGTCTTAAAGTTAAAGGAATTTAACACAACATACATAAAATTACTGATATATTCTAAGCCATTTCTCTAAAAGATTGTAAGTTGAAAGATTTTTATGCAATATATAGATATATAAAGCTTTTATCAAAGACCAGTACAGGTGACTGTATCATCTCACTTCAGTTTTAAGTTTTATTGGTTTTATCACTATAAAAGTAGGTAAAATGAGAAACTTTTAATAACAAATATGTATATCCTTGAAAATTTTGCTGAGGTTCCCTTACAGTAAGCATTACAAATCCTTAAGTCAAATTTAATTTCAAAAATCTCTTAAAATGAATTTTTGGTTACACTTTGACTGTTAAATTTGAATATATTAGCTAACGTATTTAAAATAATGCTTTAAGGAGCCATATGATAGAATCTATCTTTTTTACATTGCCACATGCAGCTTTTCAGCTGTGTATTTAAATACTGATACAGTCTCTTAATACTATCTTGCTCAATTTTATCATAAAATAATACAATACCAGGTAAGATTCCAACATTGAAAGTATAACTAAAAAAATAATAATGGCTTGTACTAGAAACTTTAAATTTGAGTCAAAAATAAACTATAAATACTTTAAAAAAAAGTCTATTGTGAGATAGAAAACTCTAAATCATAAATAAAGGTCTAAATCAAAATATCTTCTTTGTGAGAAACTAAGCTCTAGAGATAATTTGCATTTCTATTTTTATTTTGTGTACAATTAATCAATTCTCACCTGACCAATCAGTAGTGATTGTCAAAAACTCAGTAGGAGAGGCTACTTCAGAATGATTCCTCAAACGAGCATATACTGTAACAACATAATCTGTGCCAGATGTGAGATTAGTAAATGTATATAACTTAGATGGAGTCCAAGTTGTATTCTTCCACACTGAAGACGTAGCTTCACTAAAATGATATACTGTAATGTTAACTTAAATGAATAAAATACAAAATACAATATTAAATTTGAATGATAAGAAACAAGGTTAAAATATCTGAATGGCTAATGAGTTGATTTTATTTGAATTAACAAATATAATTGGTACAGCAAATAAGAATGAAAGATAATAGATTGAAAAATAATTAACATTCAAGAATACCAAATAAATAGTAAAATAAAACATTTCATGAGTGTTTGTAAAGTTTTCAAGTTTGATACTAAATTTACAAAGTCACATTAATGCAAGCCACATACAGCAAGGAATATCTTAAAAATATATGTTTCTAGAAGTATAAAAATATATGTTTCTAAAAGTATAAAAATATTTGATAACATTTTTGCTAAAAAAAGCTGATAAATCTTTTAGTAAAAGTACATTACATTGAGAATTAAGAGTTTCTTATTCCTTTCTTGTTGCCAGAAAAATTCTTTTTTTTTTTTTCCCTTCCAGGTAAATTAAAATACATAAAATAAATTTTAATTATAAACCAATGCTAACTTGCTATTTATATTATATTTGAACACTAAAATGTGAATAAGTATCTCATATGCGTTTGTTGCGGCAGCTCTAGTATGACTTGAGCTAGATTTCCATGATATATTTTTTATTGACATTTTCATAAGAAGCAGGGATCGCACTCCTCAACTTGAAATGAGAATCTTCTAGAAAAAGAAAGAACTTTGCTTTTGATTAGTTTTTAAGATAGCTTAGGGGCACATTTTTTAAAAATGTAATTCCGAAAGCAGTTTATGGTAGCTGCAGTTCTTGTACATGTTCTAAATAACTTGTCTCGTAAAATAAATGTTGTGTAATCGTTAAAGAGTCAAGAAGTTTAATAAATCACAGTAAAAGAATCTGAATTGTCTCATACTGTATGTGACAGCATTATAACAGTAGAAATATGCATTTTATAAAATAATACTCAATTTTATGACAAAGTTAGAAATGAAATTAGGTACAAATTTTGTAGAAAATAATTAAATAGGAAATTAAATTAACTATTCATTTTGTTTACATCATAATCGTCAATGATAATCTCATAAGAATTGCAGAGTATAAGAACTATGCAGGCTGTAAATGAATGTAATGATAATTAATGATTTAGAAATGCAGATAATCAGTTATTGTGTAAATTAAAATTTTTATTACATTAAAAACAAGAACACTATCAAATATTAGCCAATTCAGTAGGATCTATATTACAACCAAATTTTTGTTGATATAGCATTGCATAGCTGTAAACTAGTTTAAAAAAAGTATTTGTAGACAGTTTATTGCAAATTTTTTGTTTGGATTTGAGAAAAGTTGGATAAGAATCTTTCAATAGCAACACTACTTGTTGGACATATTTTGAAGGTGTGCAACTAGTGTGCAGAATTCCTTGGAAATTTCACAAGCTTAATAAAAGCTTTACCACTAATTATAGACACTGACCATTCTGATCACATCTTCTGAAAAATAATCATTAAAAGGGCGGTGAGTATTTTCTTTTGAGAGGCAGATGCTATTTTGACCGTTAGTCAATGATCTTACATACAAGTCCGTGTTCCTTACGATAGCTTTCTACAAAGCAGGTGTATCTGCAGGCAGAGCCTTATTATCGCATGGGCAAATCGGGACTTTGCCCAGGGCCCCCGACTTGAAAGGGTCCCCCCAATTTCATATGTTGTTCTGAAATATTCTTTTTTTATATCAAAATTTTATGAAAAATAAAACAAATTTCATATATGGGGCCCCCCAAATCCATCAATGCCCGGGGCCCCTGTAAGACATAATTGGGCCCTGTCTACAGGTACCAATCAAAGGGATTGATTGCACTGGTGACTTGCAATATTTGAATACTATAGATACAGAACGATAAAATGACTAAAACTGATGAATGTAACTTATGTGTTCCCTTCAAAAGCAAAATGAAGGAAATAAATTTAGTTACTTTATAAGGACATAACAGAAGTTTTTTTCAATAAATAATTTCTTTATTTGTATATTAGGCTGTTTTAATCAAATAACTGTGTTAATTATATTTATTAATTAGCAAATTAAATGTATATTAAACAGTACACAAAAATTAATTTAAATTTTTGATGCTGTTACAACCTTTCCGCAATTGTAGAATTTGTTACGAACTTGCTGCATTATTTAATAAGTTTTTTTTTCCATTTTTGCCCCGTTTATTTCCATTTATTGCCAATGTACTGGAAAAAAATACCTTTTTGCAAGGACAAAATAGCAAACTACCCTTTTGCCGGCAAAAATACCAACCCTGCACAGGAGCATCCCCATATTTCAAATAAAAAACTTTACTCCACAAAATGCTCTTCTAAATATATACATAAACTAAATACAGAACTATTTTGAATTATACAAGCAAAGAAATACATACTGATAGGATGGCAAATACTCTAATTGTAAACGAGTTTTGCCAATCGGAGCTTGCCAGTAGATTGAGAAACCATGCAAACCAATAGATTCTCGAAGGACAGTTAGATTACGAACTTTAAAAAGATAAGCTGCAGAATATAAATGGAAAAAGATGCAGGTGTTAATTCAATATTCAATTCAATAATTCTCAATGATTTTATAAATTCAATATTCTTCTCTCACCAGTATCAGCACAAGATTTTTCATCACTTTTGTCAGGACAGTCTTCTTTCTTATCACACAATTTACTAATGTCAATGCATTCTCCTGTTGCACACATGTATTCTTGGGGAGAACATGATAATGGCAATAGTGTAGCTAAAATAAAACATACAAAATATCAAATTTTTAGAAAAAATTTAAATGATATTTGTATGAACAATTACACGAATGACAGAAAAGAAAGAAAGAAGCATACTATTTGTCATTGTACAGCCAAACTCATCACTTCCATCACCACAATCACTTCTTCCATTACATACCAACTTGTTTGGAATACATCCATAGCTGTGAATACAGCGGAAAAAATCTGATCCACAATCTTCTTCACCTTTGGAGAAAATTATTAAAACATAAAAAGATATAATTTAACACTCGCACTGAAATTATAAGAAACTATAGGAACTCAAATTAGTTATAAGGTTAAAAGAGAAATAATGTGAATATATCAATAGTTTTATGGGAGAAACTCAGGAAGTTATCAGTATTTTACCATTCTTTTAAAGTTGCCCTCAGCTCTATCATAAAACAGTTTTCTAATATGAGTTTGAAGACCAGCAGTAAATGATTATTGAATATCCACACTGTTCTGCTTAGCTTCTTCATGCAATTGTGAACTCAAATGCATTATGTATTTGTTTATGATACATTTATCAAGTAATAAATTCATGATAAAATACAATAACTCTCCATAACAAAAACCTGAATAAAACTTATGAAGATTTTCAATAAATGCATGTGTTATGTTTCTGTTTCCACAAAAATATCCTTGATGTAAGAACATCTTAAGATTAATTTTCATTCATCTTAAGATTGAATTTTAGTTTAATATCTTACCTTTTATTCTTAATGTAACAGATACTAATCAATACAAGATGGAAATTGTCATACTGCTTTAATAAAGATAACAACACACACACACATGTGAATGCACAAAACTATTAAGAGATGAATTGAGTGAAGATTTTATTAACAAGAGAGTAAGCATAGAAAAACAAAAACATAAAAAGGCAAATAAGCATATGAAACAAAAAACATAACCACCAACACACACACACACACACAAAAAAAAAAAAAAATAACACATACATATAGATTTAACCCCGTCTTGATTTTTTTCTTACCTGACTCAAAGAATAATAAAAAAATATTAGTATCACAATTTTCATTATTAGAAAAAAGGAGGTTCTGTTTCGAATTGTGATATCGTCTACACGACACCAGTTTCCTCAAGAAAACAGTAAAACATTTTTCATTATTTGATCAATACCATTGTTTGACCTTTTTTTTTTTTTTACAGTGCCCTGCATGATCCAAACACAAAATAAAATTCTGACCTCTTTCAGGGTTTATACTCATTTTTCAAAATGAAATTCCCTGAGTTTTCCAAGTGATTTTTCAAGAACTTTCCAGGATTTCAAAGGATTTCCAGGTTATCGCAAAAAATAAACTTAAGATAAAGACTAAATACTTTTTATTTATATGCCCCATTCTAAGGTAATGAAATTATGATAGCACCATGGTAATCAAAATTATACTCCCCCTCAATTATCGCATAATCAATGGATTACATTTATATCAAACATGGTTTTAAATTCAATTCCACCTATAAAATATCAGAAATTATGCAACAGCTTTACAGAAGTAAAAAAGAATTTTTGGGACTTCTTCACTGATTGATAGCTTCAAGATATGTTTTTTATACTATTGCCAGTACACAAGGCTATTGGTAAAAATTGCGATATTCTTTAGAACTAAGTAAAATCCACCAATACTATGCATAAACAATGAAATATTTAACATTATAGAAACACACATTCTACATTGTATTCTAGCAAATATCAGCAGAGTTTGTATATACGTGATAACAATATTACACAATCTAACTTTGTGCACAGTACACAACACAAAGAATAGCCCCTCCAACTCAAATGAGAAAAGGGAGCAATCACAAATGCTCAGAACTGCAGAGACAAAATGAGAAGCAAGTGTGCTATTCGTCCTAAGCAGTCTTAAGTGATAGATGATTAATCTTGCATAATCCATTTCCAATTGCATGAGTGCTTCATTAGCGAAACAGTTGACCCTTGAATAGGGTAAAAGCCATAAAAATAAAGAGAGGGGTGGGGGGAAATTTTCTTAAAATTCCAGGTTTGAAGCTGGATTTTCCAGGTTTTTAAAGCAAAATTACATTTTTCCATGAGATTTCCCGGAGTTTTAAGAGCTAATTTTCAATTCCCTGAGTTTTCCAGGTTTCCCTGAGGGCGTACAAACCCTGTCTTCCTTATAAATTGAGCTCCATTCCTGTAGCTTTGAATGATTTTAGATTTCTGAAAATGACATTGATCAGTATATACATTAGTTTCATCCACAATCAGATGCAACATAGAATCATTGAAAACATATTGCCACAAAAGTTAACTATGTTCCAGAGTTTTTTGTGAAAAAAAAAAAAAAAAATGAGGAGGAGCAGAACAGACTGTTACCCCCTCCATCCCCCTACATCCTTGTTGAGCTCATATCACCATTTCCTGATTCACTATACTCTAAATATTATAATTTCATAAATTAAAAGAACCATCTTCCCACTGAGCAATATCAAATTCACTGCCCTCGGACTCACTTTCTGAGTCTACCATGAAAGCAATTTTGAAATGCAAAAATAACACCAATAAAGACAAAATTACAGAAAATTCAAAATTATTTTGATTTCCGTTCAAGGCAGGAAATCTCACTGGAAAATTGTGAAGAAAGTATTACTAGTAACATCATCTCCTAACAGTATTCAGAAATACAAAATAATCATGGAATTAACTGCGACATGTGCGTAGCGATGAATTCCATTTCAGTGATGTAATTTTTCTCTTCCTCACATGGCATGTAACACCAATAGTACGGTGACAAAAATGCCAAATGTGTGAGATGCAATAACAGCCAAAAAAGGGGTTAAATCGCTCATTTGCTGCAACCCTAGTAGCACAATTAGTCCAAAAGACGTTTAAAACACGTTTTTAACGTCGGAAAACGTGTTTCCAATGTAATTTGAACGTTTTTTGAACTAGTTGTGCTACTAGGGAACAACGTCATCATTCAAATATCACAGTTTTTCAGAAAATGCATTCGAAGTTAGGTGAAAATGAAAAACATATACTCACAAAAACGATAGTGCTGCCATTTAGCGGGCCGGTTTTAATACCTCAGATGTTATACTCTACTTGTTAAAAGTTCACATCATTGCAACTGTCCCTGTGGTATTAATTCAAAAATCATGATTTTTGAGTTATGATGTTGTTGCAGGAAACCAGCGAAATGTGATCTAAAACTATCCAATGAAAAATAACCCTAAATATGTTGAATCTAGAGGCTGCCAAAAGAAAACCTTTTGAAAACTTGTAAGTTAGCTTTTTTATTTCAAAATCAAGCGCAATAAATAATAGTATTTTAGAGGAGTACGCAGCAAAATATCCCAGGTTAATAGAAAAGTTTGATTAAACTATATTGAACAAAGATAAATTACCATTACAATTCACTTCATCTTCTCCGTCAATACAATCCTTCAGTCCATCACATATCCATGAACTCCAGATACAGGTACCTATAAGAGTTGTATATTGTAAAGCATGGCTTGAATCATTTGTTAGAAGTTCAAATAAATTATACTATACTATAACAGTTTTTTTTCCCTCCGAAGTGTGTGTGTGTGTGGGGGGGGGGGGGGGCGGCTAAGAAAGGAGAGGATGGAGTGCATAAAAGTTTGAGGGCTATTTTAGTTTTAATACAGAGAATTAAAGCAAGAATACTTAGTATTACTACACAAAGTTAGCAGGTCACATCCCCCCCTCCCCGTATTTTGTACTTATTAATTTTATTTATTTTTCAATTCTGACAAATATTTACTCTTTTCCTTTTTTTTCTTTTCCTTGTAAGACCAATTCTTTCACATAAAAGTGTCCATTTCTTCCTTGCATACATGTGTCATCAGTACAAAATACTCTTATATTTAATTTATTCAATTTTGTACGTAAATGCTATACAGCACAGATATTTCATGGTCATTTTCCATTAACAAGGCATCACTTGTTTCGAAATTCAAATATTGGTGCTAGTTATGATGAAACTAAAATATTATTTTAATTTAACCACAGATAAGAATTAAATAACATAAAAATATCAAACAGACATGTAGTTGTTATCCTCTGCATATTAATATAAGAGCCATCCTATTAACAAACAAACAAAAAACACCTATCTTGTTTTGAAATCAGCTTCATCAGATATTTGTGTCTGAAGTAGTTTCACCTGTATGAATGCACATATGCTGAAATGCATCAGCAGATCAGGACATGTTTATATTTAATCAGCCCACTTAAAACTTCACAAATATTTTTCACAAATTCAAGTCTATGATGTATTGGTTCTTTTTTTGTTTGTTTGTTTGTTTGTTCATTTGAAACTTTTTTTCAGATTCATTTACTTTGTCTGGTTCTTTAATTTCTTTGGCAGTTTCATGAAAAGAATTTAGTATGTCTCCGTCTTTAGGATAATCAGTAACAATTAACTTTTCATTGACCACCAGGAATTTGTTAAGAATACCATCTGCAATGTGACCTTGGGAAATTTTCATTGGGACCCTTTGCAAATTTTCGAACAGCTGACGGCTTCGTGGAAACATGTCTTGTTCAATTTCCAGTAATATATCAACCCAGCTTTATTAGTTTTTTTAATTGTAGATGCAGAAAGATTATTTTTTCAAAAATTTGGGTAATTCTGTCCCACATATCCTCAGATCAATCACCTTCTGTACTATTTTTAATTTTCTAATGCCTAGATAAGTTGCGAGAGAATGCATTTTCTGTAATGAAGTTAAGTACAGGTTTTTAAGTACACCCAAGATCATTGGTAGCAATTCTGAAGTGGTGTTTGGAGGAAGAAAAGCAAATTAACATTTGATAGTTTTGACAACACATTTGGATGGGCCCAGGCAATTGTCTACAAGCAAAGCTATTTTTCTATTATCATCACCCATTTTTATATCCAATTTTAAAATTTATTCCTTAAAAATTTCACTTGACATTTGTGACTTTCAGGGTTGGCAAGTTTTTGACAGTTTTAACCATGGTTTTAACTGTCATGCCAAAAATCTCAAACATTGCATGGAAAAAAATGAACCAAACTACTAAATATTATTTTGTAGCAAAATAGTTTGCCCTTTAATATCTGCAGTGAATTAATCAATTAATATTTAGAAAATTAAAACACTATGATCAGCAAAAAATGCTTACTTGGTTTGCATCTATCAGAGTTATATTTATTTTTTAGAAGATAAGAGCAATATGTGTTTCATAAGAATGTGCTTACTCATTGCATTTGCGTTCTGAAATTTTTTAATAATTCTATTTTGAATGGAAAACTTTAGAATACTGATAATTAAAGGTTTTGATCTCTATTTTCTTTTTATCTAAATGACTAAAATTACTGTTATTGGCTGTTGCTTGAAGCTTTTTCAATTTAGGTATTTAGATTAAATCTAAAATAAGCTTAAGTGTTTGCTTCTAGGAAATATTTAGCCATAAATTAGTTTGAAAACTTAAAAAAACTGAAGAACATTAGGTATATAATTATGTATAATACAGTCAAACCTGTCCATCTCAAACCTGTATATCTCAAAAACCTCTATATCTCGAAATTTCTAAAATTCCCTACTTTTACAATCAAAATTCAATGAGTTTTACATGTTCATCTCAAAAAAATTTCCTTCAAAACCTCTATATCTCTAATTTTAGTTAGCGTAAATTACAAAAATCAGTGCTGAACACTAGAACAGCTGGAAGGGAGGGTCAAAATGACCCCTGTTGGCTGTTTAGGTATTTCTATGATTATTTATTTTACTAATTGTGTGCAAAAATTGCTACCAATGGTGAAGTGTAATTATTTGCTACAATGTGCTTGGAAGAATTTTAGGAAAAGTAGACAAATGAGCTGCAGTGTTAAACTGAATATTGAAATAAAGAATGAGAAATTGGAAAAAGGGTCAAAATGACCCCAACGGCACTTCTAGTATCAAAGAGCAACTTCCTTCAACAAAAGTTGCATACCAATGTGTCTGAAGAGACACCAAAAGAAGCAGAGAAGGCAGTATAACTCTGAAATCTTCTTAAGTCTCAGGTAAATTTTGCTATAAATGAATTCATAGCTCTTGATAACCTTAAAAAGCTAGCAGAAACAAAGGTAGTTAGACATCTAAGGTACATATTTATATTTTTAAATGTGTTGTGGATGAATGCAAAATAAATCTGAAATCATACCACACATTTTTCTACAGGAAAAGCAAATAAAAAGTTTTTAATTGACAGCATTTAAAACCCCTATAACTCGAAATTTCTTTCCTTTCCCATGAAATTCAAGATAGACAGGTTTGACAGTATAATAAATATAATTAATTTTAGCTATGCATTTAGATTAATGCAAAATGTAAATATACTGCATAATTAGTTTACATATTGTTATCTTTCTCTTATGTACCAGTTTTTTATGTCAAAAACCCAAACCTGAGATTTTCCATGAGGTAAATAGTCAACTTCTAAAGACATTACATTTTTGAATACTCTAGGGTTCTTATTTTTACCTACTATGAATAATCAGTTTTTGTGAGTCACTCATGCCCAGCAAGCGCACACACGTTTAAATTACGTATTCCCGATGTCGAAATGTCGAAAATAGGTCGATGAAAAATTACAGCAAAAAAATAGCATTTAAAAGAGATCAAACATACATTGTGTTGTCGACGTTATAAAGAGCCGTTCAATTTTGTTCAGGGAGGCGGCTATCTTCGACTGTTGATGTTGGTTGCCCTCACGAGATCTATGATCCGTCAATACATCGCCGATTTTCCGCTCATGGCTTCGGTGGTTTGAGAGACCCCCCAGCCAGCCAAGAAGAAACACGATGGAGCATCGAGAAATTTTTTCAGCTTAGTTAATAGTCAGTTGAACGTCGAATAAACAGTGCAGGGGAGACAGAATTTACGGGGTCCTTTCTCACGACCTTTGACATGTCCACCCCAACCGTTTTCTCAGAAAACAGATGCTTTTTTTCTTTTTTGTGTGTGTATTCATTCATGGTTCGCGTGGCTCGTACTTCGCAGTTTTTTATGCAAGGGCAGAACTCGCTTCAGCGTGTAGTCAATGGCTGAGCTCAGCTGCACTACACAGAAGAGTAAAATTTCCATAGTTTTAACTATGAAAGTGGATATTTTTCAAGTATCTCTTGGAATATTTTTCAAGTTCAATGCTAACACGATTTATCCTTAGCTTGGCATATTAATAAGTTTGTCTGGCTCTCTTTAAATTGTGTTGGCCGGTGATGTTATTAAAGTTTATCGGGGTAACTATAAATTTTAATTCCAGACATCAAAATTTTACAGGTGAGTTAAATAATTATTTAACTAATAATTATGTGCTTTGTTTCTTTTATTCATTTTCTTTTTAATTGCTAATTATAAGTCTTCTTATTTGTATTATAGAGTGAAATATAAAGGTACAATTGGCATAAAATCAACTGTTTACCTTAAGCATATGAAATATTTTTTCTCATTATAAGCACAAATTTATTTAATGTAAACTTACTATAACAAAAGTCAACTTATTATTGCATTATGGCATAACTTACAATGAAACAGATTAAAGCACTTTATGCAAAGTTTATTTTTTCTTTTTAAATTGTATACTAATATGTGTGCATTTAGTATGTAATTTAAACCTATTTGGAGTAGTAAAATTGAACAAATCAAAGAATTAAGAGAGATAAATAAAAAACTGTTTGTGTAATGAAGTAGACAAAATTTTTCTCGTGGGAGGGTGAGAGGGGGGGGTATTTGTAGATAGAAAACTTGTTCATATTTTATTACAGGAAAACTATAATAAACTATGGAGATAAAAAAGCAGGCTTATTCGTCTAATAGAAGTAAGTGGTTCCTTGACGATTTCGTCGAATCCTGACAGTTTATAAACGTAGTAATTATGCCGGAATTCCAGACATTTAGAGAATATGTCAGTCCCACACCATTTACATACGTCGGGTGCACATGCCGTTTAAAAGGAAACACTTTATATTTCTAAATATAATACATTATACTACTAGTTGTTAGCTAATGAAAAGCAATTTTGAATTAAATGATTAGAAATAACAAGTTTTAAATTAACTTCTAATCATTTAGATAAAGTTATAAAATTTATATTCATAAAAGTTTGAACATATACAAAAATATATTAAAGTTAAAATATAATCTTGATTTTTAATTTAACAGATAAGTAACTCGCACGAACAACTTATGTCACTAATTTACATTTTAAAGGGTTTCCATTTTTTCCCCAAGTACATTTTATTAATCGTTTTGGTTGTATTAGGTATTTTTAATAAAAGGGTGCAAAAAATTATTTAATCTACTCTTATAAACTATCTAAATATTTTCATATATTGGTTAAAAAGTAACCTTTTTTATATAAAATAAGTAAATTATATTTACTGTTAGTAAAATTGCATTTTAAACTGTATTCCTTACTTAACTAAATTTACTAATATTTTATTTAATTTTAAGTTACTTTTTCACCATCTTTTACCAATATATGAAGATATTTAGATTGTTTATAACATTGAATTAAACAGCGTACGCATCCCCCCTTTTATTGAATATACCTACAGTAAAAACAATTCATAAAATGTACCGGGGGGAAAAAGTAAGCCCTTTAAAATGTAAAATAGAGACATAAGCTATTTATGCAAGTTACTGATCAATTAAATTAAAAAAATCAAGATTATATTTTTCTTTAATGTATTTTCTCTGTGTTCAAATTTTTATGAATGTATATTTTACAACTTCATCTAAACGACTAGAAGTTAATTTAAAACTTGTAATTTCTGCACATTTAATTAAAAATTACTTTTTATTAGCTAACAAACTAATATTAAAATGTATTATATAGAAATATTAAATGTTTCCTTTTTAAATGGCAAAAGTTCACAAGATCAGAACAGTTTGAATTTTCATTCCTTCACGACGTATGTAAATGGTATTTGTCTATTCTCTGAATGTCTGGAATTGCGGCATAATTACTACGTTTATAAATGGTCAGAATTCGACAAATTCTGCGAAGTCTTTAAAGAACGACTTCTATTAGACAAATATAAGCCGGTTTTCTCTGTCCTGTTGGAGCGATTCGACAACGTATAACGTATAATCAACCACTATGAGCTGAACTTTATAAACGGATTCCGAGAATCTGTCTCCCTTTGCCGTTATAGCGACGAGAGTTCGACCAATATCGAGGATTTTATCTTCCCGGCGGTCACCCTTTTCCATTTTTACGCCGTAGTTAAGCGAGATTGTTATCTCTCACGGTCACCCCTCACGGGTAATACGCCGTCGAGAAGTTCAGTGCTCGACGGGCAAACAGGTGGACATATCCGAGGATTTTTAACGTCGATGATTACGTCGAAACTACGTCGACAGCGACATTAATTCGATGTATCGTGGCTGGCTGGGATGTTAGCGGCACATTTTTATATAACTGTATGAAAGTACTAAATAAAATAAAATTTATTGTATTGTGTATTACTTATTGCAACAACACATACCTGTATTGCACTGGAAACGATTTTCACCACAAAGGTTTGATGAATCAGAAGTAGAGGGAATTATTTCAGTAGTTGATGAACTTGTCACTCCTTCACCTGTGACAATTTGAATAAATACATAACATTATTGATAATAATAATTAAAATAATATAATTAAAACTCAAATACTTTTCAATTACTCAAATGTTTGCTTAAAACTTTAATGACTGGTGTATTTATAAAACACTGTGGTGAATGAAAAAAGAATCTATCTAAAAAGACTATACTAAGAAAACATGGTAAAACAAGTATGCAAAATGTACAGTGCAAGGCAATACTTTAAATTCTTAAACCTTTTAAATGGTGTAAATTTCAGAATAAACATACAAAGAAAAATTATGATGAACAAAATATTAGTTTTTATCAAGAACCCATGCATAAATATATTATTTTCCAGAAGATTTAAATCAAAATTCACAATTTAACTCTCAAGCTTGCAACTAATGAATACTTTTAAAAATAATAAAAATCGGTAAGATTTACAAAACTCATGAAAAGATCTTAAGGCATTTTAAACTAAGGAGCTTATCTTGGTGCGGTACTTGAGGAGGAAACTTTGAAAAATGAGTGGTTTGGGAGTTTAAGGATACATGTTGAGTCATCTTTATTCATTTAATGGAAACAATTGGAGATTGTATATTTTAGAAGTTCTCTGAAAAATTGTAGAAATAAATTGAAAACTATGATAAAATGGACTTCTCTTGAAGTAAAATATTGTAATAAGTACAATAGATCATCATGAGTTGATTTTTCAAATGAAATTCAATTGAAATATGATAAAGCTGCTTACATTCTTTGAATTTCAGTTCAAAATACCATCTTTATTAAGTACTTATTTTTAAAATTAAATTGCTCCTATAAACTTAATGCTCATAAAACATCGTATAGTTTTAGACGAAACATTCTACATTTTTCAGTGGTTCTTCTGCGGTAATTTTATTTTAAATCTTGATCAGAAGTCCCGTATGTTAGGTTTCATAAGCAATTACAAAACCTAAATGCTTCTCAAAATTATAAAATTTGTAAAAGCAAAATGTAATACATTTTTGGCCTCAAAGCATTCTTAAATGTATTATAAAGTGATCCAAATTTATATTTCAAGTTATGTTCGAATGAAAATTTTTTCGGTCTTCTAATTTTGAATTTGAGTTTATAAAACAATGTTTTTTCTTTTACTGCAAATTTCAAACTAGTTATATTTCATAATCTACAATATGGTTTCCGAGGAAATATTCTTATAGTTTCACGGTTCTAGTGCTGCAAGTTTATTTCTTATTCTGAGTGAATGTTAATCAAAAAGCTGACTTCTCCGAAAAAGTGTCAAGTTTAATGTATTTTTTTCAAGAAATTAAGGTCTAAAAATTTTTTATAGTTCTGGCATTGCATGTTTGTCTCTGATCTTCAGTGAAAGTCCACCAAAAGCGTCTTCCTGTGAAAAAGCATCAAGTTTAACAATTAAAAAAAAAAAAAAAAAAGTTAAATATGTCTTCAAATTTTATCCCAATGTCAGTTTTCAATCTAGTTTCTGAGGAATCATTCTGAAAATTTTTATAATTATAGAATAGTAAGTTTATTTCTAATCGTGAGTGAAAGTCACGGAAATAGTGTTTCTCTGAAAAAGCATCAAGTTTAATAATGTTTTTTTTTTTTTTAATTGAATAACATTTCAAATTTTATTTTAATGTCAGTTCTCATTCTAGTTTTAGAGGAAACACTCTGGAAATTATCCGCTTTCAGGTAAAACAGCCTTAAGTTTAGAGTATTTGCTGTATTTTCTTAAATGGACACACCCCAGCCAATTTTTTATGCATTTTCTGTGATTAGATAGGACATTGGTTTATTGATTACAAAAATGCATAATACAGTTTATAAAAAACATTTCAAAATGTTAAAAAAAAAATTGTAATTGGCATAATTTGTTTTTAACTTTTTGTTTAACCTGACAGAACACACACTATTTCTAGAAACACAAGCGAGTGCACCAGGCCTGTTAGGCCTGGTGTTTACTTTTGGAGTCTGTTTAAAACTTTTTGGCTTTTGTTGTAAACTAAGCACAGCCAACTCCAGATATAATAAACTGTCGGCTATAGTGAATGCAAACCATTAGTACTGATTCACATGCAGTATCTCTGTTCACCATGGGGACACTTCGGATATAGTGGATGAAATTTGATGGTCCTTAGAGGTTCACTATAAACAGAGTTAGTTGACTGTAGTTAGTAAAATTCACACCAAACCCTAAAACAAATTACTAGACTTACCGCTGGTATTTTACAAGTATTTACTATTTGCAATATCATTTTTAATCACTAAATGCATGATTTTCACACTGGTTTATCAAAAAGGAAATGCATATTTAGCATACAAAATACACCATTTTTTATTCACAATGGCATTAATACTTATAGTAATACAGAAAATAAAATTTAAGTCCCATTCACATTTTTAGCAAATGAAACTGCTGATTGCAGAAAAGCTTTCAGTGCATGTGCCAAGCACCACAGGCCTAAAATCCTTTTTAAGCAAGAAAGAGAAATGTAAATTCTACAAATACCTCTAGTGGTCAAGTAGTTGACCTTGAATGCAGCATATCTAGAATATCTAGAAAAAATTCACCAAATGGTTTATTTTTTACACTATTTTTTTTATGTTATTGTTCTGGCATATCAGGCCCAGCATGCTTCCTTCCAGGTTAAGAGACTTAATTAAGTCTTACTAGAGTGCCATTAATTTCAAACAAACAAATAAAAACCTTTTTAGAATAAAGGGGTGAGGCATGCTTAGAAGAAAACTATCAGAAGCAGAAAAATAAGCATCGAAAAGTTCATAAATGGCCAAACAGTGTCATGAAGATTCTATGTATCAATTTTAAGAGACTGACTCTAGAAATTGCAATAAATTAATAACAGGTTAACCCCCCCCCCTTTTTTTTAGTATATAAAATATTTAATGCATAAAAGTCTTACCACACATTGTTTCATCTGACATATCTCCACAGTCATTGACACCATCACATCGCCACCAGAATGGAATACAATAATTTGAACTGCACTGGAACATCAAAGATGAACACTTTCCACTTGCAGGAGTTGTCACAGAAGTTGTGCTTATGGGTGGTGGTGCAGTTGTTGTTTCTAAATGCAAATTATTAATCATATTGTTAACAGATAATTGATTAACACACACTTGTAACATACAAATAATAGTCTGCCTGCTCTCCTTTTGTGATCTCAGGGTCATTCACTTGACTTTTATGCTTCTGGGATTATTTCAATGTCTTTTCAGATTACATTGCTTCCATCTTGCTGATACCAATGTAATTTAATGACTGATATTAAATATCACTTAGATTTTTAAGCAGAAAAATTCAAAATTTTGCAACACTAGATAAAAATATTCCCATGATTACTTTTAGATTTTTAATACTATTTTATGCTTAGTGCTTCCAATAACATTTTAAAATGGCTTTAAACTCAATGACTTAGTACTCAAACACACTACATAAACAGTTACACAACTGAAAAAAATCCAAAAAGATTTAACTTATACTACACAAGGTTATCAAAAATTAAAAGTAGTGGATTCTTTGAAATACTTTACATGTATTACATTCCTTGAATTTTTTTTATCTATATATATAAAAAAAATTCATTAAATTATTAGAAGGTCTTTTTTTATCATTTTCATTCATAGAAAGCGTAATTTAAACATAGTGACAATTTGGTTATAATGTCAAGATATTCAATTTCATTCAGTTACCTGCATGGTACTACTATTTACTTGAAAATACATTAAAACTATTATTTCACAACTTGTATTACTTAAACTATATTATTTTGAACTCTGTTCTTCAAAAATAAAATTATGCAAAAAGGATCCTTTTAACTGAAATGCACTTAGAATGTCAGAATGTAGTTGTTAAATGCTCACTAAATTTAGTTTGGATCTCAGCTCCGCTCAAAATTAGACATCGTCACATAGTCATGATATCAGTTATAGCATAAAAGCTGGCTCTATTATATAATTAATCAATTTATTGTTTTCTAAAAAATTTACTTTCAGCATTTTGGAATTTAAAGATTATTTATTTAGTTTATGTTTGCAATTTTTTCCCCTCGATATTAAAAACACCATTATTCAGGAATTTCATAAAATTTGGAATAGCCATGGCCCTCATGATTGCATAATTGTGTATGAAAGAAGTTTTTCTATAATACATATAAACACACATGGTAAAACAAACAAAACTTACTACAATTCACTTCATCAGAGTTGTCACCACAATCATCCTGGGAGTCGCACATCCAATTTGCAAAAATGCAGCGACCATTTCCACATTTAAACTGCCATGATTCACAGGTTACATTCTCACAATTCATCTCATCACTACCATCATAGCAATCCTTGTCATTGTCACACCTCCAGGTAATTGTAATACACTGTTTACCCATGGCACAGAAAAATTCATTTTTACCACAAGTTTTTTCTGGATCTGAGAAAATCCATGAAATTATAATTATAAAAATGTAAAGACTGTGAAAAAGTGCACCAGTGTACTGAAATGCTCACTAAAATATTACATTACATTACAACAGCAGCAAAAACAAATTAGTAAATATAACGCAGTGCAGCAAATTAAAAGCAAACAATACACACATATATTAACATTTAATATATGTATGTATGTGTACATATGTTATATGTACACATAAACATACACACGAGGGGGGGTGGACTTTTATGACTAAAAAATTAAAGTATGGGAGACCCCTTATATAACATATAGGTTTCCCACATTCTTAATTTTAGCTCTATAGGTTGTCTATTAGATTACAGGGGAGGGGGGGGGGAATGGTGACCTTACATGATATACTGACATTTTGTTGATTTTAAATGTAACTAATTATGATTACAATTAGATAAATATCATTAAAATGTTACTTTTAACTTAGAATTTAATAGTTTTACAAATAAAATAAAATAAATGATGACCAAATTAATAAGTTGGGCACAGATAATTAATAATTTAACATATGCGTATAATGTTTTGTTGCTTTTGAAATATAAATAGCACCCTCCTCTTATTGTAACCAAGCTCTATCATATTGCAGATGGGGAAAAATCTATCTGCTGTAAAGTTGCTCTTATTCTCTAATGAAAGAAAAATAGTCAAATACAACTGCTAGGGGTGGATTACCCAATAGGCTTAGTAAGCTTAAGCCTATGAGCTCCAACCATTTTAAGGTCTCTGCAACAAAAATTAAGAAAGGAAAAAAAGCAATCAAAGTTATTTTAGTGTTTACAGACTTGTACATGTCTGAGAAGTGATGCAGCACAGATAAAAATTTTGTTGGCCATGTACAAATTGGTTCATGCAGATTCTTCAATCATTTTAACATCCAAAAGAAATACCTTATCCAAACACACTAGCACTTTCAGCCATGCACATAGCCGTCTTCAGGTGTTTCATGAATTGTTGCTCTCCTCATTTCTTTTTTATTATGCTTGAGCCATGCTCGTGAACTTCCATTGATGTGCGCGTATGTGGTATTGTTTATCGCTGTAATGTCATTTTCCATTTCAATGGCTTCTCGTTTAAGACCATAGCTTTTATTCTTGAAATTGGCTATCTTTTTAATCAAAATCGATGGTGGGGGTGGGTGGGGGGTGGATTGGTCTAGTCTTGATAGGGCTGTACATGGTTTTCCAAAGCATAAATTACTACTATGCTCTTTCTTTAATTTTCCTTTTTGTGATTCCAATGTAACATCTGGATCTATTGTGTTCTTCATAAAATCAACATACTTTTTTTATAGTTGCCTCCTGTTTCTTCATGGTTTATTTTGCCTTTATTTGTTCTGATTCTATTGAAAATATTTTTATTTGGTTTGATGGGGATATGGATTCCTTTTTTGGAGGCTATATTTACTATATTAGTGGCTATTCCTATACAGTATGGTATGGTACAACGCTTCACTAATGCAATACCACACTGTAGAGAAATAGCCACTAAAATAGCAAATGTAGCTGCCAAAAAAGAAATCCACATCCCCATCAGACCAAATAAAAATATTTTCAACAGAATTAGAACAGATAAAGACAAAATAAGCCATAAAGAAACAGGAGGCATTAATAAAATTAATCTACATTGTGAAGAAAACAATAGATCTGGATGTTACATTGGAGTCACAAAAAGGAAAACTAAATAAAGAAAGAAAATGCATATTAATGATTTACGTTTCGGAAAACCACGTACAGCCCTAACAAGACTCGCTCAATCCACTCTCCCCACCATCGATTTTGATAATGTAATGAAAATAGCCAATTTCAAGAATAAAGCTATGGTCTTATGAGAATAAACAACGTCATGGTGATAAACGATACAACACATGAAACACACTGATGAAAGTTAGTGGGCATATCTCCAAGAGTAATAAAAGAGAAACGAGGAGAGCAACAATCAGTGAAATATCTGAAGATGGTCATTTGTGCTGCTGAAAGTGCAAGTGTGTGTGGATAAGGTATTTCTTTTGTGCATTCAAATGATTTTGTTAGCCATTTCTTTACAGAAATTTAAATTGATATGTGCTGGAAATTTTGAGGTTAGTTGTAACAGCTGAGAATAATTTTTAAGTTTTCATGACATCCATCTATAAGCATTTGACAGATGATACATTTTGCAAAATTCAGCATGCTTAGAAATACATGTGTGATGACCAAAAAAAGTCATAGACACACACACACACATAAAAAAAGAACCTCTTCAGAGTCCAATCCATTGTTTAACTTAGCTTTAAAAAAATGATTCTGAAGGGGGGTCCTCAAATTTCATAGCCTAGGGGCCATCACAAGGTTTGATCTGACCTTATGCTAAAGTACAACTCTAGTACTTTAAGAGTGCAAATCTACTAGAGTTGCACTCTAGCAATTGCTACTGCGGATTGTAAAGAGAGATTCTTCTTTGAACTGAAAATTGCCTATTACAGATGACAAAGGAATAAAAATAAACAAATATTTTAATTCAACGTGCGTGGCATTTTTCCAGGTTATTTAAATAAAAGGGTTAAAGAGGAATAATTTCACTCTGAGAACTTTGTACACATAAAAAAAAAGTTCAAAACAGGATGAAATGTTACTGTCCTACTTGGGAAGAAAAGAACTGCCACAAAGTGTGGATGACCTCGTATAAAAATTTGGGATTTTTTTTTTTTTTTACTTTCATGACCTGTTGTTGAAAATTTGAGACTTTCTCTTGAATTTTATGCACCCCCTCCTCTAGATATGGGTCTGGATATAAGACTTGCTTCTCGGGTTCATTCGAACTAGTAATGAGTAACGAATGTTTAGTAACAGGTAGTGAGTTTAGAGTAAAGAATACATACGAGTATTAATATTTTCATTACTTTTACAGCACTATAATTTATTGTAATGACTACTCTTCTGAACAACAGCTTGTTTCTCTAATGAGTTATTTTACGAGCTGAAAGCTCCTCATATCAGAAGGGAGAAGAGAGCACACCTAGCAGACACCATTGATACGAGAAAAAACAAATCAACTTTCATTCCCGCAGGAAATCACTCATTATATCAAAATAAGAATTAATGAAGTTAAGAAAATATAAATAAAATAGTTTTCCTAAATGGACTTAATGCTAAAAATTAGAAGCAAAGAATTTAAATGAAATGGAAAAAACGTAACTGAGTCGCTAACAAGGATGTGCCAGCTGAAATTAAGTTTTGGAGCAATTTGTGGAGCAAGAAAAAAGACATTTTTGGAGCAATTTGGAGCAAGAAAAAGTCACTTTTGGAGTATAAGAATGTCAATTTTGAAATATAAAATTTATTTTTGGAGGGAAAAGTGATTAAAGAATGTCAATCAAAAAAATGAAAATTAAGGAGGTTAAAACTTTTAGCTTATAACAAAAACCAGTTTCTTTTCTTTTCTTTTTTTTTTTTTTGGGGGGGGGGGGTCAGAAGCTTATGAAATAAATAAAAAGTTATTTTATAGGACTATATTCGTATGCGGTGCTGTTTACATTTTGATGTTTCATTTGGCATTGGTTCTGGCACTATCGTAGGCGATGCTCAGCGGGAGTGAAGTACCCTGCTGACAGTTGTTTAGGCTGGCAACCATAAAAAAACATGTACATCGTCGGGAATTTGAAATTGTTTATGTTATAGATGGAAGGGAATGAAATGTGTTATGTTATGTATGAAAAGAAAGTGTGTGTGTGTTTGTTAGAAATAGGATGTGAATATAAAGCTAAATAAAAGAAAGCATGTTGGTTTTATATTATCGGCCGGTGCGTGTGTTTGTTAGAAATGCAGTGTCAATATAAAAGTAAATAAAAGAAAGCATGCTGGTGTTATGTTATAAGCCGGTGGGTGTTAGGGGCATTTCTGAGCGGTGATTTAAAAATAAATACAGGTAAGTGCTCTTTTTTAACGAATCTTTGCAATGTTTAAGGTTTTTAATGTGAATTTTAAAGTGATAGTTGATGTATTTATGTTTTCGTAAGTGCTATTTACGTGCTATTCTAATCATACTGACTTTATATGAGGTGTACAACAAGGTTGTTTAATCCAACGATGTATTTTTGAGTTGAAAACGGGCCACTGTTTGCCCAGTTTACATTAGCTGTACAACTAACTAGGTTGCTTAATCCACTGTTGTTTTTTTAGTTAAAAACGGTCCACTGGTTGCGTAGTTTACATAGCTGTACAACTAGGTTGCTGAATCCACTGAGGCTTTTTTAGTTAAAAACGGTTCACTGGTTGCGTAATTTACATAGCTGTACAACTAGGTTGCTGAATCCACTGAGGTTTTTTTAGTTAAAAACGGTCCACTGGTTACATAGTTTACATAGCTGTATAACTAGGTTGCTGAATCCACTGAGGTTTTTTTAGTTAAAAGCAGTCCACTGGTAGCCTAGTTTACATAGCTATACAACTAGGTTGCTTAATCCACTGTAGTTTTTTTAGTTAAAAACGGTCCACTGTTTGCTCATTTTAAATTGCCTGTTACTGAATTTGCAGACGTTCTTTGGGTTAAATATGGACGTTGTATTTTGTTTTAATGTTTTTGTTAGTGGAATATATGTGCAATTTTAATGTGCTAAAATACTTTGACTTTGCTGATCATGCAAATTGGTTGGCGACAGTCGCTGGAGCTTGGCGGTTGCCAAGCTCCAGCAACTGTCGCCATGTTTACATGGGGTGCGCACCGGCTTGTATGATTTTACCATTTTATACATTGCTATATAGTCCGGCTACGTTAACTTGGCAGTCGGTCACGTGAATTTGGTCGAGTCCACTGGGGAAATTCGATAACAGGTTCTCCTTTGGGGTAAAATCAGGTATCCGTAATTGGCACCTTATCGCGGATACAGGAAATTTCTAGCACAATGAAGAATGAGCGTGAGGGGCAAGCGGAGCAGGGCGTGCCCTTTTATTCGCTTTCACTCTGGGGGGTGGGAGACCGGATGACCACCAGAAATTCTCCCCACTTGGCGAAAAAAGCTGTAGCCAATTAAGCAGTAGCATGTAATAACCTTTCAATGAGCGACCCCTCTCAAGGAATGAAATCGCCCAAGGTCGACTGCCAAGTTAAGGCAGCCAAACTATACAAAATATCTATTTTAAATCAAAAATACAATATTTACTAAACTATACTAACCCATTTATGCCTGGTGCCCCTTTTTTGACGGCATTTTCGCTATTAGTCGAAAACATTATTTATTTTTCCTAGCCTTTATTCACGAGTATAGAACCTCAACTCAACATAATATTTTAACACGACCCAGTAGGATGGTGACATTTCAATTTTTATACATAATGATTTTAAAAGAAATCATGCTTTGCTCAAGAAGTTGACATCAGAAATTTATCTACTATTGCTGGTATTAGCAAAAATCGAAGAAAGTCGCAAACATATCTGGGCACAAATGGGTTAACTGCCATCAGGGGCTAATAAAAAATTTGGTAAAAAAAAAATTACAAATTTATATAAAATTAAATTTAAAACAGAGGTCAATCTTTACTCTTAAGGCATTGGAGGTTTAGCAAAGGGATGCCAAAGACAAAATATTCATTTTAAAGATTAATAGAGAAAAATTGAAATTAGAATGCTTAGAATGTGTGATGACTTTTGTAAAAATTCGGGAGATTTACAAACATTTAAACATATATGGAAAAATTAAAAATGTAGCAGTTTTGCTGAATTTGGAGCAAAAATGTCCAAAAACGATCTTTTTGTAGCAGATTGGCGCATTGGGATTGATTTGGCACAATTTGGAGCAATTGGAGCAGCTGGCACATCCCTGCGCTAATTGTGACCTAGTGCTTCAATTTCTTGACTTTCCTCACCTTTTTTTCATTCTTGATTTTTCCATGACTTTCATGACCTTTGCATGATGATAGACACCCTGCAGGACTGGACTCTCATTACAAAAAAAAAAAAAAAAAAAAAAGAAAGTTTTGTTTTAAATAATTAGTTTTTTCACTTTTTCTTTGTAAGTGGCTGATCCTACCACATTTGCTTACTATTACTGTAAATATCAATTTCTACTTATATATAACTAGCAGTACCCACGTAGTGTTATCCATGTCTTACATTTTTTACTCTTTCACCAAACATGTTTGATACCATCTAATGGGTATAAAGTAAAGTAATCTTAATTATTGTGCACCCTTATGAGACATTTGTGAATGGATTACTAATCCTACTGAATTAAAACATGCCTTTTTTTAAAAATGGCTTTATTATTGCAATCCTATAAGCTTCCTATAAGGTTCTGCAGAACTATGAAAAAATTGTTATTTTTTAAAATTTAATTTATTTATATTTAGATACTGTAAAAGCATTTATTTTTGCAAGCCGGAATTTTTGCAAAAACTAAGATATTGCTGACTTAGTGAACTTTATATGAATAGAGCCGAAAGTTGAAAAATTTCAAAAGTATCTAAATATATTTTTTTGCGTGAGGCTTTCTTTAGTCCACAAAGGTCATCCCCTCCTCTCCCCATTTTGAATGGCTTCAAAGAAGCTGATATAAATTGTGAATGAACTGCATTCTATTAGTTGTATTATTGTTCTATATTCAAGAAATAGTTGTAAGAAAGTTGTCAAGAAAGAGCTTTTAAATGTGCAATAAATCATTAAATCTTAGTAAGTGAAACTTTTCTGATTTTTTATTATTATTTGAAGCAGAAAAAAAAGTATTTTGCAAGGCTTTAATTTTCGTGTTTACAATGGGCCAGCGAAAATTGCAAAAACTAAAGCTTTGCAAAAATAAGTGCTTTTACTGTATTTGATGAGGGAATATTTCTTTTTGTAAAATCAAGTAAAAAGTTCTACAATCATGATAAAAGTTTACCATTTTTTTTTTTTTTTAAATTTCTGAAAGCAACTGGAACTAAGATTCAAATTCAAGCCATCTGTATGAAAGCCAAGAATTCCAACCATACCAGTAGACCACACAGGAAGGATTTACAAAACTTGTGAGAATATTTTATTTATAGTTAGATATAGTGTATAGAAAATTATCTGTATACCAGTTGTTACAAAAATTAAAGCTTCGTATGAATGATATTTATGAACTTAGCAGAAATACACTAGTATACAAAATTTTCAGCTTCAGATTGGAACAACAACAAAGAAAAAAGTAACAATATTTGACCAACATACAGTGGGAGTTAATGAAAGTGTGTAGTAAAAAAAAGCAATGATGCAATGCTTTAAAAATATTAGTATAGGAGAATGGAATAGCAACGAAGCCTTAATGTTATCATGGCACAACTATTTAATATTTTAGCATATTCTGCAGGAAGATGAGCCGAAATAGAAAAATCTATTAGCAATAGTAATTGTTATTATTTTTGATAAAATTATAAAATCAAACTTTTTTTTTTTCCGAAAGAAAGTCCACTTTTTCTAATAATATTCTCACCTTTAAAAGAATTATTATCCTTTTACTAAAAGCCTGCTTAAAGGTATGCAACTCAATTTCCTATCATTCTCTCCTACGTTTTGCTACTAATAAAACTAGAAAGTAGTTTTAAATCTAGTGAGCTTAAATCAGATACAGAAACTTTTTGTTAGAAGATATTATACTTAAAAAAAAAAAAAAAAATCTCATTTGGCCAAAGTAAACTGCAATACAGCAAATTATCCTTGAGATATAGCTTTTGGAAAAGAGCTGAAGTCTTTTTGCGCCTCTCCTGGATCAGCAAATGGCTTAAAATAATACTTTATCAGACAATGAACTTGACAGATATTGCCCGATAAACCACAATGTTTAGCTAACCTAAAGTGAAAGAGTCATTTACTGTCTAAAAAAGATAATAAAATAAACCTGAGACACCACTTATGGATGATGCTATTAAAAATACTTAAAACCTTCTTATCTAAGGAAATAACTCACTTGTGCAGTTGTCTTCATCAGATCCATCACGGCAGTCGTCATCAAAGTCACACACATAATCCTGTCGAATGCAGTGACCATTGCGACATTCATATTGGTCTTTAGTACATTTTGGATAATCTTGAAACAGGAATAAATCCTTTAGTAACAAAATACTTAACAGTTCAATTAAATATTACAAATAAAACTACATATACAATGATAAGTAAAAACTACTTAAACTTTACAAAGAAAAAGGAATATAAGTTTTTAGAGACTATTAGTTAATTTTAAACTTTCTGCCATTTTTAATCACTAAAGTCCAGGGCTTCATTTCTAACAAAAAATGCGTCTGAGCACTAATATTCTCTAGGGCTTATGTTCAGTGGCGTTACAGTAAACCTATGAGAAACCTGCAATACAAGGGTCAGCAGCACATTCAATTTAAATAGTGATAATTGAAAGATGTTTCTACATAACAGTACTGGACATATCGTTATTATTTCAGAGAAAAATAAAATTAAATGAAATAGTCTGAAAAAATGTAAACAATACACAGTAGAAAGTCTGAAATTTGGTGGTCGCAGGGCTCTCAAATTGTTTTATGACAAAATGAGTCCTGATTGGTCTGTCTGCTAAAATCGGTTTATGTGTGAAAAGAGGAAAACTTTTGAATTAATGTACTGGTGAACACCGGAGCTCAGTATTCATGAGCTTTGCTGTGTTTTGCCTAAGTAAAAATTCGTTCAGAATTAAGAAGTACAGGAGCTGAGCTCCTATGCAAATTAAGCCCTGCTAAATCACGCAAGGGAAAATAATTAGTTGGAGTCTGTTAAATTACTAGGCAAAATACTTTACACTTCTGTGAGGACTGAAATAGAATTAATATTGTGCAGCTATAATTCAAGTCCCTTTACATAATTAAAAATCAACGTCACATCACACGAAACAAAACATTCTGGCACAGTTTGAAAAAATGAATTTGATTACACTTTTAGAAATGTTTAATTATGTTTAAATAATAACATACTGCAATTTTCTTCATCTGACATATCTCCACAATCATCATCAAAATCACATTTAAAAGTACCATGAATACAGCGACCATTTTTACACTTGAATTTACCACCATCACATGTTGAATCTGCAAAAAAATTATTTAGCAAAAAGAGTAACTACAGAATAATGTTGAACAATTTTATTCAAGAGTCTCTCAGCACAATTAATCACCAAAATTTAAATCAGAACTTACCACACTGATGACCTTCATCACTATAATCTCCACAATCATTGACACTGTCACACAACTTAGTCTTTGATATACAGGAATTATTGTTAGAACAGAGGAATTCATCTGATTTACATGTAACAGAAGCTAAAATGAAATAGTTAATTAGATCCTCTAGAAACAAAAAATCCTATTTATGAATAAAATATCATTGATATATACAGTGTCCACTGATTAAATAAACTCATATCTGTTTTGAGACAAACTGAATTAATAAAGTGACTGATTTTTATATATGACAAGCTGATAAGTTTATTCTTCCAATTTTTACCCTAAAAGAGAGAGCAACAGAAAATTGTTAGTGTTTGTAACAAAAGAGTAGTATCAACCAAACAATTTGTCTTTCTCTAAACCTATTTTCAAAAACTTTTCTGAAGCATGAAGATTTTTGCACATACCATCAACAGCAGAAAGAAGAACCAACACTTTGCAAAACTAGAATCTCCAATTTCACTCACTAATTTGCTTAAAATTTATGAAGATAGTATCTGCCAGTTATTTCAGTATCAATTAATTCTGCTAAGGTGAATAATAGTCTGCCACTGATCAGCAGCAGTTTTCATCAAGCTCAAAATTTTCTTGTCAAACATTTCCTCACATTCCTGCTTTTAGCGATGACACCCATTTTTGGGTGTCATCTTTTTCATATTTCTTCATAAAAATTAAAAACCAAACTCAACACCAGAGAACACTTCTGATCATGTGTAGTGCACAGAATTCAGCAGATTCACAAATTATTCTTTGGGGCTCATAGCAGCCAGCACAGAAAAATCAAGTCCATTAATTTATCTTGAACCTTTTCTTGACAGTTCCTTTTTGTAATCAGGAGCTCCTTCCTCCCAGAAGAAAGAACCAACACTTTGCAAAACTAGAATCTTCACTTTCACTCACTGATTTGCTTAAAGCTTATGAAGATAGTATCTGCCTGTAATTTCAGTATCAATTAATTCAGCAAAAGTTTTTTGTGCCAAAGTTTCTGTCTTGCACCTTTTCTTGTCAGCTCCTTTTTGTAATCAGGAGCTCTTTCAGGTAACCCAAAGCAAAAAAACTGCAGATGGTTTTTTGTTTTGGGATCTAAAAGTTCTTTGCTTGATAGTTGGTAAATATTTATGTGTGTTTCTGCAGATGGATTTATTATTATTAAATGGTAAGTGGATTTCAAAGCTTTTATATTGATTAGTTTCTGATGATCTGATCAGATTAAGAGGGTGATTTTATTAGCTGGGGAGTTTATTGAGCAGAGGGAGCTATATAATATATACATATAGATTATGTTATAAAGAGGCACAGTAAAACTGCATTTTAAAAAGATATTACATAAATATGAAACAACAAGAAGCATGAAAAAGAGTATTTTATGCCATGCATTACATTTTAATTTGTGTTCAATCCTTTAAAGCTTTTACTTAAACATATATCAAGGGGAGTTATTCCAAATAAATTTCCGAAACTTCTGACACCACCTAATGAAAGACAGATAAGCAGGCTAAAATGTATAGCTGGTTCTACATTCACTTCACTTAATTTTACTTCTAGTATTCTGATTATATTCAATTATTTGGTTACTTTCAAGGATGTATGTAAAAGGTTCAATAGAAGTAAAGTAAAGTGGATCCCAGTGAAAAATACTTCAAGAAGAAATGTCACATAATAGAACACGACATTACATAACCTGTAAAAATTCAAAAGGATAGTATCTTACAGCTGTTTTCCAGATAATAAAAGAAAAAAAAATCTTTCATACTATATTTTCTACATCTTACAATAAAGTTTTTTCAATGCATCAGTTGCATCATGATTTTCCAGGTGTACACACATTTCTTTACATGGCTATCATCTAAATACAAAAGATGATTACATATAATGTAGGTATTTTATTACTCATATAATATATGGGTTGCTAGGCAAAACTTGTTCTCTCATCACTGCAGTCTGAGGTCTGAGCTGCCTCTTCAATGAGATGCGAAAACTTTTATAGCTAGCTGTGTGCCAAATTTGAAAGGTTAAAAGAAATAATAATAATAAAAGAAGGGGGGGTGTACAAATTTGGGGGAAAAAAAAACTTATTTCAGCTTGATCAGATTTGAATTCTAGCCTATAAAAATTTAAATCCATCCACGACTAGATGCTACTTACAAATAGGTGTATTAGCAAGGATAAAACCCTAGTATAGTTTTGTGTAATGATGCTTAATGCCATGTTATGAATTAGCTGTACTTAAAAGTTATAATTAAAAAAATGTATTACAATAATAAAAAAACTGCAAATATCAATAATAGTAGAGGGTAAATAGTATTTAAGTAGTAAATTCTGACTATTATTTACAGTACCCTTAATCAGAGCTGATGCACTGAATATCAATCAACTTTAAAAGTTTTAACACAAATTAAAAAAAAAAAAAAAAAAAAAAAAAAAGAATTAAAAAATTTCAAAACCAAGTACATTAAAATGTGTTTTGAAATTTTATTTTAGACAAAGAAGCATTAATACATACTGCTGTTGCATGTTCCATTAGGCAGCATGGCAGTGCCATTCGCACATGTGCATATTTCTGAGCCATTAGTTAATTTTGTTTTTACTGACCATTCAGGACATAAGCAAACATGACTTCCATTTGGATAT
Source organism: Cheiracanthium punctorium (assembly GCA_038373885.1). NCBI lineage: Eukaryota > Metazoa > Arthropoda > Arachnida > Araneae > Cheiracanthiidae > Cheiracanthium > Cheiracanthium punctorium. The sequence goes on along the minus strand of JAWZYV010012675.1, from coordinate 102,652 downwards.
GGAATACAGAAAAACATGCACCCTCCATTTGATGGTCCACTGCATGCATTTGAGCCTGTAAAATATACAATGAGCTAAATAAAAAAATTAACAAGAACATTAATAATACAAATAATAAATACTCTGATAATTCTGTGTAAAGTACATCACACATCAATTTGACACCATGTTACTATTAGAAGCAAATGGGGAAAATATTAAAATGAGTAATTACTCTTTCTTATTAACAATAATCTATAGCTAAGTAGAACAATGACTGCCATGAGTCATTATATTCACTAATGAAATATATGAACAAGAAATGAGACATCACTCTTAGTTAAACTACCAATAAGTTTCATAGAAACATGCTCTGAGTTAAATAATATAAACTAAAGTTTTGGCTGCCAACCAATTAGATAAAGGTACCGAAAGGCAGTAATCAGAAAATATTTTTGTCTAGGAGAAGCCAACATTCAGGATTATTGTGACTAAAATGTGTGTTTTGTAATAAGCAGGGAATCATTAAAAATGTGTTTTAAACACTACAGGAGAATTTGATTAAACTTATTTTGTAAAATACTAGGGGCCAAGGCCCCCAGACTCGCTACGCTCACTTTTCATATGAGGAATTCGGCCCCTAATCGGGCTTATTCGTAAAAAAGACATAATTTCAACAGACAAAACCCGAAGATTGGATCAGATAGAATGTTACTGAGCTAAGCTACACATTGCTTAGTTCTTGCATCTTCATTGGTACATAAAAATTTAAACTTCACACTACAGTAGACACCCTACCCCTCATAACACGGAAGATATTTTGTTATGGGAATCCGTGTTGTACGGGTCCTGAGCTATACTCCACCTGGAGTGCGGACTCCGCTTATAATCGCTGGAAAAATTATTTGTACTCCTCAGAAACACAATGATATTTAATGTTGCCATTCAAAGGTTATACTAATTAGGAGCTAAAGCGTAATAAAATAAGAACATATGTTTCAGCTGTATTTTTAATAATGTAAAACCTATTGGACACCTTGCGAATTTGCCACCCATGGCGATTTTTCATTATTTGGCGACTTGCGTACATGTAAAGTTAATAAAAGCTACGGAACTGATAGAATAGCCTGCCACCAATGGCGACTTTTCATTATTTGGCGATTTACACATACTCACAACCTATATTTACTGTTCATTTAAGGTTACCGGAAAACCGTTATCCATACTTTTATTTACATAATCGTTTGCAGATTGGCGTACTTAACACCACGAATTATACCATCTCGTCGCGCTAGCAAATATCCAAAGTGTACTATAACTGCTATAATGGCATAGTTAACGCCAAATATTTCTACTGGTAGCAAATAATCCAGCTGGACGAGAACCGGCTTTAAAATAATCTGCATTTTAATTATTTTTCATTTTCAAGATATTAGTTATTCTGTTTTGGAAAAACGAATAATCGCTAATTATAAACTCCTGTTGTCTAAGCGAACTTACTATTTGAAAATTGTCAACTTTGTGTAACACATTTTGAGTTTCTTATTTCATATAGTTTTTATTTTGGCGTAAAATGGGCGTAATTCTAACTCATGTTTGTAAATTTCACGCGATTCTAGATACTTTGGAAACGCTTTGTTTCAAAGGAATGAATGATTTTATGCCAAATCTGGCAACCATTCGGTTTATTTTTTCAGTTTTTTATTAATATCTTCTAAAATAATTCGATTTTCGAAATTTAAATCAGCTTAGCAGGTTCCTCGGAATTTTTCGAATCTGTGGGTACCTTAGTCGAAACTCAAATCCCTACGGTTTAGGAGGAGATAGGTCCAGAAGCTTCGACAGTGCCAGCGGCCTTTACTTTTTTTTTAGAATATAGAGAAATCAATGCAGTATAATCTCCTTTTAATGAACTTGCTTGGTTTCAGTTAAAAAATTGAGAAAATTTTTTTGTATACAGATTAGAGATTTTTCCAATTATTCCAGCAAATATCACAAACTTTTTAGTTAATTCGATGTTTAAAAATGTTTAATTATGACTTTAAATTAAAAATAAATTAGTATACATTATAAATTTGTTTAACTTGTATTTTCTTTACTTGAAAAATTCTGTTTTTTTTTTTTTTTTTTTTTTTTCAACATTGCTTTGCATTCTGTGATTTTAAATTTTCATAAAGATATTCGCCTTCATTTTTATCTATTAGACTATTCAAAATCTCTTCATCTGTAGGATATGAGGCAGTTAAGACTTCTGCATAAACTTTTTAAAGATTGGGAAGATCAACTGTTACTCTTCCATTAAGTGGTTTGTCCAAAAGTTAGAAATTTTCTTCAAAACTGCCAAAAAATCTTAAAGATAAATATGAAAAAATGCGTTACAGGAGACAAGCTCTTCGTTACATGGAGAGTATTTTTAATGTTATTTAAGGCTTAGAGTTACGTTCCAGTTAAATTTCATTATGGGGAGAAATTCGTTGTATGGAAACTCCGTTAAAGGGAGATTCTACTGTAAAGTTTTCTTTGAAAATAAGTAAAAAAAGTGAGCAAAGATCGCACAATGCATATCACAAATACACATAGTTGAGTACTGCTACAGTCTATTTAAAGATGAACTAGGGAATAAACTCTGGATTAAGTTAAAAATAGTCTGGTATTGTCATATGTTGTGTAAAATGAGCTATAAAAAATCTGTGCATAAGAATTGAATTGCTCTCATCTTTCTGGGGCATAATATTTGAACACTATTGCCTAGAAATAGGACGGGCACGAGAAATAGAGGGAGAGAGCTTAGCCCGTGATTTTGACAGGAGTGAGGCTTAAGGGTTTGAAGAAACAGAATCTCCCTCAAGGTCTAGGTACACAAATTGAAATAAACTAATTGTCCCAGGGACATGAAAAAATTCAGGAAAATTCTTTATAAACTGCATTATCTTCCGTGATAAATGAAACAGCGGTGCCTTTTATAAAACTTTCAGGAAAAAAATATGTAACATGGAATTGCACAACAAAAGATTTTCGAAAAGTGACACATCCTACTAAATTGTCGATTTTTAAGAAATTTTTCTGAAAGTCTTGCAACTGATGCGGGTTTATCGCTTATTGCGGTCTATAGTACAGCTTGTAAAGAGGCATTCTAAAAATTTTGAAGTGCAGGACATAATTAGTTTATTTGTATTTATGTACCAAAATCACATGTTTTTTTCAAACTACACTGTTAAGGGGTTAACAATAATTGAAATTTTGGGAGGGGTCCAGATTCCCTGGTCTACTTCCTTAGGTGCGGCCGAGATGAGTAAAAACTAAGGACTTGAAGAAGAAGAAAAAAAGGGAGAATGTGATGGGTGAGAGAGAAATAGTAGTTTTTTGCATTAATCAGGAAATTCACTATTTTGGAACATAAGGAACAAGCTGAAAATATGAAAAATATGCAGAAATGAAGAGGCAAAAAAATAAGAGAAACAAATTTATAAAACCTGACTATGCATTATAAAAAAAGGGAAAGATACAATGTTAAAAAAATAAATTGAATCAAACTGAGTTAAATGCCATTGGTATTCTGAAGTGTGTTCTATAAGTGGCTTTATACCTCTGTGTAGAATACAATACATTAAAAAAAAATCTATAATTTCTTTTAATTAAAATCTATAATAGATATAAATGTAAATTGTACTAGTCTTGTTATATCACTGTTTATAGAGAAATATGGGGGGAAAACACTAAATAATAAATATGGTAAATATATTGCATGCACAAATTTTGCCAAAATTTTACCTGTTTGCAGATTTGGAGCAAATATTTTCATATCCATTGCTCTGTCATTTGTTGTGGCTAAAGTGTGCAGTCCAGAACCATCATGTTTATTGGCCATTAGTATCATTTTTTTATTCCAATCATCAAAATATATCCAATCCTAGTGAAAAAAAAAAAAAAAAAAAAAAAAGTAGCAGTTAAAATCTAAACTCTTCATTGGAAAATTTCTGATTTTCTACTATTTAAAAAAAGTTATTACTCTAATGATTCTAATCATTTTAATTATATATAGCACGGTTGACAAAATTTGGCTTTTGCATAATTTTTGGGAAGCTGAAAAGGAATTTCTGAAGCAATATTATTAAGTCAATACAAAGTTTGGAAAAACAGAGTAAATTTTTTCTAAATAGAAAAGTTTCAACAGATAATAGCTATTTTTAAAGGTATTAAAAAGTGTTCATATTTTGGAGAATATTTAAGGATCATGCTGATGGACTGTACCACATATTTTAATTATTTTTTCCAAAAAGGGCCCATTTTATTTCAAATCAGCAGGCTTCACTTCATCTTGGGTATATATGAGCAAGACACTAGGTCTATTAGTATACTAGTACCTAGACGAAATAATAGAAGAAGAGTAGGGACTTACAAAGTTTTAATTATTTCATCTTTTAAACACCAGTTTCTTTGAGTGTTTATTGTTAGTATCTAGTACTAGCTTATTAATAGACTTCAGGCATGCAATTTGAAAGAATCCCCTTTTTACATCCTTGTGTTAACTAAAAAATGTTTTCATTTTCTAATATTACTGAAAAAGGACCTAGAGAATTCAGAAAAGTACCATAAATATTTAATCTTAAGATACTACGTGACTGATGGTGGCTATTTAATGGAGTTCAGGGCAATAAGCTTTATCTCCGGTATGTAATTTTACAGAACCATGCCTTACAACATGGTGCTGTTTTACAGGGATGAGATTGGCAAAAGAGCAAAAAAGCTGAAATCATACAAGAGCAAAAATTTGTACATGTGATATTTATATCTGATTAATGTGAAAGAAGTTTTAAGAAAAGAAAATCATTGGAGCATGCTAGAAGATAAAAATATCACACAGTTAACCAATAACTACAATCATAAATTCACAGAAAAAACAGAATTTTCAGAGAAAAAAGACAAAAAAAGTGATTTCCTCTTTATTCACAAAAAGCTGAAATCAGCTAAAAAGCTGAAGAATCTCATCCCTGTGTTTACTGGTTTTGACAACTATCATTTTATTGCTAATGTTTTCTAATTAATGATTTTCTTTTTTAACGTTTCAATTAGTTTGAGGCAAATGGTACAGAATTTACAGCTCTGAAATTAATTAAGATTCAAATATATTTTGTTTGCACCTTATAAACAACAACTGCAAAAGGATGCGGAGCAAGTCTTCTTCCTCGTATTATGTACTTCATGTTTCCCCCATCAAAATCAGATGATGCAATATAATCTTGGTTTGCATCAGTCCAAAATATTTTATCATCACTGTAATCTACAGTCACTCCATTAGGCCACGTAACTACAGAAGAATCGAACAAAACTTTAAAATGTGACCCATCTAAATAAGATCTGGAAATCGAAGGCTTGGTTTCACTCCAATCAGCAATAAATAGGTACCTAAAAGAACAAAGTTGATTTACAATGTTTGTATGAATTTATACTGCATATGCATAAATGAAAATGAAAATGGGGGGGGGGGAGCAAATATGTCATATTTTGCATTAATTTGTAGAGAACAGTTGCATTGATAATTTTGAATGACTTTTCCCTAATAAAACTCTCAATGGGAGACTCTTGGCTCAGAAGCAGAAAGTGCAGAACACTTCATCCTTTAAAAGAAAGAAAAAGTAAAAGCAATATGTTCTGCAGTAATTAAAGTTAAGTGCTTTTAATATCATGCCTTTTGTCTTCACTTTTTGCACAATTTTTATATCTATTTTGCATTTTACCATGGTCTGCCAAATTTGAGCAAGATGCCAGCAGAACATTTGCAACTGCTTGAGGTCATTTTGAAGAACATTGGATATAATTCTGCTGAACATTGGATATAATTCTGCTCTACATTGGATATAATTCTGCTCTGGAACTCTTGGTTTCAGTCAGAGAGGACAAATTTCATGTAAATGGGTTTTTATTTTGAATCAGATTCCAAAACAAAAAATAAATAATTAAAAATTTGAATTAAAATTAAAAACTGAATTTAAAATTTATTGTACTTTAATTTCATCTAAAAATGAATTTTATGCTACATACTTCAATGGCAACAAAATGATATTTTCTCCAGAAAGGTTTCATTCTATCACTGATAAAATACCACACAACCCTGAGTAATTAATACAAAATTTTAAGCACAAAATACCTAAAAGTTAATTAAAATATCCTTGAATGTTTAAAACAAAATTTGCAATTAATAGGAGTGGAAGTTGGTGAAAAAAATTACTAATTAATTAAAAATGGACACTACTTCAATACTTAACAACCCAAACACAACCTAACAAACCTAAACAAATTTTGAAACAAACTTTCTCTTTATTAAAGAGTGTAATATACATTTTACATTATGCAAAACTTTATTCTACATCTGGTGTGATTCTGAACCTTTGAAAATGCCAGCAGATGAATTTCAAAAACTGATTTGGAATTCAAACAATCAATAACAGCAACAGGAGATATTTCAAAATTATTTTACAAATTCTGATATGTTATAGCAAATAACATTTTTTTTAGTGAAGATTTTTTAAAAAATTCAACTAATAAATGAAAAATTTTAAGGAAGTTTGAATAATAAATTAGGTTATTTAAAAAAATCTTAAGTGAAGATAACCAATTAGATAACATTCTTAATCAAGATAAATAACTAAAACAACCTCTAGCATAAAAATAAAAAGCATTAACTGCAAATTCTAGTAAATTAAAGCTTATTTATTCCTGATTGAAACATGAAATGTAATTTTAAAATTAGAAATAACTTTTCTCCCACATATTGTAATTTAAAAAAAAAAAAAAAAAAAAAAAAGGGGGGGGATCTTGATGAATTTGCCAAGATGAAAAATCTCTCAATGATACATTATAAAAAGTAAAAATAGTTTAAGAAATTCCTAACTAAAATACTAATAATAATAATGAAGCACAAAAAGCTTATACATAGCTATTTAAGCATAAGAAATCCAAAACATTAGCAAAATTATAGGGATAATTTATGAATGTTTTTTCTGAATGTGTTGTAATATCTCAGCATGTATGTTAAAAAAAGAAAATAAAAATGCACAAACACCAATTTTAAGAAGGAACATTAAAATGCATTCAATACTTTAAACAGAAAATAACTTTGTATTTAACAAACATAAGTGAAAAATAAATGTACATATATGCTTTGAGAAATAGAAAAGTCAGTGCTCATTCAAAAGAGGAACACAATCAAATAAAATTACCCTTTGATTGGGTTTACAGCAATTCCACGGGGCCTATCAATATGGGTACTATTCAGAACTATCCTTCTCAGCTGACCTACAGGTGAATCAGTTCTCACAACTTCAATGACAGACCTCTCTCTGTCAGAGAAATACACATTGTTGCTGATCCAGTCAAGAGCAAGACCCTCAACAGCTTGTATGTTTGATTCAGCGATAACTTCATTCTTTTTATCAGGGTGTGTACAATGCCTCTGGGATTAAAAGACATACATATATGTAGATATACATGTGTAAACCAATTATGAATTTTTAATACTTACATGTATTTGCAAATATGAATATTAATGTACGCAATTTTTTATATTTACATATTATATCATTGGCCATAGAAAATTGACTTTAAATCATTCTGAAATAAAAAACTCTTTTTTATAGCAGGTGAGGTTTAAAATAGTGATGTGGTAAAAAAGTAAATGGCTTTCTACTATAGTGAAAAAATGCTAACAAATTTTAGTAACTATGAAATGCACAATAGTTTTTCATTACTAGTGATAAATTGCATTGTTTCTGGGTAAATACAAATTAACTAATATGGTTCATGGGACAGTATTTAAATGCACATTTTTTTACAATAAACTATGCATGATATTTTAAAATGCTTTACTAATATTGCTGCTATATAAAAAGCTCCTTTATATCACATCTTTTTAAACATATTTATGTGTTTTTAAAAGGGAAAGAAGATCACTCCCTCTCCCATGAAATTAAAATTAACTGTCATAAGCTGTTTTATTTTTCCCCCTCTCTTCTAACCGTCATGATCTGCATGCATAATAAATTATATATAAAATGTGTAATAGTAAATGTGTTTAATAATGGTATTAAATACTAACATATATCTTTTCTTCATCCGTGTCTTGGAAATATAAACAATGGTTTGCATAATGATAATCCAGAGCAACAACATTATGAACATTTTCCAGAGGAATTTCAAGCAATTTAGGTGATTCAGAGTTCAAGTTTAGCTGGCTAATCTTTCGCAATTCTGCAACAAGTATGAATTCTGCTCCAACTGGGAATGAAAAAATTCATCCAAGTATAATTATTTTGCAAAAACAATACAAAATTTATTCAGTACTATATATTTTCTAAAAAGATATATATTTTTTTTTTCGTTTGCAATTACTGGATACTCAGTTTAGATGAAACATACACAATTTGTACAGTGAATTTTATCCTTTTTTACTGTGGAATAGAAGTAAAATGTACAAAATGCTTAAAATTGAGAAGATTGCAGTATATTCTCTGTTCAAAATGCTTCATTATCATTAATCTTAGTTAAAGGTAATATTGTTATGAATTTTCAGGGCAACCCGCTGTTCTGGGATTTAAAATATTTTATAATTCATATTTTATGCATCAAATAGTTAAATTTTGTTGCATCAAAATTGGTCAACTAGAATGCGAGATAAAGAGTTTTGGGTTTTCCTATTGGTTTGTATAGCAATTTCTAGAAATCTCGAGAAATATTGGTCCTAGGCCTTTGGTAACCTCAATTTTGGTGCCAAATTTGGCGATATTTTGCCAAAAAATGCCAAGCTTGACAATATTTTGGTCATTTGGCACGATTTTTCCAATGGGGCTTGTAAAGATAATTTTCCTGCATTAAAATGCATAATAGCCTAATATTTCTCTTCTATGATATAATCAAAAGTCCCGCTTTATAAGGAATCTTCAAGAGATACTTCTAGAAGCTCCTTGTAACCTATAAATACAGGAATGAAAGACAACCCAGTTCAGTATGGATCGAGCTTAGGAGTATTTTAGAACCTATATTCATTTAAAATGCAATGCTTTTGACCAGCTGCATAAAAATGACGGTTTTATTTTATTCTTTTAAATGACTGCTCATGTAATCATGAAAATTTCATGAAAAATTGACTTTAATTAGCAACAACTAGCAACATTAAAATCATTCACATTGATTTTAATGTTGCTAGCATTTCAGTGCAAGACAACAATTCACAGCAACGTATACTTAGTGGCATTCTCAATTTTATTTACACGTTTTCTATTAATTCAGAAATTTAGCTATTTTGCATACTGTAAATTGTAGCTCTAAAGGACAAGCCATTTTTTTTATTATTCTCAAAGGCTAATTAAGGAATATTTTTTTATAATTAGTAATAAAGGTATTACTAATTATAAAAAAATAAAATTCAACTAAATTATATTAATACAACATACATCAGCTATCAATTACATGTAACTCAAATTTTACCTTCAGTAGGACAAAGCTTCAAATCAGGCTCATACAAGAAATCATTTCCTCCACTGCAAGTGTCACCAGGAACTTTACGATATCTGAATAGAAATTTGTAATAGATATAGTAAAAAAATTATAGAAAATTTACATGCACAAAGAATTTTATTTATGAAACAGTTTTAGATATACATGTTACAGAAAAAAAAATTGAATATATATTTGGATTCTTTTTTATATTGAAGATTTGGGTTGGAAATAACTTTTTTAAAAAATATTAATTTTAGTGATATAAATCAATTAAAACACTGAGGAGTAAATATTAGAAATCTTTCTAAAAGTGGTGATTTAAACACAAATAAAATGAAATATAATGCAATTAGGAGTACATACATAAAATTGAACCATATTTAGTATAGTTTTAATCTACGCTACTTAGCATTATTATTCACATTTTGCATTATTGAAAAATTTATAATTAACATTAACCATAGCTTAGCGTAATGGTTTTTTTGGTTAAGGTAAAGCTACAGGAGAGCTATCTACTAAAAGTAGAATCACTTTTTAAGGGGTTCCGATGCATATTTATTTGACATCTGAAGAAAATCACCCAAAATTGCAAACCTTTAATTCAACAGTCGCACAGGGGGGCAGAATGCTAAACCTGACATTTCAGCCATCACCCAGTGTTTAATGTCTTATCTATTCAGCTACTGGTGGGTTTAAATTTAGCATAAATTAACAATGAACTTCTCAAAAATAATTAAGCTGGCTTCAAACCAAAAAGCAACATTTAAAAATTCAAATTACAATTTATAATTTTGACAGTATTTAGGTTAACACGTACAGACTTTTTTTGTGTTTTTGTAAATACACATTAAATTTTAAATCTTCTTTATTTTTGGAAGATTTCAATTTTCTAGAGCTTAAGTTTCATTCACTCTACAATCTTTGACCCGTCTCAACTTAAAATATTTTAGCAAAAGTGTGAGTTTGGACACCAATGTACTACCTCAATATTCCTTCCATTTATTTTTCTTTGGATTAAATATTGTATTTTCTACTTTTATATATTTATTTTCTTTCTTTTACGTGTTGTTTTCTATACTTTTTTTTCTTTCACTCTTTCTAAGAATAATATTTTTCTTTGTCTCAATTTTTTGTTTACCAAATAATGTATACTTTAATCTGCAACTTTCTTTTATTTTTAAATCTACATTTTGTTTTTATTTGGATTAATGAATATAGCTTTATTTAATTTTGCTATACTATTTATTTTATTCAATCATTTTAATTTATTATTATTCAATATATATTTATTATATTAATATACCTGGATATTCTTAAAATTTAATAATATTACCTTTTAGTATTTGGCAACTCCTATACTTTCTTCTTTCCACTTTTACACTTTTATTTAGTGGCAACACCATTTTTTCACTTTTTACAATTCTTAACATTGGCAACACATATCATTTGTTCAAATGAAATTTACATGTGCTCAAGGTCTGGTATGTAAAATTATATTCCTATTTCTAATTTTTGTTATCTTTTTGATTTCTTCTTTCCTTTATATAGTAGGGTAGGGCCCAGATGTGTGGAGTTAATATCTCTTCTGATATGCCACACAACCGAAACCCTACTATTTGGTTTGCTGTAAATTATAATCCACTGTTTGTGGCCCCTGAAGATGGTGACAGTGGTTATAATTTCCGTTCCATTATGTTATCACAATAATTCTTGCACTTTATTTGTCTTGAAGAAGAGAGAACACTAACAAAATACACAAAGAAAATTATTTTACACTTATTTGTGTTTAATACAAAGTTATTTAGAATTGAAAGATTGGTTTTTGTATGAGTGCACTTTTGGCTTAGTTATTGGTTTTTTTAATAATGAGGAGATTTTGATGCAGATCTTGCTTGCATATGAGTTGTATATAAAAATTAATGTAGAAAAAAAAATTAGAGAATGAAAACTAAATTATTACTTTTAAAATGTCTTCTATATTTTATTGCCTTTTTTTTTTAAGCGGTTAGGAGGTAGGATAAATTTGTATCTAGTTTCTTAAAATATCTATTCTCCTATTTAGCTTCTTTTCATAATTTTAATTCAAAGAAAATTTTTATGATAAATTGATGAATAAAAAGCACATTTCTTTCTCTTAAAAAGAAATTTCTTTGATTCTACTTTTTTAATATTTTCCATTTTCAGAAATCTTTTTTTGTGGGGCAGAAGAGATTATATCTTTGATTCTTCCCAAAAAAAAAAAAAAAAAAAAAAAAAAAAACCTTTATGCACAAAAGTCATTAGCTTTTTAATTTGACTGAAAATGATAACTAATAATTACCCCTTTGTTTGATTGTAATATGTGCCAGATGAACAAGTAGTAGGAACAGCTTCTGGGTCAGCTTCACTTTCATCATCACGAATGCACTGGCCATTTTCTTCTTTAAAACCAAAATCACTGAAAACAATATAGTATATTAAATATAAGAGAAAAGATCTTATTCAAAATGGGAGGAACAAAAAGGATGTTAATTTTAAAATGTTTATATTCATTAAACAATTTATGTTTAATGTACAGAGACTTCTAAAAGAATTGGTATTTTATTAGGAAAAAATATATATTAAGTAAAAAATCATTACAACTGATGTCAGCGTTTAAAAAAATCATGATTTTTAAAAATACAGTCATATTTAAAAATAATAATTAGATCAAATTTCCTTTAAACAAGTTTAATACTTTATATAAAGAGTATAGAAACTGGTAAATATGTAGTTGATAGTATAAATATGTAAATAAACTATGGTATGCACTTAAAATAATTTTGTCCCAAGTGGATGATTTTAGAAGCATAGCAAAACTGACTGATCATGTACTGTTTTTCCTAATTTAAAAGTGAAGATTTCAGTAATAAAACTTCACAGAAATCTTAATTACATACAATAACAATAATAGTATTGTACACCACCTCTTTAAGCTCGTCGGCCACACGAATTTAAATGCACAACACCAAGAGTCAATCAAGTATTGCGTTCCTTTAAAGTAATAAATAAAAACAATAATTCAAGACTAATTGATGGATGTAATGACACAATTCCAAATATGTATTTAAAGGTTTCTTTTGCAAATTAAAGTTCTTGAAAATATGATGGCACATATAGGAAAAGGAAACTGCCTAATTCTACAGCTACCATTTAAAAATGGTACAGGTATGTAGTTTAAAGTAAAATATTTAATTTCATAATAATGCAACCAAGTTTCAATATCTGACATACTATAAAATATAAACAAATAAAAAAGTTGCCACAAAATTGTAACTTATTAAAAATTATTTCATTGATTAAGACAGTATGACATCATCATTGATGTGAGGCTATCTTTAAATTTTCAGTCTTTACTTGAATAAAGAGTGAAATAATTTATTTCTTCCTTTTAGACAAAGGTAATAAGAAAATGTAAAGCATGGGTCTCATGGTAGAAATGGGCACGTTAGAAATGCTTGTTTTGCAGTAAAATCAAGAGCTTGTAGTACACCAGCAAAAGGTGGTGATAGAAGTTGGGCTTTTTTTTTTTTTTTTTTCTTGTTTTTTGTTTAAATGATGAAGAAGTTTTTAGTGATGGTTGGTCCAATACCTTTTTAATCTTCTTTTTAATGTGGAGTTATAACGAATGACTGAATAAGGATTTGTGCTCTCTGTGGAAAATAGCTGTGACTCTCACGCTGTGGCAAACTCTCTTTGATTTTGAAAATTAATAGCTGGTTAGCCCTTTTGAAACACCAATGTTTGCATGCCATTTTTTTTTTCTTAAAGTTTTCTTAAAGCTATACTGATCTTGAACAGCTTATATATATATATTTTTGGGGGTTATATTTGTTACTGTCATCTGACTGCACAAAACCATTTCTAAATAAACCATATTTGATTTCATTGACAAAAAAATGATTGCAAATTGATTTGATTGACAAAAAAATGAGCCTGTTTTTGCTTTACATATCTGACGATCCCCATTCCTCTGAATGTTGCGAAAAAAATTGTGAGCAGAATTTAAAGTTAATTTGATACGAACAATGTTTGAGTGATACGAACAATATGATACGATCCAATTTGATACGAACAATATCGTTATGATTAAGTATAAGGTGTCTGAAATGGAACTATCATGCTACCAGATTGAACCATCATTTACTCTCAGTTCTGTTGCAAAAAGTCAGCTACAGAATGACACCGAATGATGTGTACAGCTTAAGGTACTAGTGTTGTATCATATGACACTGTGAAGATTTGGTACCGAAAGTTCAAAAAAGAAGACTAGGACATTAAAGAAGCAGAGAGCTTTGGCCGGCCTAATGATGCTGATGAGACCCGCCTACGAAGATCTGTGGAAGAAGATAAAATATTCATCCACTCGAGAGTTTGCTAAAAGAGTTAGACTTTAGTGCCATGTCCATTAGTCATGCTAAGCATCGCATAAACTTGGCATATAAGATCAATAGCTGGGTACCGTGTGAGCTGACTCAAGCAAATCTGGCGGGAAAACTTTCGTTACAACCTGATACTTTCTACAAGACCAAATTGGAAAATTTCATGCGTGAATCACTTTATTTGAAAGCAAATGTTAAATGACAAATTTTTATATATTAATTGATATAAATAGACTAACAATTATTTAGAAAACGTGAAGCATGCTACACATTTACTGAAATATTTTAAAAATAACATATATAAATGCAACAAACTGAACTCTGAAGCTTTCCAGAAGTAGAAACACAGACAACTGACAATTTTTCACCCTCAGGCCAGTGATGATTATAAATTTTGTCTTTTTAAGATTTCTAAATATTTTTAAAATTTAATCTTTCCCATAATTAATACATTAAATATATAGTGAGATTAATTTATTGAAAGTAAATTTCCACTCCTAGAATTAATGTTATTTGCACTATTTAAGTTTAATTGAACCAATGATAAGGTACATTTTTAAAGGGAGACAAAGAATGAGAGACTTAGAAATATTAAAAATGTACCATTCATAATCTTCTCTTTCACATGGACAGTTTTCAATTTTTACAGGACGTTCATAATTTACTCCACTGTAGCAAGATGTATGCGAAATTCTACGTTCATAGATTTCTTCCCGTCCAAGTAAACAAGTGCGATTTGGTGCATGTGGACTCCACAATTTATAATCTTCAGGTCGACAATCATGTTCTATTAAAAAATAAATAAAATAAGATGACTAATATTCTAATATTAAAATAAGAAGCTCTATTTAGTTTACATGAGATTAATTCTGACGAATATATTTTTTGTAAAACTATCATGAAATGCAGAAAAAAATCTGACACCACATGACTTCTTTGTACATCTATTAAATTATAAATATCTTTAGTGCACTTTGCTTAGCTTATTTTCATTTGAAAGAGATACAATACTTGAATAATACTAAAGTTTAGAGATTTTTAGCCAAACATTTGAGATATATCCAAGCTTGGTTCAGTTTTAAAGACTTGTTTTTGGCACTTAAATTGGTAAATATTTTTGCAAAAAGCCAAAAAGATTGAGATAGCTTGCTAGATTTTGGACTGAAATAGACATGTGATTGATCACAGACTCAATGAATTAAAGTATTCATAGACCTTAATGTATTGAAAGTCTTTTCGGTAACCCTGTAAGCAAATTATCCAGTTGATTGCAATAAAAACAGGAAAGATAAATCATGCAAAACACATTTATTATAAAATGCTTTCCAATACAATATTTTGCACGATTTTAGAGAGAAACTTAAAAATGTGTATATCACTATCAATGTAATTTTGCAAGACCCTGGTAAAGGACTTTAAAAGTTACTTCCATCTTTTAACTGAAGAGTAACAGACACAGAAAGAGAGGAATTTGCAGTCTGAAAGTCTAAAATTAATGTTCTATATGCTAAAGGATCAAAGATTGCAGTTTCATAGAATGTAAATTGGTTAATTAGAGCACAAGATACAAATTTTCATAATGTTCATTAAAATTGCCATATCTTATTTTTTTTACATCACAGACATTTTGATTTTCCATCAAAAATGAATATATTGCTAAGCTGGGTTCCTTTTTTGAAACATTTCTTTCACCAAATTTGGCGATTTATTTTCAAAAGTCTTTTGGCGTAATTTTCGAAGGAGGAAGCCCCATGAAAGGCATCAAATTATCAGATAGCTATATATTAGGATGTGCTTGAAATGGATTAATGTCTCTAAAACTGCCATAGACTGTAATGCACTGGAATTCTTTTGAGTGCTCCTGTAGAAAACTATAAATTATAAAGACAGTATATTCGATGGAGAATTACATTTTGCAATCTTCAATAACATATATAAATTTTGTTTCATTTGAAATAACCAAATACCTCTAAAATACACTTTAAAAAATTACTGCCCATAGAGTGTACTGTATTGAATTTTTTTGGGGTGAACCTGTAAATAAACTATCCAGCACATTTGAACCAGAAAGGAAGGTGCACTACTAGATGTTACAACGATCCCAAATTTAAAATTTCAACATTCTTCTACTAATAGTTTTTGAGATATGTGAGTTACATACATACAAATATATATGTAGTATAGATGTCGAGGAAAAAGTACTCAAAATAGAAATGTGGTTGATCAAAATGGATTGCATATGTATATATAGGAACACACATACATGTGTACGTTGAGACGTCTCTCAAAAATCTATCTAACGAAATTTTTTGCTATCAGTATATTTCCTTTTACTTTGTAGAAGGAGGTAAAAAAAGTGACAACTGCAGAAAAAATTCATCAGTATGAATTTAATTAACTTTTAAAATACACTCAGATTTCAAAAAATTATTATAATAAAAAGAATTCTAATACAATAATTATTCAAAAATTAAATTAAAACAAACTCACTAAAGACATGGCGAAGATCTAAATTAATCAAAAGCCACTCATGATGATCTTTATTTGAACCAAAAAGGGTAAATACAGTAGTCTTTTCACCAGGTTCAGTCATCAAACCATATATTCTCGGAGGTTTCCTTCCTTCAGCCGCAAAAGGAATAGAGTCCCAAGTTTCTCCATCATCGGTTGAATATCTGAGAATTTAATTAAGAAAAATGTTATTTCTTAAACTGACAGTAATAAAACAAAAATAAATAAGAGGTGATATACATAGCATTCTTACTTAATTTCATCAGTTTCTTGATGACTGAAGGAAGACACAGCAACAATAATACCTCCAAAATCACCTACCATGTAAATATAACTGCCATACAAGACCTAAATTAGAAAAATGTACAAATCTTGCATTATAAGATTGAACATGGTAAAGTAGAATGAATCAGATCACATATTCTAAAATATAATTAATCTGTCATTAAAATCATAACCGAGACTGTCCCAAGTTTATAATGGAGTATTCCATCAGCATTGTGATCAAATTCTCGCTGCTTGAAGTAAAAGATTTCAAAGATTTGCAGGAAAGGTTGATAAATCTGAAAATATCCCACAAAATAACTTTTTTCTCTCCCCCCCCCCCTCCTCCAATATTCATTCTAGTTTAACCATTTCACACTCAGAAGTATCTAAGCCTCTTTTCAGTCACTTTTATTTTTAATGAGTACACAAGTTTAAAATTGAGAATTTTATTAATTTCTTCAGGCACATTTTCTTTAAAAGTTATTAAACTTATGATATGAAATAAGATTTTTTCTTTTTTTTTTTAAAGCTTTGTACAAAAGTTTGATAAATCACTACTTCCCCATTTTATGCGCACAAAAGCTTGCAATGTAGAATTTGAATTGGTGGTGTGTACATCAAGAATAATAATTTTATCAATACTTGTAATATATTTAAGTATCAATGTAGTTTTTTAGTTTTTACAACTATTAGTGTTTAGACAGAAAAGGAAAAAATATACTTTACAAAAAATTAGTAAAGTGTCAAGAAATTCTTATTATTCTGAGCTGAGACTTCATACTATTTTTAGCTTGTCTTATGTTTAAACTGTCAACCAAATATGTCTCAAAAACTCCCATTATACAGTAAGAGTTATGATTGTACAAATAATTCAAAACATTTATGCAGTTTTTAAATAAAATATACAACACAATATTAAAAATAATAATAATAAGACCACTCATATCAATTCAAGAATAAATTTTAGAAATAATTTACAGTTATGTGAAAAACAAATCTATGACGTTTCTAGCAATTACCTCTCGCCAAGTAATTCCAGCATCAGAAGATACAAATACACTTGGATGGCCTTTCAAAGATTTGCCAACAACACCTGAAAATATTATGCATATTTTACATAAATTTGGCTGTAAATTAAAAGTACATAACAAAATATCTATAAAAAAGGAGTAAATAGTTTATTAGGTAGCAGTATATGAATCTAACTTTTTGCAGTTTGATTTACCTGATGCAACAATTAAACCAACAGCAGATTCTTTGCTGAGTATGGGGACAGTGCGATATCTTTGATACAACTGACTAAATTTTTGAGTCAAATGTAGAGAGCAACCATCACTCTAAAAGATAAAACAGAGAAAAAAAACAAAACATAAACATTCGAAAAATTGAAAAAAAAAAAAAATGATAAAAAATGTTTTTAAAATATATTTTACTAGTTTAACCTTAGAGGGGGGGGAGGGGGGGGCAAAACCCAAGACATTTTCAAATTTTTAACCATATCTATAGTCTGCTTGCGGAAACGAGATAACGAAAGTAAACAAACGGGTTACCAAAGAATTACATTTTTTGGCACCAATCTCTAGTTTGAAGTTAAGAAAGGTTAAATTCGCCTAACAGCGTAAATGGAAGAAAGCAGAAATTCATACTGTGTTTGGCACTTTGGCAAAATGCCAGGTGTTTACTCTTCGCCAGTTTGCATGTGCAATTATTTAATTTCGTTCTCTCGACTCGGCGAACATGCCAGGACCCTTCATAGGTGACCCTGGCTCCTGATTTTTATTGAAACAGTAAAAAATATTAGTGAATTAACATAAATACTCATTTATTGCTAAATATTTATTTTCTAAATCCCCTTAAAAATAAACAGACATACATTTCAAAGAACATAAACAAAAGTTGCTGAGTTTGCTGTTTGTAAAACAAAATCTCGCTATTGCCAAATTCTGTTGTTTTCTTTAAAAATTAAGGCTGATTTTGTGAACACATGCAGCATTTTATGTAAAGAGACAATGGATTAAAGTACATTGTTTTGCAATTGGAAAATTATATCATGACTACTTATTCCTTTAAATGCTTCCACTTGAGAAAATAACTGAAGACATACTAGTGTAAATCATGACATAATTTCACACTTAAACACTTTACCCACTGACTGCAAAGCCAGACTTAATGTAAAATACATTCATATGCTACTACATAGTTGATATATTTTATATACTTTATTATTGAAACTCCGAACATATTCAACAAGGAATATTAAGTTAAAGACCTTGGAGGATGGATATTGTGCAAATGCATTCTGTTAAAGTTTTACTGTTCTAGTGCACATCAATATGTATACTTCATAGGCGTAGAGTTATATGGGCCGGTGGGGCTCGAGCCCCCCCAATAAATTGTGAATAGGGGCTGAGCCCACCCAATAATTTACCACTAAATACAGAAAACTAATTTATACTAACATAAAAAAAAGTATTTCACGCCATTTACAAACGTTTGAAAAAAATCTTTACTTGTACTTTAAAAAATTTCCTTCTTTTGATTTCAATCATGATTTAGTATTCATTTTGACGCCACGTAGCACACAATGTTACTATAAGCTGCCCTCGCCAGGTTCTTAATTAAAATCAGATTATGCAATGTAAAGTATGAAATGAAGAAAATTTCAGATGTGTCTAAAATGCACTATTTCATCAAAAATTTTTTTTCCCTCCTTTGGTTTTTTTACTTTGCTTCTATTTTTTAACTTATAACATGGTAGGAAGATACTAACATGGATACTTACCTTGCATAGGTGTAGAATTATTCTATGTGCCCATAGAGCTCGAGCGCCTCCAATAATTTACACTTATATATAGTTAAGACTTACTATATATAAGTGTAAAGTTATATGTACGTGAATCAGTGGCGTAGCCAGAAATTCTTCATTGGGGGGGTTACGACTTCTGCAACTCACATATATGTATACGGGGTATAATAAGGGAGTGAAGAATATACATTTTGTATTGCAAAAAATTCCTCATGGGGGGTTACGACCCCCCTAATCCCCCCCTTGGCTATGCCACTGACTTGAATATATGCGGTTGTGGGGCCCGGCCCCCCCAATAATTTTGAAAACTTTACGCTTATGGTATACTTACAATACTACAGTTGAGTGGTGAACCATTTCTATCAGCAGCAGGTGGTTTTAGAAAGCTCCACTCGCCTCCTTTATCAAAAGTGATCACAGATACTAGATTTTCAAGTGAAGCATTAGAAGTTACACTTTGCTTTAATTGAGTTGCAATGTAGACACCTCTTAATCCATGAACTTTATGTATATCTGCAAGTCTTTCTTCACTAAAAATGAAATACATAAGTTAATGCATATCTCTCTTTCTCCCTGTATATCTATACATAGATATAAAGTAGAAACCGTGTTTCATTGATGTGGCAACAAAATTATGTGCATTTATGCAAGCTATGTAGAACAATGTCTCATTGAAAACCTGGGTATTTGATATTAAATAGTATAAGTTGTTATATATATACAAAATTTATGTAAATGTATATCTGTATTTGCTTTTGATTGTTAATTTTATAATTATTACTTAAAGTATAATAATTATGAATAAAAGTAATTACATAGCAAAGTTTATTACGCGTAACTATGTAGAAAACAGAGCTACCAGATGCTAAGTATGATTAGCTACTAAGCTAAAATACATTTAATGTAGAAAATGAAAATCTTAATTTTGATTTATTACAAATATGTAGATCAATTAAATAGAATAATGCTAATTTATTAAATATTCAAACATACTCATGTAAACATTGTTACATAATCAGTTGAAGAAGTCTGTCAATTTTTTCTGTACAAGATTTCTTGAAGTATGCTAAAAAATTAATCAGTTAATGTCATTAATTAATCATTAATGTTTTTCATATCAAAGTTATTGGAGGAACAGTAATTACTCAAAACCATTAAAGCTGACATCACTTCCTTATGTGTAGGTACAGATTTCAACTCTGGTTCGACGTTCATGTCAATGCTTCTTTCTTCTGTATTTTCATTATTATCTTTTATTTCGTTGAAAATGTCTTCATTTGTTAAGTCTCCATAACACTCTAAATTTTCATTTATTGTCACATACTCATAAAACTGATCTTGAGGAATATCCAATTTCAGAAGTACGCTTTCGTCTTCCAACATTTCATTTTCGTCTTCGAATGGAAATCCAGCCTTTTTGAAACAATTCTGAATTGTAACAGATGTTACTAAATCCCATGAATGTTTAATCATGTTCAGTGCTTCCCAAACATTAATAGTTTTAGAAAAACTCGCTGAAGACTGTTCTTTTTCAAGGAAAAGAAGTTGCTTACAGACGATAATTTCCCATTTTTAATTGTTTTCTTGAAGTGCTTTGGTTAGATCTTTCTACGTCTCTAAGTTTCTCTTCTTGTTTCAATACTCAAGAAACAGTTGATAAGTCGCATCCATATTCTTTGGTGATTTCTTTTCTTGTTCTACTATTGGATTTTATTGAATTTACAATATCTAACTTCTGGTTAACTGTCAAACCCACAAGTTTTCATTTTCTTTCAGCCATATTAAAAATGAACATCCGCTGTGAACAAAAATCAGCAGTGAGCTAACTTAAATAAGAGGCTAGTTTTGATTGGTGGTTTGGAAATGATGTAACTACTTTTGATTTGAAGATGGTGTTAGCTAGGAATCTCTACGTGGCACTGCTGTGTGCGGGTGGATTTTGGGGGAAATCAGCAGGGAAATAGAAGGATAGAAATTACTACAGAACATTCTCTAGAGATTTCTCAGATAAACTGAAATTTCCTTCTTTTTGGTTTATTTTTGGATGTATGTGCACTCATGCGGTGAAAATTCCATTATAAAAACAATTTTTTTTAATGTGAAAAATGTGCACTGTAGCAGTTTATGCACTTATGAGGTGTGTACTTATGCAGGTTAACAAAACATTAGATGCATAGGGGAGAAATTCTAACAAAACATTAGATGCATAGGGGAGAAATTTGAGGTTTTCATATCTTGTGCACTTAGGAGGTTTATGCATTTAAGAGGTACACACTCATACAACTTCAACTGTATATAGTTAGCTTTATTGAGAACAGTTTTAAATAATCATTTTTTATTTATCATAAAAATATAAAATATACAAAAGCCTAGTCACATTTTAAATAAGCAGAATTAATACATTCAATAAAATATGCAGATGATATTACAATACATTTTCAAACTTTTCAGTTGAAAATTTATGGGAACAAATTTGTTTCGTATCATTTTTTCATCTCATTTTTTTACAACCATACAATTTATCCTAAAGCATTAGCAAAAAACTGTCCTATGTTCATGTTTTTAAAAAAATAATGTTTAAAATATTAAGATGAAATTCACATTAACTATCATTTCTTATTATGGAGTATCACTTTTACAGCTTTAGTTCTTATATAAAAGAAAAAATGTTAATTTAATTTTGGCAGTTACAATTTTTTCTAAAATGGTATAAATAGTAGTAAAATAAAATTAGTAACTTTGTACGTAGGTGTCAACTGAACTAGTGAAATAGGTTATTTATTTTAATGTTTTCTTAATGTTATTTTAATGTTGCAAGTTGAAGCTTAATGTGTGTCAGATAATTTTATAAAAGTTTATTATTATTATTTTGGAAATTTTATTAAAAATTTTACATTAACAAATATGAACTTCAGTCCTTTAATACTGTATATATCAGGGTTTTCCCAAGAGGTTTAAAAATACTAATTTTAGTGTCATATAATATCACATTTTTTATCTTTAGAAAGTATGATGCATATGAAGTTCTTATAGAAGGAAAAATTTCATACTACTCTAGAGTTGCTTTTATTAAGTTTCTGAATCCGAAATCAAAAACACTAATTTTATTTTTAATATTTAATTTATAATTTATGTAATTAATTTTCCCCAGTAACTTTGTAAGTAACCCTATAAATATTATGTTTAGAATAAACCTTATTAAAAACATTTAAATAGAAATTTTTACATAAAAAAAACTATATTGATTACCCCATAAAATTATATGGACTGGAGGAACCCAGGTATAGAATATTTTCCAATGACAATGAAAATTTCATTCTTTGAACATCAGAAATATACAGATTAGTGGTCTGCTCATTATGCATCACACAAACAAAGACCTGATCATCTGAAGCATCAACAATGTATATTTCCTGAAATATAAAAAATAAATAAATAAAAGTTATGTTTTTATATAAAAGCTCTTTTTAAATGCACTAGAAGGCAAAATTATGTATTTACAAAATAAAATGATTGATTAACAAAAATGTTTAATTCGGAACTATTTTATTATCATACATATAGGAAGAACAAATGCAAAAATAATATGATGCCCATAATTTGGTTCATTACCCATCTTACCCCCCCCCCTTCCGAGAACTAAAATGATATGCCTAAGACAGAAAAAAAAAAAAACATTTAGCAAAGCAAAATCTTGTTATTTTTATTAAATGACTACTTTTGAACACAGGCAAAAATATGCTTTGATTTTTAATTAAATGTAAAGGAATTAATTTATATTAATACAATAGAGAGATAGAGTTTGTTTGCCTGAATGTGGCAATCTCAGGAACAACTAGTTTGATTTGAAAAATTCCTTTGCCTGTTTAATGAAGAAGGCTTTAAGCTATACTGCATCGTGGAATAAGAATAATATGAAGGTATAAAGAATAAGGAAATAGTTATTCCTTCACAATGTTTTCAGCTTAAAGCATGTCAATTTGAAATAATTGTAATAAGCTGTTTCATTTTACATAACCAAATTATTAAATCTTTGTAATTTAATGAGTCATGTGACACATTATCTACACATGAAAATATTTATATCTGATAAAAGTAGATCAGTGAACAATGCGAGATTTTTTTTTTTTTTTTTTTTTCAATTATTCAAGTTAGACACTGCAAGTGAGATTGACATCACTTTGATATTACAAGCGTAAAAAATCCAATTAAGTTAACAGGCTTCGATGTTAAAACTATGCAATGAGTAAAAATATTAAGAGTGGGAGACTTATTCGTTTTAAATATCAATCTAAATTAATAATCTCCGACCTAAAAATTACATCACAAGCAAACAAATTTGGCAGCTTTTACAATTTCAGTTTGCTTGGAACAGCTCAACAACTAATTTTATTAACAAAACTGACTGATCCTCTTTTTTTGCTAGAATATGGCAGTTATTTACAGCAAATTGGAATCTGAACATTTACGGAATTCTCTTGAAATTGTGGCTAGGTAAAAATGAAACTCCAATACAATGCAAAAGAATTCCTCCTCTCATTATGTTTGTGGAATTTTATTGGATTATGATTTACTGGGAATACCCACTCCTGGATTTCTTAGACTCAGAAAATAAAAATATTTGAATGTAAAGTAAATATAACATTAACTTAATGGCGCTTTAAAAGGACTCCGGTTTTTAATGGTACTATAACTATTTTGCATTTTATATCCTTTGCATCTGCAGCAAAAATTCTACAAAGCCATTTAGAGCACTCTGGCAGATCATTAAGAGCTGCACGTGTGCATATATGTTCGATACCTTGAAAGTGTAGTGATGTTTACTGTTGGAAAGATCAGAACCATTCTATGCGTTTTAGCTTTGTTGATTATGCCTATACATCAATATTAATCCATGATTCAATATAAGTCACTTTTAAATTTTAAATAAAAGGTTTTTTCTGGTGTGAAAAGTGATTGAAAAATAGTTATTCTCTCAGTAGTTCAATGGAGAATGCCAAAATATCATTTTGCTGGATATCAAATACTGAAAATTTAGTGTTTTATTTTCTTTTTTGTTAAATATACATATCGTGTGTGTTGGTTGTAATCTGGCAGCCAAAACATTTTTTTAAATCAGTATTGATACTGTATCACAAAGTTTGGGTTAAAAAATATAGACAAATGGTTGACAAGCTAATATGTAAATAGTTTTATGTGTAGCACACAGAACTCTAAACCAATAGAGCGTGCCCAGCAGTCCGCAATACGAGTAATTTTTCGCCAAGATAAATGCCAGACACATGAAATTATTAATGATTTTGGAATACGGCTGGCAACTGTTTGCCAGCATTTTTGACGAAAAAATAGTTTGGTAGGAGTGACTACCGGGATAAT
Organism: Cheiracanthium punctorium; assembly: GCA_038373885.1. Classification (NCBI taxonomy): domain Eukaryota; kingdom Metazoa; phylum Arthropoda; class Arachnida; order Araneae; family Cheiracanthiidae; genus Cheiracanthium; species Cheiracanthium punctorium. The sequence goes on along the minus strand of JAWZYV010012675.1, from coordinate 77,818 downwards.
ACGTTAAGTACCTTTTCAAGAAATAAACTATCACAAAGTTCCACAAAACAAAGGAATTTTTTTTTTTTTAAATTTAGGTTGGCTATTGTGATGTCAGATTATGAGTAAAACGATTTAGCAGTTCTGTTCCCAATGAATAAATTTAATCATGTATGTTAGAAAAATGTCTGTTTCTTCCTATATATATAGAATGGATGGGGAGAGTGGTAATGAATGGGCCACTAGTACTATCTGAAAAAGTATTTATATTAAATGATTTCAGGTGGCATCATTAGATAGAGCTAATTATTTTCAGGAACAGACAAAGTTTTCAATTGCTTGTGACTAGCCACTTTCTCGCCAGAGGGGGATCCATAAAAATCTGCTTGCAAAGTAAGTTTTCTTTTTTCCTAAAATAGTTGATACTTAAAAATTATTTATTATTTCATGATAAGAATGACTGCTATTAGTTCATTGTTTATTCAGTTGCTAATATTTAGATTGTGTTTTAAAATAATCAGTCACAAAAATGTGATTATATTTGGAAAGCATGGGGGGGGGGGGGTGAATGGGACACTAATGGCAATGAATAAGTAATTTTTGCCCTAACTGAGAACATGTATTTAGGCTACTTTCTTTTTCTAATTTTATTTGCTTAAAGATATGAAATTATTTACTGGCTCTTGTAGATATTTGGTAATTATTTAAAAAGTAATTGGTGATAAATTAAGCAGACAATCTCATTTTTTTGCCCAAAAATAAAGTTAAAAGACAGTTGCTTTTATAAAACTTTGAAACTTTTTAATTATTTATTTATTTTTTACAACACAAGGCCATACATGTGTATTAGTATACAATTATATATACTATATTAGGCAAGTTGGAGTGTTTAGGCTGATTATTTTACCAACTATGTGAAAAATTCCAAAGCTGGGGGTCGAATCCAGGACTAAAGCTTAACATGCGGGGGGTGCTCTACCACTGAGCTACTCTGGGACAATTCCCAGATGAAATTTCTCGCTTTAGAACCGTTGGTATTTATGATCTTCCTCTGCAAACCACAGATGGAACAGATGAAACAATTAAATCGCAACAACTCCATTACGCCGCGGAAGTTATACATATTTTTTAGAAAGTGATTGTATCAACCCTTCAAGTATATTAGGCAAGTTGGAGTGTTTAGGCTGATTATTTTAAAACTCTGGGGGTCGAACCCAGAACTACCGCTTAACGTGCGGGTGCTCTACCACTGAGCTACTCTGGGACGATTCCCAGATGAAATTTCTCGCTTTAGAACCGTTGGCATTTATCATCTTCCTCTGCAAAAAAAACAACTTTATAACACAATCACTTTCTAAAAAATATGTATAACTTCCATGGCGTAATGGAGTTGTCGCGATTTAATTGTTTCATCTGTGGTTTGCAGAGGAAGATGATAAATGCCAACGGTTCTAAAGCGAGAAATTTCATCTAGGAATCGTCCCAGAGTAGCTCAGTGGTAGAGCACCCGCACGTTAAGCGGTAGTCCTGGGTTCGACCCCCAGCTTTGGAATTTTTCGCATAGTTAGTAAAATAATCAGCCTAAACACTCCAACTCTCCTAATATACATGAAAGGTTGATACAATCACTTTCTAAAAAATATGTATAACTTCCGCGGCGTAATGGAGTTGTCGCGATTTAATTGTTCCATCTGTGGTTTGCAGAGGAAGATGATAAATGCCAACAGTCCTAAAGCGAGAAATTTCATCTGAGAATCGTCCAGAGTAGCTCAGTGGTAGAGCACCCGCACGTTAAGCGGTAATCCTGGGTTCGACCTCCAGCTTTGGAATTTTTCGCATAGTTGGTAAAATAATCAGCCTAAACACTCCAACTTGACTAATATACTTGAAGGGTTGATACAATCACTTAAAAATATATATATATATACTATAATTACTCAAAGGTGGCAAATTATTGTACCTATTAATTATAGAATTGTATACTATATTGAATATAGAAATTATTGTAGTATTAATTAATAGAATTTCTGAGATTCAAATATGACACATTCTTAAACAGATGAAGGAAATAGTGAAAGAAGATTTCAATTTTACAGAAACTGACAAGTGTTAATAGTTGGGATTCTTATTTCCTATAAGAGTCAATCTAAGACGCACAAAGATTTTTTACTGATGAAATTTCATCAAAATCTTCTGACTGACTTAGGGTAAAATTTGCTCGCAAAATAGCTAGTGACCATTACAAGTGGCCTACAACTGATGGCATTGCAGAAATAGACACACATCAGGTGGATAAGATCCTTCCTCAACCAAAGATGCATTTTCAAAATGATCGCATCACAAGCTCAGATTTGGCATTTCATTTAAAATCATTGTGGAGTAATCATCATTATTGTCGATTTTGAACTATTAATTTTTCACTTTTTTACTATTCTATCTTCTTATGTTAGTAATAAAAAGGTTTATTTTTTTTTTCTCAAATTTCATATAGTGACCCATTTATTACCGCAACAGCATATTCAACGTCACTGGTCCATGTCCCAATACCAAAGTTTTTCTTTCAGTTTTTTCATTATCACTTTCTGTAAACAATTTTTATTCGGATTGTTAGATTTGTTTTATGTGACCAAACAGTTGAGACAAACATCATGTAATTTTGAGCCCATGAAAATGATTAAGAAAAATTACAAAATAAAAAACAAAAAAATGGGCCATTTATTACTTCTCTCCCCTACTAAGCTAGTATATAAATAAATATGAATATGAGTATTTAATGTGTACACATAACACATCAAGTTAAACCGTAACAAATAAAATCCAGTAAAAAATAGTTTCTACAATTGTATTTAAAAAAAGGATGACTTTCTTTGAAACTATAAAAATTTAGATGCTTATCATAAATAACAGTATACTGCATTAAAAAAAAAATTAACACAACTGTTCTTTTAAAAAATTAAGTATTTTTAAAAGAAAGCAGCAAAAAATAAGTAATTTAAAAATAATATAAATAATCAAACAAGGAATTCTTAAGAGTAAGTATAATGCGCATTCTGTAACAAACAGTAGTTAAAAAATAAAAAGAAAAAAAAAAAAAGATTCTAAACAAAAACACGAGATTTGATAACAATATAAATTATGTCAATTTGAAATTCAACATAACATAAAAATTTAACAATTACCTTTCTCTCTAAATGACTGGGAAATTCAGCCATTTTAAAACTACCTCTGTTGTAAGACACCCATAACTGAAGTACACCATCATGGTTCTTTGATCCAACCAAATGCTATATAATAATATAAGCATATAAAATAAAACAAAACAAAACAAAAGAGCAATAAAATAACATTAACTGGCAAATATAAGTGAAAAAGAGACCAAATACCTGTTTACGTGTAACAAATAAATATTTATCTCCAACTTCAAAATCTTGGATGTTTGTTATTAACTGCCTAGTGTGATTCCGACTTTTAAAGAAATCTGTAGACGACAGTAGTGTTGTATAATTCCTAGGTTCAATGCGTTCGACAAACACAGTGTTTTCAGGATCAATACCTGCTACACCCCTAAAAGATTACAAATTTACTTCAAGATTACAATTTTACTTTCAACTTTGTTGGAAGATCTAAAACACACGAAAAAAAGTTTAAAAGATCAAAATTAATGAAGAACTTTGCTATAAACAAACATACATAAAAAATAATACAAAACATACATTCCAGGTAATACAAAGGGTTCACACTTTTTCAGCTATAAAGCCACATATATAGGAAAGAATTGACCCAGTTCTCTTACTTTCCTGCCAGTGTGAAAGTTAGGACGTTTTACAGCTCAAGAAAGAGAAAAAATCTCGGACTCAGACCTCAATCTCAGCTCAAGAAACCTTTGATCACCCAAAATATATGCACTGTATTGTTTTTTATTGTAAGTGATTTATTACAAAACTCTATAATAATTTCAAACAAATAAATATTCATCAACACAAAATTTTATGCATGTAAATTCTACACACTCATAGCTTAAATCATTCATCTACACAGTAGCAAAACAATATATATTTCAAACTAACCAGTAAAAAGCTTTAACTTGAAGCTGGATTTCTTTCCAAGTGACCCCAAAGTCTTCCGAAAACCATAACTAAATTAGAAAATATAATATTTTAAACGATGAAGTAATTAAGAATAAATAAGAAAACATATTAAAATTTTTAAAGCAATAAAATATAACTGTAACATAATAGAAAAGTATGTATGATGTATATACAAGCTGACTTAATTAACCTATATAACTTGATGTAACTGAAATAACTCAAGTTGTTACAGATAGCACAGCACAACAAACATTTTTCATTGAAAATAACATGGTAAAGGGATTTATTAAATAAAGTTCTCAAAGTGATTCAAATTTGAGTTTCTTTTTTAATGAGTTAGTTATGAACCTTTTGAGGCTAAAAATGATCCAGATGATTTAGGTCAGTTTCTAAATGTTGAAAACCACTATTGTAGCAAAGTGCTGCATTTTCAACTCATAAATACATAAAAGATCATAGTTTAATAATAAATATACGATTTCAGCTGAATATGGCACTTTGGGGGAGACATTTAAAATGATGTGCAAATAGCATGAAACAAATTCCTTTTATATCCAGCAACAGATTGTGTTATATTACCGTTATTATTCATACATATAATATCATTTATTACTTGTAAGTGATGATCATTAAATAATCCCATTTAATTCACAGTAATATTTAACAGGGTGCCTACCATATAAAGTAAGCTTGATTTCTTGACCATGACAAATACGAAACACTAATATCAAAAATACATTCGTGCCAGGGATGCAGAATATGTACGATCCGGCAATCTAGGATAGGGGGAAATTTTGCAGACAATATACAACTGATTTCGATTTTAACAATGAATTACAAAATTCTTCGAGTTATTCTTTCCCATTCCTATTTTTAAAGCAATTTTTTTTTCAACTTTTTCACCGATCAGCAGTTTGCTTTTTCTTAACTTGGACCAATTGCTATTTAGTAAATATGTATGTAGCTTGTACATTGCAAATATTTTTACACTTATGGTAATACAGAACTTATGCAAGTCTATAAAGATATCATAAAATTTTGGGGAAATTTGCATATGGATTGAGGGAAATCTTGAGAGTAAAAACAGTTTCTGCACCCCTGCATCATACTGATAGAATGAAGAAAAATTATACTTTTAAATTTAACACTATTAATATACAGGGTGATCAGCGAATAAGCCCTGATTTCAAAATTAAATATCTCTACAACAAAAATCGACAGAATTATGCGGTAAACTGTACGTTTATTAGCAAAACTGTAAAATTGGTGCACAAAAGTTTAGAAAATTTAGTTACGAAAACCGTCAACTAAGAATTTGAATGAAACGGAAAAAGGGAGTTGAGTCGCTAATCGTGACCTAGTGCTTCATTTCTTGACCTTTTCTTGACTTTCGTGACCATTTTTCTAATTCTTGACTTTTCTGTGACTTTCGTGACCTTTGCATGATGGTAGACACCCTGTTTAATAAATTATGATGAACAAAAATTAGGTACTTACATATAATCCTGGCGGTCCGCCAAAACATGAATTTTTCACAAAGATAAATGCTGGACACATGAAATTATTAATGGTATGGAATACGATTAGCAGCAGTTTGGCAGCACATTTGATGAAAAAAAAAAAAGTTTGGCGGGATTGACAGCCGGGATAGTAAGTAAGTACCAAAAATTATTATGGCTCCTGATTATGGCTGATGAACACTGCTCCATAGTAGATATATAATAAAGTGTGAATAGATTTATAAAACTTTATTTTTATTTAAAATTTTAAGATTATTGTGTCTTTATGCTTATATCAATGTCATAATTGGGAAAAATCACAGGTTTTTGGACAATAACCCAGGTCACCCAAGGATTTGTAAGTTTTAGAAAAAATTTTCTCAGTACACATTGATTATATGTATGCTATGTTTTAAATTAGTCTTTTCATGTTTTATTTATTTAAATGCAAATTATTTTCATTTTCGATTTTGTTGATAAAAAACAAAGGTGAAAAAAAGTGGGTATAGTTTATCAATTTTCAAGTCGCCAAGTGTAGGTGTAAATAAACAATAATATTGTTCTTGTTTTCTTTCTTGATTTGCTCATGCCTTTTTGTACTTGCATTTCTGTTTTAAATTATGTATAGTGCAAGTTCTAATTATAAGATGCTTCAGTTTGATATTTTTACTTTGGTAGAAATATTTTTCCAGTTTTAGAATGTAAATAGAAGCATGACATAAAAATTCTATTAGCCCTAAATACTTAGTTTGAGAATGAGGATAGAGGGCAAGTTCTGTTTTGATTCATCATAATGCACTGTTGTAAAAGGATTAGCATGAAAAGAGATACACAGAAATAGTTTATTGTTAGTTTTATCAGTAAGAATGTATTGCTAATTTCAGTATTTATATAAATATAATAAATATACTTTGATAAGTATATATACATTATCTTGCTCATTTTTCATGTCAGATCAACCAGGCCATGATACCATCTGTCACAGATTTTGATGAAGGTACAAACATTACATTGAAAGAAAACTTTTTTGGTGCTGATTACAAATATATCAATTACATTGTGATTAATTAAGGGATTCAAAAGTTACGAGCTTTCAAATTTCGCATCAGATGCCCTGTCAGTTCCCAACTTGAATGATACTCATACACACATAAATAGTCATAATTTTCTTAAAATTTGCCCTACAAACTTCAAATTTTGGTTGTTTTGAACAGAAAAAAATGCATTTTCACTTATCTGTAAAATACCCATCAAAAAATTTTTATCAGATATTATAGCATACTTTTTAACTAATTTGGTGGAAAATGATGGGGGAGGGGGGGCACAAAACTAGATGTCAAAGTCACTGCACAAAACTAGATGTCAAAGTTATTGACTCAGTCAGTCAAAAAAAAAAAAAAAAAAAAAAAAAAAAAGAGAGAGAGAGAGAGAGAGTGAAATAAATGGACTTTACAGTTAATGTAATAAAGTTGTAGAATATTGATCTGGTTCAAGTGAAAATGTGTTTTCTTCTGATTATAACACAAATTTGAAGTTTGTAGGATTAATTTTAAGAAAGTTATGGTTATTTATGTGTGTATAAGTGTCATTCAAGATGGCGGTCAACAGGGCATCTCATCTGAAATTTGAAAGCGGATAGCTTTTGAATCCCTTAATTAATTTCAATATAATTGATATATTTGTAATCAGCATCAAAAGTTGTACATATGTGTCAAATTGCATCAAAATCTGTAACGGATGGAGTCAACTTCGAAAAGTTTTGTTTGATTTGACTTGGAATGACCCATAAATAATTTTTGATCATATTATTTTTGAATAAAAATTTTGATTTTATATTGTTTTAATTCTAACTGATTTTTCACTAACAAAATACTAAAGATTTGGTTAGTAAAAAATAAAATCTCCCTTTGACATATATCAAACTAATTTTTTGAAGATGGGCACAATGTATTTGGTAAGTTCAAAGAAATGCTACTTCAATACATTCAGAAAGAAACAGAAAAATTACCTCTAAATGATAATTATATTTTACAATCATTTTAAAAGGATTAATTACATGTATCAATAACATACTGATTACTCTGTGGTAAATGTTTTTGTCAACTATCTCATGCTGGACTATAAAATTTGTCCAAATAGTATTATTTTTATTTCACAGTAAATTTTGTACAAAAAACCACTTTAGTTAAAAGCCCAGTAGGATTTTGTTGGTGGGCCCAGTTTGCCAACCCTGCATGGTGCAATAATGTTATTGGTGACACACTAAAAAGAAAATTATATACAGCAGTTTACAATATATAATTAACACTTTTAAAAATAAAAAATATATACTTTTTTAAATGGATCCTTTTTATCCATACTAAGCATTATTTCTGAATTAGTAGGATGCAGAGAAATGATGTCAGGAGAAAAGGATAACTGCTGGCGATCAAATGTCTTGCCATAGTCTCGGGTAGTAAATATGTAATTATGAATCACATCAGTAAAAACATACTAAAAGATAAAATTTGAAATTAGTGCAGTTTCATTTCAAAATGGTCACACAATAAAATCAGAAATTTAAAATGGTTTAAGTGTATTTGAGAAAAAAGAATACTATAGGAGTTCCAAATACTCAAACTTTCAATATTTCTGCATAAACATAAATAAATTTAAACAAAAGCATTTTTCTTTTTTTTACATATCTTTATAACTTTAATAGCAGTAATTTTATAAGATCAAAAGTTAGACTTTTGAAAAGTAGGGATAACTAATGTATATGTGCAGGCAGCATAAACTGTTTAGCACAATTCCTTTGTATCAATGGTCAATTTCATCTTATGAAATCTGGAATCCTTTAGAAAGTCATCATTTCAACTGGAAACAGAGGTGCAAGTAAAGTTTCATTTTTTATCAGCATTTTGAAAATATATATATATATATTGTTGGTTTTGTTTAGAAATAAGTTTATAGTAAAAACAAATAAATAATTAAATCTTACGGTTTTGTAGAACCACCATGTGTTAAAAAAAAAAAAAAAAAAATCATAACCTTGCATAAAACAAAATATACACAGTATTTCAAAACTCATAGTACATATGTTAAGGGTTGATTGAACAACGGTATAAACACAAAGCACAATACAATCCATAGTCAAAACTCAACTTTTACAGCAGTACTGGACAGGGATAGAATCTTGGGATTTTTTTTCAGATGCCCATTGGGCAATCACTGAAATTATTTTGGTTGCCCGAAAATGAAGTTTGTTGCCCTTAAAATTTTCACACCACAAATTTTTTCAAGAACATGCAGCCGTTACAATGAAAATAAGTAGATAAACATTTATTTATAAAATTGCTATTATTAGGAAATGAAAATAGAAATAGCAAGTTCAGAATGCAAATAGGAATAGGAAACTATTTTCAAGCTAAGGAATAAAAATGGAAATAGTTGATTTAATTATGGTTGTCTGAGGGGCAAATGAAGTTTTTGTTTTACTTGCCCACGTAAAAATCTGACACTCCCGGGCAAGTGGGCAACCGAAAATTTTGACCCCTGACCAGGGACCGATTACGACTGGGGGCCCCATCCATGAAATTTGTTATATTTTTCATAAAATTTTGAAATAAAAAAAATATTTTAGAACAACATTTGAAATTGGGGACACTTTTGAGCTGGGGGCCCTGGGCAAACACCCGATTTGCCCATGCAATAATAGTAAGGCCCTGTCACAGGTACTAGTAAGATGTTCAACATCCCAAAATGATGAGAAAGATGACAGACATCACTGAAATAATTTTTTTTTAAAGTTTTATTAAGAGACGAAATTAAATCCCGAATGACAGTAACTGCTTAAAATGCCATTTGCCAACAGTAATGCAGGCTTGACATCATTGATAGGTTTACTGTTACAGGGTTGCTACTCAATTCCTGAAATAAAAATCCCTGTCCTTTACATGATCAAAAAATGAGAAAACACGGCACAGCATAATAACAGCAACCACTGGTGTAAAGGAAATAACTTTAATTGGCAAGACAAAGGTTTAATGTATAAAAAGATGGCTTAAGATACATATACCAAACTGTTGGTATGCAATTTCACTTTTTACCGAAATTGAAGAATAAAAGTGCCCTAACATAAAAAAACTGAACTGAATGTGGCATTAAAACTAAGGACTGAGGGGAAGAACTTTGCATATTTTAACTGTCATTAAAAGGTATGTAAATGAATTTAGAGTACTTATTAATTTTAATTAATAGTATTAAAATTATTATAATCAACTCTGCCATATTACACATTACTATATAATAACATCTATCTATATTTTTAAATAAGAGAAAAAATATGTAATAATTTTCATTAATTATTGAAAAAAAAAGTTTCCCAAACATATACAGATCTTTTAGATAGATCTGACTGCAAAAATCATAAGTGTACTTTATTATCATAAATAATTAAAAATATAAATACAAATAAAAAAAAATAGGCATCTGTTTTTAATCTTACAGCATTGGAGATTTAAATTAAGTAATGCTGAAGAAAAAAAATGATCATTCACAAGAAGGATGAAAAAATATTGAAATAGCATTGCTTGAGCAATGATTGCGATAACGTCGCTAGATGCGTATTTTTACGCATTGCTTTTCCATATAAAATTATGTATATTTTGATAAATAGTTATGATTTGCTGATTTTAAATTTAAAAAATCCAATTATTGTACTAGTTTTTGTTGAACTGACATTTATGTACCTAGACGTATAATCAGTTATTATTTATGTGTCAAATGCAATTTAATTATGTATTTGAATATTTAGCATAATTGTTCATTGCTTTAATTACTCCTTTGGAAAAGAAAATACTCCTTAAAAGTTTAAGGAGTATTTTTACTCTTCTGAAAAAATCCTAGATCGATCACTGTGCTTGAGTATAATTTCCTTTGCAATTTAACTGAAAAAAAGTGGAATTCCACATTTTCTCAGAAGTCTTTCCATCTCTGTAAAATACCAAATGCAGGCATAATTTTTAGCTTCAAAAATAGAAAAGATGAATGATTTTAGCAGGAATTTTATTTTCTCCCCTGCATTTTCCTGGTTTTTATGAAAATTCTTTATTTTCTCCCGAGTTTTTCCAGCTTTTTCCACTATTTCTAAATTTCCTGAATTTTCATGGCCATGTAGCAACCCTGTATAGAAAATACAAATGACTTTTGCAGGAATTTTATTTTTTCCATCATTTTCTCAGTTTTCAGGAAAATTCTGTATTCCCCCCAGGTTTTCCACGATTTTTAAATTTCCTGAATTTTCATAGTCACATAACAACCCTGTATTGGTGAACACAACAAGCATCATTTGTATGGTTCCATCAACCTACAGATATCCAGTAAAGTTCTTCAATGGAATCAATGAAATTTCTATCATAGATGTCACTTTTCATTTAACTCCAGAGGGAAAATCCAGACTTAAAACATCATTTTTACTGTACTTACTGAGAAGTGTTCTCTAGCACTTTAAATTTAAGGATTGTATTGTATACTTTGTGCTTGTATAGTTGTGTTCTATCACCACAGATACTCATTTATAGTATGACTGTTTTGGATAATTCAAAAGGACCACACTTCTTCAACTGCAAAAAGTTTACAAATTACACACTTTTCGGGTTTTTTTTTTTTTTTTTTTTTTTTTTTGTGAAACTTCTTTGCAACTGAAGAAGAATGGACTTTTTCTACCACCCAAAATGATTATATTTTAGATAAGTACTTTTTATGGTGGTATTTTATAAAATTTTTAATTATTTATTTTTAACACCAATTTTTTGTTGAAAGCTCCTGTGACCCAGTGCATTTATTTAGCATGCAACATTACAGTCCAAACATTAAAACATAAATTTAAACTTACGTGACTATTTAAAACAGGGCTGATGTAAAACATCGATATGATGGATGGTTGCTTATCAGATATCCTCATACTTGAGTTCTGCCTCTCGACAAAGGATTTCCCATAGTCATATGATATGAATACACTCGAAGTAGAATTCGCATCCTGCCTTCTGTCTCTGGCCAAACATAACAGAACATCGCTTCCTTTTCCAGCCCAGTGAACTGAGAGTTGTTCATGGCTATCATTCAAAGGGAACTGAAAAATATAACAAAGAAATAATTTAAATAACAATAAAATTAACTTTTGCAAAGCTGCTACAACCAATTTCATGACAGAGAAAGAAAAGTGCAGAATGGATGAAAACGGGCGTAAACAATTTAAATCCTGCAGAAGCACAGTTGAATTTAACTAGCAAAATATCCTTTGAAGGTCTAAACCAACAGAAGTCAAGTTATTGATGCTTTTAAAGTATTCGTGTATCAGGGAAAAACACAAAATTAATAGATGACAAAAAATAACAATTAATAACTTTTACAACTATTTATATGATTTGCACTACACAAGACAACCTTTTTATATAGAGGATCTGTTCCATGCAGTCTCATGGGAAAACATATACTGGGAAAAAAAAGGGTTTTCTTATAATCGATTCAGATTATCAAAAAACAAAATCTATTAGTATTTACAGAGGAGACTAAAAGGCATAAATAATTTTTAGAAAAGTTTAAAGCCCAACACTTGACACAGAAAATGCAAATCCATCCTAGCTTATGGATTAACAGCAAACACACTTAGTTTTTTTTTTTAAGTATTACTTTCAACATACAGAAGTTTAAGACATCAATAGAGGCAAGTGGGGCATCTTGGGACACCTTTAACTTTTAGCTTTCAATTTACAAACAGAAATTAGTTTACTTGGGTGATCATAGATGACAGCCTAGTCTGCCGTTTACTGAAATTTAGAAATCGCTTACATATAGGTAAGAATTAATGTCATTTTCTTTGTTTTGAAAGTCATTTTTCTGAGTTTTTTTGTAAACAGATTTTTTAAGAAAAAATTAAATGAATGAAATAAAAGCATGTGGGAATAAAATCATGAATATTTATTTATGGTAATTTTAATGTTAAAATATGCATTGTACAGATAACCCTAACTTTCTGAGAAGTGCTGCATGCTAGTGATTCAAGTGGGGGCAGGTTGGGACACACAGTAGTGGGGCACCTCGGGACAGCCCCAAGCAGCCCTACCACTGTGTGAATTGCTGAGAAAGTAATATTTATATGTAGCATAGATAATTATTGTGACTTTTACCGACACTTCTGAAAAAAAAGCAAGTTGCGAGAAGAATCACTAAATGAGCAGGAACAGAAAGCAAAAAAAAACTTTGGAAGATATGGCGAAGGTGAAGAAACAGAATCAATGCAATTAGTTCAAGTGGCAGATGATACAAACAGCAATTTAATGAATCTGACACAGAGGATGAATGTGCTCAAAGGAAAGTTTTTTACAGTTAAAATATTAGCTTACACTCTAGTTAAGTTTCCTGGTAAATGTTCAATTGTTGCTTTTGTAGATTATGTAGAGAAAAAAAGGGGTAATGTCTATGAACTGTACTTTTTGAGAAGGCATGGGCAAGATTTTTCATTTTATTATCCAGATAAAGAGGACAAATCCTTTGTGAAATCCAAAGACATTCTTTTAAAACTAGATAGTCCAAAAGAGATAATAACACAAAGATGCATTCTACTATGTAAGAAAGAACAATTTCTTAATGTAAAATATAATATCCATTAATATAATGGATTAGTATATTCATTTGTACACTTATTTTGTAAAAGACTTTTGAATAAGTATTTTTTCAATTTTATTAAAGTTTTAGTATCAGTGTCCCAACCTATCCCACCTTGTTGGATAAGTTGGGACATTTCAAAGGCTTTTTAAATGCTTCCTGAATTTTATAGACAAGAAATAATCCACTGAAATTCACTTTTTTTTATGCATAAATATCCAAACTAAATATGAAATTGCTTTTGGTGAAAATTGAATGAAAAATAAAAATTTTGGAAATAGTTATCAAAAAAAGTGTCCCACTCTCCCCAACTTTTTGAATCCTACTTTAACCCTTTTCTGCCAAGGTGGGGATAAATATTCAAAGGCAGTTAAGATTATGTTTTTTGTTTATATGTGACAACAGTACTGCAAATATATGATGACATGATGTGGATCCTTAGGATATACAGGTTGATTTTCCAAGGTGGTTCCAGTAATTAATTAGAATTCCAATTAATCCAGCAGATGATCAGTCATCAGTTTTGATTTTACTGTTTCAAAATTCTAAGTAAGTACTTATAAAATTCTTTAAATATGACTTACAAAGGCTTGCGAAGTTAATATTTCTTTTGATCTCAAAGCAAATAGTTATGGTACACATAATTAACTTGTAATTATTCAACTATCTTAGTTAAACACCTGGTACACAACCCAGAGCGACTGTACCCGCTGAACTCCAAATGTTACCCTAGAAAGGAGAAAGTGGATTACCCATTGTAAGGACCCAAGTCTGGTTATAAAATGACTCAATAATAGCGATAGAAGTTTGTTTAATGCAAATTACTTCATTTTTCAGTTTTGATGAAATGTTCATAAAGAGAAAAATCTAGAAAAATACAGTCAATGTGAAAAAAATGTTGGAACATTACTAAATTATTCCTTATGGGGGAGAGAGGGGCACAGTGGGACGATAGATATTTTTCTATTATTCAAAAGATCAAAAATTAGAAAAATATTCCATAATTTAGTTAACCACTTTGCAACACTGTGGAAACTAGTCACAGTCACAATTCATCTTGTAGGGAAGTTGCAGTCATTTTTGCTTCTACAATTACTGTTGGAAAAACAGCTTAATTTGATGTTACTTTATTATTTTTAATTCATCAAACATTATTCAGCAAAGAATTTTGCAACTCTTAAAAATGTGTCCCATTCCGATAACTATTTTTAAGTCTTGTCATTTGAAAACTGCTTTCATATAGTCGGTGTTGAATATCTTAACCTGATTTTAACTATAATAATAAAGTGTTAACATAATATAGCTGATTTTTTTTTTATGTCCCTCCTTTACACATTGTCCCACTGTGCTTTGCAACGAGGCACACTGGAACAACTTGAGTGTCTTTTGAAAAATAATTTTTTTTTTTTTCAACAGGATAAAATCTGAAGAAAAAAAAAATGTAATCAAAACAAAAACTTGTCAAATTATTGTTCTGTATTTAAATTTTATTAAAAGGTGAAAAAAAATTACAAAAAAAAAAAAATGAAAAGTGTCCCACAATACCCCCCTCTACCCTATGTGATGCGCTTATATAATCGTATACTTACAAAAGTAGAATCTACAGAATAAGTTGACGTTGAACGCGATGAAGAATGCGGGTCTGCACTTCTTTTAACATGCTTTCCTGGAGAAAATTTATCGACTGACAGATCGGCATCGAAAGTTAAAACATTCTGAAATTTGTTCACCTCAGTCGGTGATGAAAACAAAGTAGAAGAAGGGTGACCAAATCGGCGACATTCTGAGGGAAACAAAGTAGTAACAAAACATATAAGAAGTAAAATAAAATAGTTCATCATTATGAAGACATGGATAAATTACTTATGATGATCAATAAGTTTTAAAATGGATAACAGTTGTTGACAGAATAGTTGTTTATGTAATATTTTAGGGTGGCGAGTGGCTCTTCCGGAATGGATAAAAACACAACAATCTTAATGATTCATGAATAGTGAATAGATATAAAAATAAAATAGAAGTTTCAAAACTTCCTTTTCGGTGAAAGAGGAAAATCCTTCTGGGTTTTAAGAATTCTTTTTATACTTAAAATAACGACTTTATTTTCGTTTATATTTTGCAGAAAAAAGCATATTTCAAGGTCGACTCAATTTCCGGTTCAAGCATCCGAATACGCTACCTGACGGACAAAACTGCAACTTCTTGGAAAACGGCATATCGTTTTGAAAATCGTACTGCCTTTTGCGAGGAACAACAACATAACGCTATTAAATTTTTAAAATGAATTATTATTATTCTTTTCTTAATAAATAGATAACTATTATTATTGTACTGTTAAATGTCGGTCGACGTCAAAATACGACACTTATAAATAATGATACACTTTCTAACTTAAAGGAAAGGAATAAGGAAAGAAAATAGGGAAGACGCATGGATTATGATACGCTTTTAATAAATAGCACCCTAATGTTTATTTAAAATCTGAAAGTGTATCAGATTTTCTTACTGCATTTTTTCTTTTTTTCCAATTTATATCAAAGGTGGATCCAAGGGGAGGGCGCAGGGGGCGCGCGCCCCCTCCGAGAAAAATATATTTACACTAGATAAATGGGCTTTCAGCAATATTGAGTGTTCTTTACACTAGATAAAATGAATATTCGCGATTTGCGCCCCCTCCGAAAAAAGTTTCTGGATCCGCCCTTGATTTATATTCAAATTACAAAGCAGGAATTGGGAACAAAATTTCAGTTATAATAATTGTTCCTTCCCAAAATAGAAAAAACCAATCAATTTTTTTGATTTCATAAATGTTAATAATCCCTTAACTGAATAAATCATAGCTTATTTGAGGAAAGCAGAGTCGTCCATGGCCAAGTGAATAAAATACTGAACATGCTAGATGGCTGAAGTGTGAAGGTCCAGGTTTCTGGCCTACTCCGCAACTATCGCTCTAACGGTCTGGAATTTTTAATGGTTTTCTCCATATGTAACGTGAATAAGCATTAGAACCCCTTAAAAATCCTCTGCCTAAAGCATCCCCCGTAAGCAAGTACCCCTCATATAGGTTTGGCTTAACACAACAGAGCATTTCGACGAGCCTACCCTAGTAGCAATAACCCATCGGTCGATGAGAGGCGGGTGAGTTAAATCCGAGGAGAAGGAGCAATGGCCGATCACGGCTTTTCATCCCAAAAGGGGAAAGTTCATCGGCAACTGGTACAAAATGTCCGCTCGGGGGGCCATAAAGCCGATCATCGTTTCCGGATGACTCCGATGAAATAACGAAAAGAAACCGATAAACTAATTAAAATATATTTGTTAATAAAAAATAAACGACTGGCAGCAAAATTTTCAAAAAATGTCCGTTCTGTTTATTACGTTTTCGTTTTTTGTATGCTAAATTTCCGTTTTTCTGAGAAAAAAAATCTTCCTCCCCCGGGCCCGAACCCTGAGCGTACTATTTACGAGATAGTGTTGTTCAGTATTAATAATAGTCAAATTATTCGATTGGTAAGAAATTAATTTCACTTTTTACCAATGTATGTAAGTAGCAACAACATTCATAATTAATAATTAAAAAAAAATATTGCCAATTGTATAGGAATTTTAGTGTGATTTTAACTTTCATATTTCTTGGATAACTTTTAAAAATTAACTGATTTCTCTTCTTGCTGTTTACATTAAAGAGGTTTCAAAAGAATTGCTCATTCTAATGAAGTTTCCATTATTCTTATAATGCAGCTGGCGCTCAAATAGATTTTCTTTTCTTTTTCTTAAACACGTTTTTTAAAAATTATTTAAATATTACAAACGATTTTTATATAATAAATACTTACCTTTTTTGTAAATATTTCTTTTCAAATTTAAATTTTGTGGGAGGGGGCAAGGGGGGGGCGGGATACCACCCCCCTGCCCCTCCCAACCCCAATACAAGAAATTTGAAGTAAATTATGCGATTAATTCAAGAATTGTTCAAAATTTCCTTTAGATTATGCAAAGGCACATCTAAATTACGCAAATATTTATAGGAATTTGGGTAAAGTGTAAACCACTGGGGACACTTGCAAAGCCCGTTGACTATAGAGCTGCAGTTTCGGATAAGATATTGTTTTTCGGTTTCCCATCGGCGAAACTGCTCGTCTAGATCACTTCTATCCATGAATAAAAATTCATCTATTGCAGATTAACAAAAGTGCACTTGCCGATGACTGAATTCGACGAGTCGATGAGTTAACGATGAGTCGATGAACGACCGAGCAGAAAACAAGCAGTCATTGCTACTAGGGTAGCCTCTCTGCGATAGGTCCCCTGCGCTTGACAGCTTTGGGTTCTTGTAATGTATTTCAATGCGAAAAACCGGTATTCAACATTTAAAAAGTATTAAATTCAAGTTTTTGGATGATTGTAATGAATTGAATTGGTTAAGCAAACTTTCAACTTTGATTTTCCAACCGCTTTTTTTTTGGGGGGGGGTGATAAAGGATATTTAAAAATCAAGATTTTAATACCCTACTTCTGTGTTGAATACAATAGGGGAATCTGTGCAGAAAGGATGTGCTGTGCGCTGTCATTCAAACGACGTTATTGAAAAGAGTAACATACATAATTGAAATGTCCCGTCGCAGAGTTCCTGACAAAATTTCAGTTCAGCACTAACGCTGACCGGAATTTAGAAAAATAATGTAGCAAAAATTTCAGCTACCTGGAATGACTTCCAAAACTAAGTTAAAGGACATGATATTACAGAGGTTTATTCAAGAAGGAGAGAATTTAAGAAAGATTAAAGAAGTAGAAATGGCAAATTCGAAAGCGTTAAATTTCAAATTTAAAAAAAGAAATCAATACAAACACGCATAATTATTTTTAATCAATTTTTTCATTATTATTTTTTCGTTTTATTTTATTTTATAGACAAAACGCAATGCTTAGTCACCTAATTCAAAATTAATACATGTTAGGCATCATAACGATTTTTTTTTTTTTTTTTACAGAAAAAAGATGGGGGAGATTTCTTAAGGGTTGTAACTTTTCCAAAAGGTTGAATTTATCGGTTGAATTATAAAATCTTAATTTACATGCATGGACAATTTCAGAGTGTCGATGGTTGATATGAAAATTTGGTTTATTGATTTCCTAGTTAACTTTAGAAATTACTTTTACATTTAAAAAGTCCTTCGCCCAGGGCATCCACCCCCTTGGCAGATGCCCTTCGAGTAGGCTTTCCAAAACAAAAAACAAACATACACTTTTCCTGAGTATTATAGGCTAACTTTCATGCATATAGCATAAATAGTTCTTTTACAGGACACTCAAAATAATTTCAATACATTACGCTTTATGGCCAGGGAATCTTTGTAACTACTGAAGCGACTCTAAAACTTTTTCGCTGATAGAAAGCTACACTATTCCTGAGTACTAAAGGCTATCTTCCATGCATACTATAGCATAAATAATTCTTATACAGGGACACTCAAACGAATTCTAATACATTACACTATATGGACAAGAATATTTTAAAGATGTAACACATGCTGTGGAATGAATAGATTGGCTCTCGCTCGACCGACAACTGAACAGCAACTCTCCCTGCTGTGCCGATCTGCTTTTTCTTCTTTTATATTTTTCGATCAGCTTTCTTAAAAGCTTGCCCAAATTTGCATTACTAGAAGATTTTCATATTTCCTATAGTTTGATTAGATAATGCCAATGCTTTGCTGCAACCATACAGGAACTATCCCCAAAGCTCATGACCAGCTAGCACTGTTTTTTCGGCAAATTATTTTCTAACACCTAATGCTCTCGGGCAAAGCTGGGCACAAAGGTTATTTTGGTAAGTAGTTTGGGAGGTTATTGGCAGACCAAATCGCGAGGTCACCGCCATTGTTAAACTAATAAGCTTGAAATTTTAAACATTTATGCCCCCCCCCCCCCAAAAAAAAAAGGAAAATCTTGATTTGCACTTTTTTCTAAATAACTGCTTCTCGGTATTTGACAGTGTGGTAAACACAACGAGATATTGCAAATGAGTTCGACGTTATTTTGATGTAACAGGCTGAATATTGATTTCGTTTAATATCAGCTTATCGGTGATGGCAATTTAGTTTACACAGTTCGCATTAAATGTTTTAATAATCTGTATTCCCGTGCGAAGAACGAGTACTTCAGCTAGTATGGTATATTCAGCTAGTAGTTTAAAGATCCATATTTATGTATTGAAGTATTCAATTTTACACAGACCAAACTTTTATTTTAGAAATTACCATAGGAAATTTATGTAACTGTCGATTACTTTTTTGCGTAGATGTAAGACAGAATAAGATAAGAAACGTTAATATTATGATGCATGGGTCATTCCACCTCAATAAAACACAAAATTGGAAAATGTTCACCAAGGAATTTCAGATTTTCTTCAAATTTTGTGTAAAGATTTGTGAAAAGTTTTGGAGCAACCGGCATATAGCCCTGATATAGCCCCTTCGGGCTATCATTTATTTACTTCAGTGAGCAATACCTCGTCTTCTGTATGCTCTCCCACAGTGGAGGAAGTATGAAAATCCATTGATGACTTCATCACATCAAAAGATAAATCCTTCTTTGCTGATGGCATCCAATGGCGTAGCCAGAAACTTTTCATGAGGAGGGGGTTACGACTGCTACAACTCACATATATGCATACGTGTGTGCGATAAGGGAGTAAAGAATATACATTTTTGTATAGTAAAAAATTCCTGATGGAGGGGGGGAGGGAGGTTGTGACCCCCCCGATCCCCCTCCTTGGCTACTCCACTGCTAGCATCCGTGCGCTACCAGACAGTTGGCGGTGGGTGCTGGGAAATAATGGAGATGCTTTGACCAGTAAAGGTATTATTGCATATTCATTTCTTTGACATGCTCTTTAAAACTTATTACTAGACCCAATATACAGAAAGTCACATGAAAATTCAATAACTTTATTGCTTAGCTTCTGAGCAGAAAGCCAAGATGAAATTTTTTTTTTGGGATGTAGGGGCATACCATCTTAACAACATATAAAAATTTAAAACATGTGCTTCTGATCAAACATGCCGAAAAAATTCATGATTTCTTTAGAAAATGCAATGCTCATGCATAAATTATAGAAGATACGCAAATATTGATAACATATTTAGAATCAGCTTAAAAAGTTACCCCTAGAAACAAATTTTCACTTCAGTAACCTCTACAAATAAGGTATTTCAGAGAAAAAAAAAGTGGCGCATCTTGCTGAAAACTTTAAAAAACTTGCATAGTTAATTTCTCAGTAATTAATTATCGTAGAACCTGCAAAATTGAAATTCGAGATTATCTAAGCCTATAAATCATCAATTTAAAATTTGAGGAAAATCTAAGTTGGTGTGGTAAACTGCACTGTTTCATCTAACGTGGAATGACCTGTATGCAAACAAGAAAACATTTTTTTTTTGTTTTGTTTAACTTTTAATGAACGTGTTTTGAACAACATATCTCCTGCATACGTTCTGAACTCAGTATATTATAATTATGAAGAATACACCGAGGGCTACTGGGCCTCTAATCCAACACCTTATAGTGCACTTATTCCTCAACCCATCAGTAATTCATCGCATTTACATTAAACATGTGAGAAAATTTGACGCAGATCTAATAAAGGGTGCAGATAAAAGCAGGGATTAGCACTGCATAGATATTAATAAATAGTGTACAGAATGTTTTAATGGATAATTTTTTTAATGTGGAATTCAAAATCTTTATCAAATTGCAAGATTAAAAATATAAATTAGATATTTTTATAACTGCAGATATTTTATATCTGATTAAGTTTTTGAAATATGCATACAGGGTGCCTCAAAAGGTTGCCAAACTTGGACACATACACGAAATGCATATCGGTCAATTCTGAGTTAGTAAACCAATTCATCCGTCTTTGGCAACGGCCTGCCTAGGCTGCAGTGATCACGATTCCATAGGCCTGCAAGCATCACCCTCTAGTGGTCGTCGTTTGCATTTCTGGATACAAGTTCCAATGCAAATCTTGCTTGTCATGGTATGACAGACCAGCATGTTAAGTTTGGTAACGAACTTTTGGGACACCCTGTACATATATAAAATAATTGACAGCTGAGCGAATAATTAATTCCTATTTATAATGATATTTTCAGTATGTTTCCTATTAGTATTTGTTTGTGTTGTGCAAGAAGCGTGCAAACCTGTAGATGAATAAATACAACCTAATTTTGTATAAAAACTTTATTTAAACAAAACATTTTATTTCAAAGATTGAGCATTTCATAGTCTAAAATAGTTGCTACCGTTCAAAAGACTGCAGCATTTGAGACAGTTCGGCAAAGAGTTTTCCTAATTGACCATCACTAGATTGTCTTTGAATTATTAAAGATCGCAGTGACATCAAATGATTGTAACATGTTCGGCATTTTTTGTACCTGAAAAAAAAAGTATATGCACATAAGTAAACTTGTAAAATGGTTTCAGATACAGTTTAGTTGAAATGGCTCAATTGTAATAACATTACTAATACAACATTTTATAGGAATTGAAAGTTTGTGTTGTGATGCACCCGGCTAATTTTAATAATCATTTAATTTGGCTTTCCTTAATGCAATCTATTCAAAATTATGTATTCTAAATTATTTCTGTTCTCATTTCTCCAATTATATGATGATGTTGTTAATTGTAGACTTAAATTTAAGATTAAAAGGTGTTGTGCTATTATCCAGGTTCGGTACACTTAGTTGCAATTATAAGAAGTCGTCGTTAAAATACTTAAAACTATTTCATTTAAAAGAAACTATCGAAACATAAACTTATTACAATGGCTGGTGGTGGCTCAGCGAAATAAAAACACGTCCTTTAGGGACAGTGAAATTAAGATGGAATGATTTGAAAATTACGCCAGCAGAGAATTACACATTGGCGAGAAAAACAACTTGGCTGGGATAAATAACGCCAATCCCAGAGCAACCTTACAACTTAATCCAAAAATGACGGAATTGCCAGCAAATAATTTTAAAGAGGTGGCAGGATAACAAAAAACAACAAACTCCAACACTATGCCGAAGAAGGGGAAGCAAAATGCCGTTGCTATTGCAAACGGACGTAATATAATCTATTTTTAGCACAACGGCTCCACAGGTCTGAAGAGACAAATAAACAATTAAGAATAATGCATACAGGAAAAGTGAGTATACAGATTAAAAGCTGAAGTGACAGAAAATGAGAACAGAAATGATTTAGAATACACGATTTTGGATAGATTGCATTAAAGAAAGCCAAATTAAATGATTATTAAAATTAGATATGTGATCTTCATCACATGTGCTGCGTTGTTATTGGCCAAGATACGCAAGGGTATCTGCCAAAGATGGGAGTGGGGGGATTTACCTTGGTCGGAGGATTTTTTTAGGGGTTCTAGCGTTTGCGGGTGACATAGCTTCACGAGAATTTTTTACTTTTTAAGCACGTCATTTCTCGTAAAAAAATTGTCACGATTCTTTTTAACAGCACTGACATCTGCTGAAAAATAGAAGAATGCGAGAAAAGCTGAATACATTGCCTAATGCTGAAAAAAGGGCAGCCGCTGCTATCGCTCGACTTAACTACCAGCAAGATGGCGGACGATCGAAACGTTCATCGCGTGCCACAGATCTAGAGACCCTTTTTTGACGCAGACTGGCTGTGCGGCACAGCCAGCTGCGTCAAAAAAGGGTCTCTAGATCTGTGGCACGCGATGAACGTTTCGATCGTCCGCTGGTAGTTAAGTCGAGTGATGGCAGCGGCTGCCCTTTTTTCAGCATTAGGAAAGGGTTGTTCCTAATGTTGTGCCTCAAAGGGTTAAAATGGTTAAACTCGCGCTGGGTATAACATGGATTAGGTTCGACTCTGATTCTGACAAGCTTAAAATTAAGATTTGCACGAATTACGTTGTATCCAAACGTACCTTTCTTCTCGGCTGATATCTATTCCCACGCCCTTCGGAGCTGTGATATTTATTTTGATGACATGCGCAAAATTTTTCATGATCAGTTTCAAGGACATACAGCCAACTGTTATGTACCTGGAAAAAAAGAAAGGAAAACACTTATAATGAGAATTGGAAAACATACTTTTGATTCACTGTTCGAAAGTTCGATAGACCGGTATAAAATAGGAGGAAGGTTGAAGGGAAAGTAAAGCCAATATCTGTGAAAGTGATAAACTTCGAACAGCCTGTTCAGGTTACATATTTTAATCAATCGGTCAGAAGAATTAACAAGAATCCTAAACAATAGCCGACAAAAATGTATGTTTTCATCGTAATCCTACATTAATCTTCAAAGGTTCTGCAAATCTATGTATAGAGCAATGAAAAAAGTAGTTCTGAAGAATGCATTCTTCAAAATTTTGATTTCTAAAAGCAATGATCTTAATATTGTATGAAAAGTGAAATTTTTTTTATGACTGCTAAAAATAATTAAAGAATGTCAAAATCTGAAAAAAGAAAACCTGTGAATTTTTAAAAAAATAAACGCTAATATTTATATTTTGAACAAAATGTCAACATCAGATATAAAATGTTTAGAAAGAATTCGGAAACATGCGCTATTTCGCTGTATTGTTTCGTTTTAAGAAGATTGAGACGGGATGAATTTTTTTTAAAACGGTAAAAATATGAACATTCTTTTGTAAAAATGGGAAATTTACTTCAAGAGAAAATATTTTATGCCTCTTTTTTGAATTTCTGGTGTAAATTGTTTATCTTTTATTTTAGTCAAGGATTAAAAGTAAGAGCTTTTCTTCATGAAACACCCTCTTTTACCTATAAGCTATATGTAAAATTTTCATTTTACATAACAACTTTTTTAACGTTTTGCATACATTATTTTTATTTTACTATTTGTTTAGCAGTTTTATACAACACTTTGAACTGCATTTTATGATTGGATGAAATTTAAATAAAGCTTACACAATTTGTGTTCCACACCACAGCAGAGGATTCAATTATTGCTAATTTACGTTTTAAGAAAAACTCTTTAATTCTATCTTACAGAGTATTTAAGAAAAACTTACTGTACAAGATAAAATTAATGCAGTTTACAAAAGGAAGAGTTCCATTGAATCTTATCCGATAAGAAAAAGAAGAAAAGAAAAAAAAGCGAAAGCTTATGTATTTTTATTTAAATATGCGCATAGACAACAATAAAGTTTTTACCACCTCTTTTAGCGTTCAAATAGCCTAGACGTACATTGCAAAAGAAAAAGAATAGTCTTTCGAACACCATTAAAGTGTCTGAAGCCTCGCGAAATACACATGAATTGATTTTTTTTTTCTGCAGTATTTTGACATCCATGTTAGATAATTCTGTTTTTTTTTAGATTTTATTTTTGAAAAGAGCGATAGAAAGCCTGCATATCTTTTTCTCAGAAATTGACTGAAAATTTATTTCGGAATCTGCTACTAACTTAAAGATAATAAAAGTAAGCGTTTGCTTTGAATGTCACATTTTCAAAGTAAATCCATCCCAAACGCCTCCGAAACAGCGCTCATTTTGGATTTATTTTAGGAAGTAAGATGTTTCATTCACGAAAACGATCGAAAGCAGAAGTGAAAGAAAAATTCTATAGTGTCATTTTTCTTACTTTTCTTTCTTTCTTTATAAAAAAAAGGAAAGAAACACGAAAACATTTATCGAAGAATTCAAAAATTTAAAGCTGCAGTGACACCTTGAGACGAGAATTTGAAAAGTACGACTACCTTCAATACCAAGATTTAAAAAAAAAAAAATTTTTTTCATGCTTCCGTGCATTAAATACTACATTCAAAAATGTTTTTATGACGCAAACTTTAAAGAAAGTTAATTTGTATTTTTTATATTACGAAAGTAGGGATGTTTTTAGCAGGTTTTGAACAGCAGAAAGTAAAGAACGGAAATGTCATTGAAAATCTTCCTCTGACATTAAAAAAAAAAAAAAAAATTAACGCAAAGCACGTTATGCTGGAAAAGGGTTTACATAACGATAAAATTTACTGTTTCGTTTAATAAGTAAATCCTTTTAAAATCATATTTGTGTCATAATCTTATTTGCCTCTAAAAATTAAGTGGGTTTTCAGAGTCATTTTGTCTTAGAGGCATTTCCTCTACCAGAGGCAGATTCAGAGGCATTTCCTTATTTTAGAGCTTACCTAAAATAGCATAAACAACAAAATTGATACTTTTGCTTGTAGTGTAAACGGCAACATTATATATGTATATATATATATATATATATATATCCATATTGAGAATTGTGGTGTTATCACTACTGAAATCAACTCAAACATTACCACTAACCCATTAATTATAGCTTTTAAAATAATTTTAGTACGTGTAATAATAATATTAACACTTACGTTTCGTACTTGCTTTTTAATAGATCACAAATAACAGGAAGAAGGAGTTGGCAGATATCAAGCGTCCACGAAGATCTGAAAAACACAAAAATCAATTAACTTGGACTTTCAGAAATTCATACGACTTCTATATAAAAAAAGCAAAAATCTCTTAATTAATCATTTACAAAGGTTCATGGATATCTCTATTTCGTCTGAAAATAATTACAACAGATCTGCTATTCGCTTATTATTAACATAGAGCTAATAATCTGACATTATTTACAATGTGTAGCATGGCCTATTAATAACTGGAATAGAATACCTTAAGATCTTGTTTGTTTTTAAATTTAATTATTTATTTGTGATCGATTTCTTCATTCTTCTCTGTCAGCATAATGTAGGTTTTGTGACAGTTAAGATTCCGCAGTCCAATTAATCATGCAACTTATGACCAACTCAAAAAAAGTGTCAGATGCGAAAATTATGGCTGTCCCCTCACAAACTGTATGTAGCACGCATTTTTAAGTCGATAAATAAGAGGTATTCATTTAACATTCATAATTTTTTCTTTTTATGTTTTGTGGTTTAACGAATTTTGTAATCTTTTTTGTGTCTAAAGATTTTTTTTCTAATGCTTCATTAAACATACAGGGTCTATCGCTTTCGATTTCAAAGAAACCAGAATATAGCTGTGAAATATTCTGGATTTTTTTAAGATATTTTGGAACATAAATATATAAGAAAAGTGTTTTGACAAAAACATCTGACATGCATAGTTTTGGAAATACGCTATCAATGTACAGGGTAGCCAAGCCATCTCTGTAGGTCCTGCAGATATAATCGTTAAAATTTAGTTAGTACCAAAAGCCCCCAATGGAGGAAAGATTGGCACTAAATTCAAGAAGAATTAGTGGCTATGCATATGGCTTTGGCACGATACTGAGCCTCAACCTGCTTTCTTTATCTTGATTTGAGTGGAAACGAAATTTCTGATTCATCGATGCAGTTAATAAACTTGACTCGGTTATTTCTGTACACTCTAACATGTGCGTATTAGATCTCGTAGATATTAGAAAATTGGAAGTCAATAACTCTTGAACTTCATCCCTTTTGCATTTTTCCTTGACACTATAGCTAAAAAATTTCCAAGGTGCTGTTTCTTGCAAACGCTCTTTTATGGTTTTCTGTCCGTACAATACATGCACTTATATGCAATTTACTGACTGTATTAAAGTCCATCAGAAGGGCATATATCTAATAAGTTTATATGAGTTAAAAAAAAAAAAGCCCCCATCTTTAGGCATACTGCCATGGACTGGACATTGCCATAGAAGATGGCTCTACTCGACAAAAGGGTACCCTGACAGATGGGCATGCGTAAATGCTCGGATGGCTCTCGGAAATAAAAACGGTTTGCATCTATAGAGCTTTTTAGAATATCTGTAAAATATTTCAAACAAACCATTTCCACTTTCCTTCTTCTTTGCTGCATTCCTCTCAAATGTTATGAATACTCTTTTGCTTTTGGATTATTTAGGAGGAATACGTGGACTTATTAAGTTCGTTTAGCTTCTTAACACCCTAAGGGGTAAGCAACAGAAACACTAAAAGCTCATTTGAAGTACACTTTTAGCAATTTTCTTTTCTTTAAAAAAATCGTCGTTTGAGTTTTTTAGTAATTTATATAACCGATTTTGGGTTTAAATAGTAAAAATAGCGAAGATTAAATTTCTTCCTTTAGCGCAACTCCTTTTCAACTAATTTAATCGCACAAGGAAGATAATAATCAGTCTTATTTGCAATTTAATCACCAAAATAGACTTCATAGATCCCCAAAACATATTTAATCCAATCACTACATTTATCTACGCTATTGGTACGAATCCTTACTGCTTTTTCTATAAAGAATCAGAAAAATAGTATTTTTGACATACTCCTTTTCCCAAGCCAGTGGCCTCTATTGGTGTTCTTGCTTTTGTGAAGAATTTTAAGCTGTAAATTGCGGTTCCAGAATTAAACAAACAAATCATTTCTGTAGAATAAACGACAATTCATCTTAAATAGCTACATTTTCTTGAATTGCTAATAACTACAAATTTAATAAGCATACATTTCACAGAAATAAATGAAATTGCAAATTTTAAACGTCTTTTATATTGAATGATAATTTACACTCTTCGTTGAACCTCTAGTTTTCACTATAATGAACAAAAAATTTAAATTCCTTTAAAGATTTTTAAACGAAAAATTTGATCATTTTAAACATACGAAAGCCTTTTTTATGATACTTTTAGTAAGGTTTGTAATTTTACATTAGACTTTCTTATTTAATGTTAGAGAAATGATAGCTGCAGCTATTAAAAAATCACTTTGGATAGTAACATAAATTAGCTAATGACCCAGACAAGAAATTCCGAAGAGACTTAAAAGTATAAACTTTATTTTCAAAAAGCTGTTTTGAAAGTAGTTTTGATGTAATTTACTTAAAAGGTTCTAGCAAATTTCCGAAAGCTGTTCCTCGAATTTGAACATTTTTCGTATACTTAACCATATAATTTGTATTAAATTTTTTCCTTAAACTTAACTATATAATTTGCATAATTTTTTTCTAGTTTAAAATATGTTATTTAAGCTTCAATGAGCTTGTAGATATAGGTATGTAAGAGTTTAAAATTAATTTTACAATTTTGATAAGCTTTGGGCCTTCGTCTTTTCTTTAAACAATTATTTATTTAGAAATTTAATTTATTATTTATTTAGAAACAATTTATTTATTTAGAACTAGCTGAAGTACCCGTTCTTCGCACGGGAATGAATGGACTTTTTGATATTAATATTTGTTGTGATTACTATTTATTGTAATAAAGAGATATAGCAAAATGGATATCGCGTTATATTGTGTTCAATAATCATGCATACTTAATTTCAAGGCAATCGTTTTTACGGTGCAGAAGGCGATGCGGCGTAGCACAATCTAGTGGCGAGTTTTAGCAAAACGGATACGGCAAAAATATTCTTGGCATTCAGATATCGATGTATACGAATTTTCATGACGATAGGCTGAATAGTCTTGAAGTTCATGTGTTGACGCGACATCTAGTGTCAAGTATAGGAAAATGGATCGTGCCAAACTCTTCCCCGTGTTCAAATATCTATGTATACCTATTTTCATAGCGATCATTCGCATAGTCAAGAAGTGATACACTGCAGGGCCATCTAGTGGTTAATTAAAGTAATGATTTGCTACAGCGCCGTCATGTGGCGAGTTATAGCAAAATGGATAAGGCCAAAATATTCTCATTGTTCAAATAGCTATGTATACTGATTTTCATAGCCACCGTTTGAATGGTCAAAAATTTGGCCTGCTGCAGCGTCATCTAGTGGCGAGTTAAAATAATAATGCATTGCAGTGCCATCTAATTGTGAGTAACATCAAAAGTAACGCAGTTAGAATATATTCTTCGTTCTCAAATGTGTAAGTATAAAAAATTTTATGCCGATCGGTCGAACGGTATAGAAGTTGATGCGTTGCAGCGCTATTTAGCGGTAAGTTACAGCAAATGGATAGTGAAAAATATTCTCCGTGTTCTAATATTCGCGTGTACCAAATTTCATCGAAATTGGTTGGACGATATTCGCATAGCAAACGGCTAAACGGAATAGAATTCGACGTTCTGCTGCGCCACCTAGTGAAAAGTTAGAGGAAAACGGATAGCATAAAAACCTTCTCCATGATAAAAGACTTAGGTGAACCAAATTTCATGGTGATTGGTTAAACGGTGCTGGAGTTTTTCAACCTCCTACACACATACCAACATTCATTTTTATCTATAACCAGTCTTATTATACGTATATACCAGTCTCAAGTAAAATCCAGTTTCAAATCTAAGCCTCGCCAAAGTGCCAGCATACGCCATTTTGCAAGAGTTTTTTCAGGGAATCATTCGAAGCATTGACTTAGCAGCAATCAAAATGGGAAATGGTTCGACCGCCAGGCATTCATATGAAATGTGGAATCCCTTAATACAGCCGCATTTTTTAAATTATCAACTATAACATGTTTTATTCATCGTTACCTCGATGTACTAAATTCGAAGATTTCAATTTTCTGAAATTTGGCGGATTTCCCCCAAGTTAAATCAATGTACTCAATTGGCGAGAATTCTGAAGCTACATCGCTTGAAATGCCCTAATAACTGCATTATTTCTGCACGGATAGTTAAAATTTAATGCTGTATTCTAAGAAAACCTATACACTTGTTTTCAAAAATGCTATTCCCATAAGCTCTCAGTAAATTGCGCCAAAAAGCCTAAAACTGTGCAAACCGCTAGAACTCACTCTCTAAAAATCGGCCTATCAGCCATTTTTTTTTTTCGCCAAACTAAAAAAAATTACATATTAGTCTCGGATATCTTCGATCCTCATTGTTTTGCGTATAAAACATTTCATTCCTGCTCTCATTTCTTATGCGACACACGATATTATAATTAAAAAAATAACCTAAAAAAATAAACTAAAAAATCATTATTATTCTTTTATTTTTACTTTAAGAATTTAAAACATTTTATTCGTCAAAATCGCCACACATGGCAACCAAGATGCTTATTTCACACACTTTTTTCACTACAGGGGTTAATATTACGTAAAGCTTTCTGCGTGGAGAACATAAAAAATCTCTTAAATTCCGGGAACGGAAATTAAGAGAACCATTCAGGAGGAAAACGTTTTTAAGTGGAGTTTCAAAGTTTTAAAGTGGACTATCATTTATTCTATATTATTTTACATATCTGTGTAAAATTTTAGGCTGATAGGTCCATTTTTGTGGAATTGTATACTACCCAAATCAACAAATTGACAAACAGAATTTCAGTTTTATTTATAAGATAACCTACGCTTGTTTTTAAAAATACCCTCTCATTAAATTGCGCCAAGCGCTAGAATCATAGAAAATCTGACACACTTTCAGATTTTTAAATACGCACTAAAGTGCTATATATAAAAAGAGTTATAATCCATGGGTCTTCCCTATTTTCGTTCCTTCTTTCATTAAGTTGGAAAGTGTATCATTATTCATGAGTGTGATTAAACAAAATTAAAATTGATATTTCTAACATCCTTTTTTCTGGATGTAATACATTAGATGCAGAAAAGCTGCTCAGAAAAATGCACAATTCCAACTGAATGAAAATTTCAAAAACTTATACGCAGGTGTATTCATAACCCAAATAGCAGACGATTAAATTACGATAAATAGCGCCAAGCGTTAGAATCCTCCTCAAAATCGCGTGAATGCTGAAGTAGATCGCTTGAAGTCCCTTAATAACTGCATTATTTTCGCATGGATCATTAAAATTTAACGCTGTATTCTAATAAAACCTTTGCACTTGTTTTCAAAAATCCGTTTCCTTAAGCTCTCAGTAAATTGCGCCAAGCTGGAAACTGTGCAAACCGCTAGAACTCACTTTCTCGGCATTTGAGCCATTTTATTTTTTCGCCAAACTAAAAAATTTTAACATATTAGCCTCGGAAATCTTCAATTCTTATTGTTTTGCGTATAAAACATTTCATTCCTGCTCCGATTTCCCATGCACACGATATTATAATTAAAAAATATATAACCTTACGAATATAAACTAACAAAAAAAATCATTATTATTCTTTTATTTTTACTTTGAGAATTTAAAACATCTTATTCGGCAAAATCGCCACACATGGCAACCACGATCCTTATTTCACACTTTTTTCACTACAGGGGTTACAATTACGGAAAGCTTTTTGCGTGGAGAACATAAAAAATCTCTTAAATTCCGGGAACGGGTGGACTTTCAAAGTTTTAAAGTGGACTATGATTTATTCTATATTATTTTACATATCTGTGCAAAATTTCAGGCTGATAGGTCCATTTTTGTGGATTTTTATACAACTCAAATCCACAAACAAACAAACAGAATTTCATTTTTATTTATAAGATTTATTGCGAGACAGTTGCATCTAGAAATGCTTCAAATAAGGAGCACTCGTAAAGGGAATACCTTACTTCATATTCTCTTTTATGTTTATTAAATTGACCAAATTCAGTGAAAAAATTTCTTTAACCCATTTGTGCCTGGATATTTTTGCGACTTTCTTCGATTTTTACTGATAACAAAAATAATAGATAAATTTCTGATGTCAACTTCTTGAACAAGGGATGTTTTCTTTTAAAATCATTATGCATAAAAATCGAAATATCAACATCCTACTTGGTCATGTTAAAATATTTTGTAGAGTTGAGGCTCAATACTCATGAATAAAGTCTAGGAAAAATAAATAACGTTTTCGACTAATAGCGAAAATGCCGTCCCAAAAAAGGGACGCTAGGCATAAATGGGTTAAAATGCACTTTGGAAATTCATGGCGATTCAAAGAAATTAAATTACGAATATACAGGGTGGTATAATTTATTTATTTGCCAGGAGAGGACAGCTCGCGTCACTGAATGCGTCGCTTAGAGCTACAAATACGTCCTTCCCGGAATTTCCCGCCACAATTTGGAACCTCATCTGAAGGTGGGGGACTTCTGAATATTGGCACCCCTCGGATTCGAATATTGGCCCCATCAGCGGTCGCATGGCTAGCGACCGCCGAGAGGACTTTCGGAACCACGGATTTAACGTGCACGTACACCGCATGTACACTGTGGTCTTTAGTGGTACGCCGGTATCGAACCCACAACCTTTCGGTTACAAGTCCAACGCCTTAACCACTGGGCTACCACAGCCCAGGGTAGTATAATTAAACTTCCCCTTTAAACGAAATTCTGTAGCTAAAACGGGTGAGCAGATTGTCACCAACTTTGGCTCAAGACTGCTCACGAGGTGCGCTCAAGGAAATTTTGCAAAAGAATAGTTCCAAAAATGTCCTCTAGGTGGTACTTTGCATGGAAATTCAGCTTATGAAAGGACTCAAATCAGTTAAAAAATGTTCAAAAACTTTGGAATAGATGTTAAAATTCTTGAGCATTCGAATTAGTCATTTCCATTGTTAAATTTGCAGTTTTTTCCCCCGTAAAGAGTTACTTAGTGGATAGTTTTTGAATTATAGCTTTTCCTCGAAATTCTTTGAACACATCTCATGCATAGCATATATACCAAATTTGTTTACAATCCGTTCCGCTTAACTGTTGAGCCCTGTTTATAAGGGATGTTTAATTATAACTACCATGTATTTTTTTTAATATAAAAAATAGAAGTACATAGAGGGCATTTCATTTTTCGTCACCGTCATTTGTTATAGTTATACCCTGAAAGTGCCACTGAATTAGGGTAAACATGGCAATGCAAATTGTGTAGCGATGCACTTCATTTATGATCGCGTCAGCGCGCTGTGGTAACTGAATATATAGGTAAGTACTGTGGTTGGGACAATCGTTTCGACTGATAAAATATCCAGCCTTCTTCAGCCGTCAGCACTCAGTCTCACAGAATTGTGGAGACTGAGTGCTGACGGCTGAGGAGGGCTGAAGATTTTTTTGGCCGAAACGAAACGATCGTCCCAATTGATAAATACCTTTTTTATGTGTGTTATTATACAAAGTTTTCATTTATATCACCTTTTAACACCAGTTTTTTGAATGTTTTTCGTTACTGTGGCTTACAAAATTTATGAAGTAATTAAAAAAGAGTAAAGTGTTCACACAATACGTTTTCTCTACTGTATTCTTTTTCGATCAAAATAAACAGAGTTACCGGTGAAGATTAAAAAATAAAACGAAGTACACACAAAGGAAAAAAAAAAATCGAAAAATCTTCTCACTTATCTATTGTCATAACTGGCTTAGTTTTAGTGACAAAAAGAACAATTTAAATTGAATAACACCGGAAACGTTATTACTTACTAGTATAAAAAGGCAGCGTAACACATTGTTATCTTTTTAGTAATTACGGTAGCACGCGCATGTAAGACAGTCGTCATTTTGAAATCTTTCTAAAAATTTTTTTTTCAGTAATCCCCTTTTTTAAATGAAAAAAAAGGCAAAGTAATATAAGTTGTAGATTATAAGTATTAGTTAATACACAAAGAAATTAGATTCTCAACCTTAATAAGGTAATAAAATGCTTATGTAGTCTTGTAATGTAACCGAGTATACGGATATGGCCGATCTCTATGCTACAAAAGTGTAATCTTAGTGGCTATCTTCTGTGATTAGGACCATCAGAAGGACGTAATGACTCCATTCAGGATCAGAGAATGATCAAAGGCATTCATGACTGAACGAAACTACTCGTTTCCTTTTAGAGACTGCGCTAGGAATTTACTTGTGTTCCACTAGTGAATATCTGAACTTTACTTTAGATAAGAGGGAAAGAAAATATATCTATAGATTTAAAACGTAAGGAGGTATCCTTTGAAAGCCAGTAGAAAAGAACTAGTGCCTGAATTTCTATAATTTTTGTTTTAAGAGTGAGGCATTCTTTTATACCTTTCATTATTGTAATTAAGTCCTCATTATACATTAAAAAGGTACATTTTTTAGTAGAACTGTACTTTTTAGTGTTGAGATTTGCAAGAATGAACTTCAAATAATTAAAGGGAACATTTTAGTTTTTACCAGTCTCAGTCAATCAAGATGTTTAAAAATACATTCTGTGGCACGCTACCACCGAATTTCAAACTCAACGCTGAAAAAAAAGTGCATGAATGAATATTTTTAAGGCCCAGGTAAAGTAAAATGATAAAAATAACATAAACATGTTCAAGAAATAAATAAGTGAGGGATTTATTATTGATTTTAGACGGTTTCTACCGATATAAATAAGAAAATGATTTATTGATGCAAATCCTTAGTGTTAAAATGCTTGGAGACAGCCATTTCATCGTTTACTTAAATTTCGATCATTGTTATTATAAGGAAAACGGAAGAGAAGAATCAAGACACAGCTCCTCTGTAACTGTAAATACTCTAGAATATGCCAGCTTTATGGGGAAAAAAAATAACTGTATGAAGTTGTGAAAAACTTTATATAGTTGTAATAAGGTTTATAATGAAAGTCTTATTTGGAAACTGTGAAAGTTTATGCTCTACATCAAAAGCCATAAAAAACAAGAACAGTCAATAATTCTGATGTCTGACAAAAATGATTTTAAATTGAAATATAAATTAAAACTGAACGAATAAATATAAAAAAACTTATTGAAAATTTTCGAAAATCACCCTAATATTGAGACTTTTCTCTAAATTCCTCTCTACTTTGAAAAGTTTTATTTTATCTTGAAAGTTTGAAATACGGAATCATTGAAAGAGAAGAAAAAATGTCAAATCATTTGATTGTAAGATTATACTGTTTAGACGAAAAAAAAAAAAAAAAAAAAAAACACGCCTATAAACCGGACTTAAGTACTACTGAATGTCACTGTCAGGAAAAGAAGGATTAGAATCCATAGGGTATGGTGGCTTAAAATGAGTCGGATATTTCTTTAACAAAAATATTTTTAGTTTGCTTTTAAATGCGTTTTTTTTAGTCTGTATTTTCAGACATGAAGAAACATATATTGGAAAGATTTATGTTCATTAAAAAGTTTATTCAGTCAGAAACGTAATGCTAGGTTTTATCTGTTTATTGAATCCATGTTCCTTTCTTGTGTCTTCTAGAAACTTCCAAGAAACTAATATCCTATTCTACTAATATTATAAATGTGAAAGTTTGTGTGTTTTGGATGTTTGTGACTAAATCACGCCAAAACGACTGAACGGATTTGGATAAAATTTGGAAGGAAGATAGAATATACCCTGCATTAACCTATAGGTTAACTTTCATGCAAATATCATAAATAGTTCTTTTACAGGGACACTCAAAATAACTCTATGCTCTGTGGGCATCTAAAACTTTTTTCACTGATAGAAAGTTGCACTTTTCCTGAGTAAAACATGCCACCTTTCATGCAAATATCGCAAATAGTTGTTTTACAAGGACACTCAGGAGAATTACTTTACGCACTACGGGCATCTCTGTAACCATTAAATCGACTTAATTTTTTTTTTTTTTCACTAATAGAAAGATACACTGTTCCTGAGTATTATAGGCTAACTTTCATGCATATAGCATAAATAGATCTTTTAAAGAGACACTCAAAAGAATTACACATTCCGCTATATGGAAAACTCTGTAACTACTGAACTGATTTTAAAGTTTTTTTTTTTTTTCACTGGTAGAAAGCTACACTGTTCCTGAGTAAAATAGACTAAAATTCATGCATACCGCATAAATAGTTCTTTTACAGGAACTCTCGAAATATTTTGAAAATATTCTCGTAACTGTCTCTATTTGTCAAATATGTGAAAACAACAACAACAACAAAAAGATTTAAATTTAGTGACTCGACCAGGGCGTAGCCAGAAATTTTTCATGGGGGGGGGTTACGACTACTACAACTCATATAAATGTATACGTGTGTGTGATAATGTAGTGAAGAATATACATTTTGTATGGCAAAAAATTCCTCATGGGGGGTTATGACCCCCTAACCCCCCCCTTGGCTACGCCTCTGGACTCGACATATAACATGTATTATACTTCATTTAAAATAAATAAAAATAAATAATATTTAAATGCAGTCAGTTTTGTCTGCAATAGTGTCGTCAAACTATTCCTTTTTTCTTATTCACACATGCTTCATTTCTCTCTGGACCGAATTCTAAATCCGATGCGGACGAAATCGCGGGTAAAAGCTAGTAATAATAAAAGTGAATGTTTGTAAATATGTATGCGTGCGATCTCCAGACAAATCTACACCACGCAGAGCTCTGAAAATTTGAACAAATAAGCCCAAGAGTTCGATAATGTGCACCTGAGAGACTCACACTTTTAGAATTTTAATTACTTTTTAAATTATTCATTAAAAACCGTGTTTGGGTTGCCATACTTGGCGAGTCTCGCCCGCATAAAATGATTTATGCTTTTGAAATAAAGCAGAAATTTATTACTACAATACAGAATCGCGTGCGTTTGAAGAACATGAAATGGCATGGAAATTACACCCGTTTTAAGCCAAATGAAAATGCGTAGTAACAAATTAAGTCTAAATGTGTTTCTTAAAGTTAATAAATTTTCACATTCTACTGATATTGTAAATGAATGTGAAAGTTTGCGTGTTTGGATGTTTGGATATCCGTTACTCAATCACTCAAAAACGGCTGAAAGTATTCGGATAAATTTGGAATGAAGATAGCTCATACATTGGATTAACGAATAGGCAACCTTTGATGCGTATAGCATAAATAGTTCTTTTACAGAGACACTCAAAATACTTCTGATACATTACGCTCTATGGGCATCTCTGTTACTACTGAATCGATTGCAAAACTTTTTTCACAGACAGAAAGATATACCATTCCTGAGTAATATAGACCACCTTCCATGCATATATCACAAATAGTTCTTTTACAGGGACACTCAAAAGAATTCTAATACATTGCGCTATATGGACAGGTATTTTTTAAAGATGTAATACATGCTGTGGAATGAACAGATTGTCTCTGACTCGAGTGACAACTGAACAACTCTCCTTGCTGTGTCGATCTGCTTATTTCCTCCTTTTATACTTTTCGATCAGCTTTCTGAAAAGCCTGCCCAAATTTGCTTTACCAGAAAGGCCTCCATATTTCCTACAAATCAATTAGATAATGACAATGCTTCGCTGGAAAGCTAACCATACAGGAACCACTCAAAATGCTTATGGACAGCTGGTACTTTTTTCGGCAAATCATGCTCTAACAGCAATGCACCCGCGCAACGCCAGTTACAAAAGTTGTTTTGGCAAGTATTTTAGGAAGTTATTACAAGACCAAAACGTTAAGTCACCATCACTGTTAAAATAATGAGCTTGAAATTTTAAGTACTTATGTACAAAATCTTGAGGGAAAATCTTAATTTAATTTGCACATTATTCTGAATGACAGCATCTCGCTATCTGATTATGTACTAAACACAGTGAGATATTGCAAGCGAGTTCGACGTCGTTTGGATGTCACAGGTTGAATATTGATTTTGTTTAATATCTGTTCATAATAGTTGGGCCATTTAGTTTGAGCAATTCGTGTTAGTATCTGCATTCCCGTGCGAAGAACGGATACTTCAGCTAGTATCTCGATAAAATATGACAAGTTTTGTTATTATTTTCAATTTAGAAAAGGTATAAACAGTTTATCATCAGAAAGAAAGGAATTAAACAGAAAGATTTTTCTTTCTATTTATGTTTTAGTGTACTGGGGTAAAATTGGGTATGCAGTTAGGCTTAGTTAGTATTAAGTCTCCAAACGCTCCTAGTAAACTTTTTAATGAGTATGAATATTGCCTACTAATGGCTGAAAGCACGGGATTAAAAAAATAACTTAAAAACAAGCTATTTATCTATAAAAAAATAATAATGACTACTCATTTTATCTTATCCCTGCTCACAATACCTTGTCGGAATACAATGTTTATCTAGAACCGAAGTTTAACAGTCCAGGTTATAGTATTTTTAAATTTAAATAATTTGCAAGTCATGATAGAAAATAAATTGCGAACAATGGGAAAAATTTGATAAAGCGTTTACTTTATTTTTTCATTTTTTCCAGTTTTTTCATTAAAAAAAATCTATTACTTATTTTAGTCTACCTTTATGGAAGAAAAAGCGCTTATAAATTTTTAGCATTTTTGAATTTAAAACTAATACAATTATAAAAACTAGTTTTAGGTGTGAAAAGGGATGAATGCATTGCATTTAACGCTTATGCATCTTTTATCAGCAAGTAACACAAAGTTGCATGAAAACTTACGGTTTTGATATAAGCAATGTGAGAAGGTCTACTAGTATTGCCGAGTCACTCATATGCACTGCTGACGTCAGACCAGCCTGAAAGGAAAAAAAAAATCCATGCTTAAAGTAACAAAATAGAGTTTTACACAATAATTAAATATTTAAAATGCTAGAAAAATAATAAAACCTCACAAGTGTTTTCGATTTACTAATAAAAAGAAAAATATCTTAACGACGAGAGTGTGTCTGATTTTATAATTATTTATTTCAAGACAAGTTCAGTTGTTATCTTCTTTTTTAATGTGACATCTGGCTAACGATAGCGTTGCGAGAAGATGTTTGTGATTCTGTACTAAAAGTAGAATGCCTGCTGTTATTTATATTAGTGGTAATTAGCTGCAAATGTCTTTTATCATCTGACAATTTTCCTAAGTGCAACTGGGTACAGAAATTTGAAAAAAAAAATAGCAAACGGAATACTAACATGTAATTACACAGGGAAGTGTTGAGCAAAACCAAACCCCAACATTATTTTTTATCCCCCTAAGCAGCTACCTAAATAAAATTGCTTGATTATTAGTTCGAATGATAGTTCTTTAGCTTCAAAGTAATTATTTTTATAGTTTGAAGGATAAATTAATAACATTTTGGAAATATGCAAGTATCTAGTTTTATCCAATCCACCCAGAGTTATATGGGAGTAATTAAAAAAACATTGTTGTTTTGCTACTGAAGTGTTTACTCATATCATTTAATTATCCATTAAAATGTATAAACACTTTTGTCACATTTAATATTTGAATTTTTCTAATGTCCTGAATTGCAAATTAATTAGTACATGATCTTACGATTGGACCATCCGTTCTCCAAACTCTGATGACTGAAATGAGGTATCTTTTTCTGTGTGTTAGAACTTTGGTCATGGAATCATGGCCTCTGTAGATTGAGGAAATGGCCTCAGCATCTGATATCTCCAGAGTGCTGTAACCACTCTTAGAAGATTCAAGTAAACCCCGCTGAAATGAAAACAAAGAAACAAAGTAAAATAAATTTTTAATGGAAAAAGTTTTTGTGACGGAAAGTTAAAAAAAAAAAAAAATGCAATTACTTTCATATACACATAGAAAGAATATAAATTCATTTGAAATGCTTTTATTGAAGTAGAGTAAAATAGCGTTTTAATTAAACTATCAAAAAACTTTTTAATAGTCGGTCTTCATTCAATTATTAAGTTTCTTTTAACTTTTATTATGATAGTATCAGAACTTCTTCAAGCGTAAAAAATAGTATCTTCCTTTCTTATTTATCATTTTAAAGTTAATATGCTCACCACAGATTCCTATGTTTAAAAAAATGTTGTATTGTAGGAAATAGCTATATATTTGAAAAAATGGAAAATGTATACAACTGCTACAAAGGTATTTGCTCAAAAATCATGTGGCAATTACTTTGGAAGTTTTTTTTATAATAAAAAATGATATGAAACTGAGTTACGATTTCGCCTCTAGTTTAACATAATTTTCACACATCGTGCCTAAAGGGCTTCAGTTGGGCTTTTATTTCGCAAGGGAACATTATTTACATGACATCAAAAGGAAATCGCCAAAACACCATATAGCATTCCCAATATTCTTATGAATTTACTGCTTCAGTAAAGTAGTTGCAAGTTTCGTAGAAGTTTTGCTTAATAAAGTCTTTGTTGAGAAACGACTACTTTTTAAATAACGTGATTTATTTATTCATAAAACTTACAGGCAAAAAATCATCCAGTTCAATACCAAATGACTTATTTCTAGGTTGCACAATTTCTAGTTCGCACTTCTGATCCAGATCAGGAAACTGGACGTTTTGGGGTTCTTTCGGAAGAACTGGCAAAACTTTGAGTTCAGGTACATCTGAGGATTCAGGAACTTGTAGGTCTTTTTCGTAGTTGTACGGGTGAGCTATTGCAGTAGGCAGTGCCAAAACTGTTGGCTTACCCTGCACAGTAGCTAATCTGTAAGTACAATTAAAAGGATGGCTGTAAGGAGCTTCTGCCGGCAGAAGGCTTGACGCATCTCCCAGTGGAGGAAGGAAAGCTGACAGATCTACACCCACCACTTGCGTCTTGGATAAGTCAATATCTGTACATATAGTAGGATCTGAAAGGGAAAAAAGATTTCACTTTCTATGCCGCATGAAATAAAACAAAATAAAAGTCAAGTTAGGTAATATAAATGGGAATTTATATGAAACTTATCAGGCTGTAACGAAAGTTTTCCGCCAAATCTGATTGAAACACTAACTTTTAACTCCTTAAATAACTGTGCAGGGGTTAATTACTGATATTCTTCCACAAGTTCTTGCAGGCTGGCCTCATCAAAATCAATAGACCAGCCAGAGCTCTCTGCTTCTTGAATGTCATAGTCCTTGTTTTTGAACTTTCGGTACCAAACCTGCACAGTGTCACATGATACAGCAATAGTACTTAAAGCTGTATACATAATTCGTTGATATTCTGTAGTTGACTTTTTGCAACAGAACTGGAAGTAAATCATGAATCTAATCCGCTAGAGGGATAATTCCATTTGAGACATCTTGTACTTAATGATAACTATATTTCTTTACTGATTTCACAACACAGGGTTATAAAGTAAGTCTCTTTCTTTCAAATGCCAAAAATCGTTCGACAAAATATGAGCAAATACGCCAACGCAAACTGTGTGCTAACGATGTTTGCTGTGGCGGGAAACTTTCATTACAACCTAATAAATACGAATCTTCACAAGCGAAAATATGTTATCATGTCTAAAATAGTCTTTGACGCAATACATATAGCTATGCGCGCTCATATGATTGTCTGTAAGGGGGAGGGGGTGAAGGGTCCTGCTCTATAAAGATAATATATTTTAGTGTTAACCACTTCTACATTTTACCAGTACGTAAATCATAACGATAATAAGGGAGTTGTGGGGGGGGGATGGCCTCTCCTTTCCCATACGTATGGGCTCCAATGCATTTAGCACATTCATCCAGAGTGGATCATTACTGTGATCCACAACAATTACTTTCATATTTGTGAGAAAATTGCGATGCTGACAATTGCATGGAAACTCAACAGGGACAGTGAATTCAGTGTCACCATGATCTTAATTTTGACATCCTGTTACATTTGGAAAGAGATTCTATGTAACTGCAATTTCACTGTTGCTGGTACTGTAAGATTTTCTTTCCTCTTCAACATTTTCCAGCATAGCTGAAAAGTGTTTATGCTTTAATACAGAATAAAAGGCTCCGACTGACATGAAATTTATGTATGCTTTTAACATTTTTTGCCGTATGTTAATTTTCTAAAATTGAAAATGCATTATTAATAGTGCTTCTGCAGGATTACGCATAGCAATTTTAGAAAATTGTCTGTTGGAAATTCGTTGAATGGAATTTCAATAATATTCTTTGATTTTCAATGACCGAAATTTGTTTATATTATTGAGGATTATATTAACGTGTATTCCATTGAAATAAAGAATTGGCAAGTATTCAAAAGATCACACACACAAAACTTTACATTATGGTCAATGGGCCATAATTTTAAAAGCATGTATATTTATTTCATGCCCTCGC
Source organism: Cheiracanthium punctorium (assembly GCA_038373885.1). NCBI lineage: Eukaryota > Metazoa > Arthropoda > Arachnida > Araneae > Cheiracanthiidae > Cheiracanthium > Cheiracanthium punctorium. Next base: position 35,857 of record JAWZYV010012675.1, on the reverse strand, counting down.
TCTATTTTCAATAAAAATAAACTATTATATGTTATTTACGAAATAAAATACATATAAGCATTTATAACTTAATTATTTTATTAATAATTGAGAAAAAATTAAGGCAAAAACTAAATATTATGAAGAAGTTTAAACTAGATGTTACAGCAATCCAAAATATAAAGTTTCGACATTCTACGCCTAATAGTTTTTGAGATATGCGAGTTTAATGAATTTCGGCCCATAGAGCGTAATGTATTTCGAATCTTTTGGGCACTCCTGTAGATAAACTATCCTGTAGAACGGAACCGAAAGGGGAGGTGGACAACTAGATGTTACAACTATCCTAAATATAAAGTTTCGACATCCTACGCCTAATAGTTTTTGAGATATGCGAGTTTAAAATTGAAAAGTGACTCGATGCGCTCGCGTAGACAAAAAACCCGTGATTGAAAGAAATAGCACTCTCAAGTGCTAAAAATATATTTCAAGCGTTATTTGTTGCATTTTTACTTCCTTGTACGTAGTATAAGGAAGTAATGTGATCCCGAAAAATTTTGGGGGCCAAATTTCGACAAAAAAACCGATTTTGACTACCTCTAAATTTAATTTTAAGAATTTTTTCGATGCGTCTCATCGTAGGCTAGCATGCACGATCCTATTAACGCGTCTGCAACTCATTTTGACCAGCGGTGAGTTTATTTTGGTCAGTTTTTAAATGCCGTCTGTACGTACGTATGTATGTAACTCGCATATCTCAAAAACTATTGGTCGTAGAATGTTGAGATTTGATATTTAGGATTGTTCTACGATCTAGTTGTGCACCTCCCCTTTTGGTCGCAATCGAATGTATAGTTTATGTACAGGACCGCCCAAAAGATTCGAAATACATTACGCTCTATGAGCCGAAATTCATTAAACTCGCATATCTCAAAAACTATTAGGCGTAGAATGTCGAAACTTCATATTTTGGATAGCTGTAACATCTAGTTGTGCACCTCCCTTTTTGGTTCCATTCGATTGGATAGTTTATCTACAGGAGCGCCCAAAACATTCGAAATACATCACACTCAATGGGCCGAAATTCATTAAACTGGCATATCTTAAAAACTATTAGGCGTAGAATGTTGAAACTTTATATTTAGGATTGATGTAACATCTAGTTGTGCACTTCCCCTTTCGGTTCCATTCGACTGGATAGTTTATCTACAGAACCGCCTAAAAGATTCGAAATACATTACGCTCAATGGGCGGAAATTCATCAAAGCGTTTTTTAGAGGTATTGGGCTATTTCAAACTACTCGGAAGTGATATATGCTGTAAAGAGTTAGAAAATGAATTTCTCCATTAAAAAAAGTGTCTTTATCATTTACAGTTCTGCTACAGGAACACTCAAAAGATTTCCAATACATTACGGTCAATGGCAATTTTAGGGGATTCATCCATTTCAAGCACAATACCGTCCTACCACAATGGTCCGACCACGGTCACGTGCCTCCCTCAAGAACTATGCCAAAAAGCGCCAAGCTTCGAGTTTTTTGTGTACGTGTGTGCATATTTAACTCTCAAATCTCAAAAACTATTATGAAATTTCATATATAAGATTGTTGTAACATCTAGTTGTGCATCTCGATTTTTGGTTAAAATCTACTGGAGATTTTAGTTACAGGACCACCGATAAGAATTTCAGTACTTTAATGTCTATGGACATCTTCAATATTGTAGACAGTCATTGTTTGGTACATGCCCAAAATCTCGCCGTCTGTCCTCGACCTTGGCGAGTTTTGCCGAAATGTCGCCAAATTTGGCGATAGTCAGTCATTTGATCCATGCCCAAAGTATCGCCATTTGTCATCGTTCTTGGCGAGTTTTGGAGAAATATCGCCAAATTTGGCGATAATCTGTCATTGTTGGTCCATGCTTAAAATCTCGCCAAATGTCGTCGACATTGACGAGTTTCGCCGAAATATCGCCAAATTTGGCACCAAAAATTATTTCGTATTTTGTATAACTCTAAAACTTTAATTTTGAACTTTTGTATTTAGAACTATATTATAATATCTAACGGTTTTCAATATCTTTTTTGACAGCAATCGACTGGGAATTTATTTACAGGGTGAGCTAAATGACTTTAAATACATTAAGGTGTATGGATGCATTCAATTCATTGAAAGTCTGTGGTCAATGACTACTTTGGCTATCCCCAAATTCTCGCAAACTATCTCAAGTTTGTCGGCTTTTGGTGAAATATCGCCAAATAAAGTGTCAGAAGGAAATCTTTCAAATTGAACTCAGCTTGGCGATATCGAAATATTTGGCTAGAAATCGCTAAACCTTACTATTCTTGATATTTTATCTCTTTTAAACAAATAAGTTTAGAGGAAGTGCGTAAAAAACATTTTTGATTTAATAGACGTGCAAGGAAGTCATGTGTTGGACACATCAGATTTTTTTCTTTTCATGAGTTAATATCTAGGCATTCGGGTATAGTCTGAGCTCATATCACACAGCCCCTGTCGTGTGTGTGAGTATCTCATTTCTAGTCTGCGTAGTTCAATAAAGTGATATTCAAATTATACCCATAAAATTATTTTAAGGGATTTTCAATTCTTTATCAATTTTCTTGAAAGAAGATATTTTGATAAATAATGACGTACAGCTGACAAATAGGTAATATTAAACTTTTTTCTTTAATTTTGAAGATATGCCCCTCAAATAAATATACATACAACTTTTAAATGATCATATGCACATTATTTAACATCATATCTTTAATAAACGTATACTTACTGTCCATTGGATGGTAATTGGCTAAATAGTCTGCTTGGACCCTATAATCAATGAGGTGTGAGTTATCTATATCTATATCTATATCAGCAATCACATCATCATAAGAGCTACTACAAATGCAAAAAAAAAAAAAAAATGATATGATGACAGTGAGTTTGTTTTATAAATATTATGAAACAACATTATAAACTTTATTTCATTAATGAATTAAAAATTTTAAAAAGCGCAGTATGTAAATATTATGTATCTCTGCGCAATAAAGCCAACACTTTTGGCACCAAATTCAAGAAACTATATTTTATGTTATACTTTAAGTTAACACTAAGTTTTTCTTTACAAATATTTTAAGCATGAAGTAAAACAATTTCAGACAATAATAAATTATATTTCCCGTTAAATATTTTAACTATTGATTTATGTTATCGTGCAGAATGTAGTGCTATTTCGTACATGTTTTCATTATCATCATTTCACAGATTTAACGAAAAGATGCAGTTTGAATCTAAAAAAAAAATAAGAATCTGACTATTTACCATAACACTAAGGAAAAGCTTGGTTATTAAAATATACACATTTGCTGAGAGTGAAATATTGGTAGGCGTTTTAATAAAGAATTACATAAAGAAAGTTTATTGTTCGAACATGCAAGTTGAGCAGAACATTAAACGCATTTATAGGGCACATTAATTCTAAAATTATTCACAAAAAACTGACGATTTTAGGCCTAAATAAAGTATTTTTTATTAGAATTATAGAATATACATACGTTATACACTTACACAGATTAAAATGCAAAGATAATCAGATATTTAAAAAATTTTATTTGGATAAACATATGGAATTCTATAAATTACTTACTCTTCACTTCCTGCACTTCTTAAAACAGAAGTCTGCTTTAGCCATGATTCAACTGGTTGAATTTTCTTTAAGTCCATTAAATATACAGATACATTCGTTAAAGAAAAAGCACCAACAATCTGCAAAAATGGCGTCAGGAAAAATTAGCTTAAAAAAGCATTTATAAGAGAGCACAACAACAGCACGCATGAAAGTGATTCTTTTATAAATAAAATTCCTTTTAAACAAAGCAATAGAAATTAAGACTTGCTTTTGTGTATGAACCTTTTTTGAATTTTGTACAGGTAATATCTTTTCATAACGTAGTTTTTCATTTACATATATTAACGCAATAATAATATATGATTTGGACTAACTGCAATTTATAGTTGACTATCAGCTTAGATCATACTTTTATCCGAGGATCTTCTGAAGGAAGTTGAGTTGTTCTCAATATCTGAAGAAAATCCCAAATACCGACCAAACACTGCATATTTATTATTTACGATTATGGCAGATATTGTTATTTATCAGATTACATATATTGTCAGCCAGGAAATTATTTCGCAGAATGGGGATATGAAATAAGTCGTGAATAAATGAACTTAATTAATTCACGAAAGCGTATGCTAACTAATCCGAAAATTTTGATTTTGGAGGGTGGATATACCTTTGATATCCTTTGATATCCTTGTACGCCTCTCTTATCAATAGACAAAAAAATTTCAAAAATCTGTAGGAGTAAAAAAAATTGAAATTGCATTTATAAGGAATACTGTTGTGTAGATAGTAAATCTATGAAATTAAGGGGGGTGGGTTAAGATGCCAATTTCTGTTAGTTACCCAGACTCAACATTAGTTACCAGTTACTAGAATATGCCGTGGACCAAGGAAGGTTAATGTTTCCACCAGCGCCGGCGGAGTTGGAATAGTGATGTTTGGGGTGATAAAAATATTAACGTAACGAAAACTTAATTAACGTAACGAACACTTAACAAAAATTAGAATATTAGAAGTCGAGATAAAAGTGTAACTGTGGGCGATATGAGTAAAATAATTTCTTCCACAGGCTAATTGGGGATTTCGAAGCTTCGACTAGACGGGCAGACAGCGTCTTAATGTAACGCATCTGAAATTCCGTGGCTAATGATAATCTGGATTGAAATGAGGTGTAAATGATCTGAAAGTAAATACAGATTTACAGAAAAGTAAATAAATAAAAAAATGTAAATTAACATACCAATTGGCTTTCAGAAGATGCTATATCAGATACTTGGCCCCATCCCATAACCAGGGTATCGAGAGTTCTAATAGGCTCCCAAGCGTATACTTTTAGAATGTCTTGAGCACCACTGAAAAGGCATGTTCCGTTGGGACTGAAGAAAATTTTCCTGCAATGAAATATTTCTAATTACTATTCAAAGATACTGTAGTTAAATACTGTATGAAAGTGACAACAATTTTTCCAAAAAGCTTTAGAAGCAAAAGTGTTAAAAACGTTTACTTTTACTTACTGAACAGGACCTGAGTCTCCATCGGAACTAGAAACAATTCTGTGATTTTCCAAATCCCAGAATTTGACAAATCTATAAAATAAAAGAACACTTTTTCTAGTAAATCGCAATGTAATTATTTTGTCAAATTGTCAGTAAAAATGTTTTATAAATACCATGCATAATACGCAGCTTTAAATAATTCCATTCACGCATTTATAGGTAGAAAGTTACTAGTTGTAATTTATTTTGCGATTCGGAAATGTTCCTTAATGGCTCTCTTGAAGTTGTTTGCTGGTGCTCACCGGTTATATGGGATATAGTATGTATATTCAAGGAACTCTTAAGTGTGGGAACATTAATACTATATTTAGCAAGTAATCAAAGAGAAAGATGAGTGTATGAATATGATGTTCACTATGGGAAAAATTCATTTAATTTTTCTTTTGTTCCATGTGCTGTTAGAGGATATGGTATTATCAGTTTGAAATATTTTTTTCAGGAAGAAATGAATTATGGAATGGATGTGTATGTACTGTGCAGTATCTTAGAAATGTATTCTTTACGTTTAAAAATGATTATTAATATTACAAAGTCCCCGGTTTGGCATGAAGTTCAAAATAAATTTTTGTGATTGTTAAAATTTTGAGTGAAAACTTCGTGACTACATTTAATATCGCGTAAGATTAACTCCCTTATGTTTCAAGCGTTATTATTTTATTCACTTTTATTTTTCTGCTACTCTGTATGTAAAAGAAAAAATAAGGGTTATTTACGGAGATGGGGTTAAAGGGTTATAAGAGAAACAAATTTCTTCTGATATACTTTACGGAAAAATGAGAAACTATTTACTTAATCATGTTAGTGTATTAATTAAGGAAAGAAAAAAGAAATAATTCTAAAATGCTCTATTTTATTTTTACTTTTATGAATGATTAAGAAATATTTAAAAGTAAAATATTAAAGACAGTTAAAAATTTATTTAAAGAAAGAGCTGGTGTTATGAACATATTATGAAAAAAAAAGTTTGTAAAAATACATAAAGATTAATAAGAATGGTAGAAACTGTCCGCCCTCTTTAGATATAAAAGCACTGACTTGTACAAAGTCAGGAAAGTAAACAAAAATTGCTGAAGAAGGGTGGGACCTTTTTACCGTCCGAAAAGTACGCACAATCATTATTTCTGTTTATGCGGTTTAACTTTTTTTTTACTTTTTAATCAGTCAAAATTACTTTACCACTCATAGCAAAATTAAGAGGCATAATTAAAAAACACACGCACATACTCAAAAAGCACGTGCTAATTATGAAAAATTAATTACTTACTGATCTGAGCTGCAGCTTGCGAGTAAAAGCTCATTGGGATGAAACTCTATATCCGTAACTGAAGATGAATGTGCTCTGTATTCAGTCCGTAGCTTCCCAGCAGGCAAGTCCCAAAGCTGAACAAAACAAACAAACAAAGAGTGAAAAATAAAAATAAATAACTATATGTTTAGTTATTAGAAATTATATAAATGCTCAAAGTATGAGTGTTAGTCAATAATTTTCCATATAATTAACTATTTTTCTAAAATTTTGAATGTTTTAGGTATGGCTATTTTCTAAACTAGATACTACTACAAAATTTTGTTAATTTGACATAGTTTTCTTCTTTTTTATGCTATCCAATATTTTATCTGAGAATTGAAAAAATAAGTAAAATCACCAAAATAAAGTTTTTCACTTGAAAGGTTATAAAATTTCTAAAATTATAAACAAAAGACTCGAGAGCATTTCCATTTGTCAGTATGTGTAGTGAGGAATAGAAAAGATCTGTAAGTTGAAACTCCCGGTAAGTAAGTTTGTTCAAATGAAATTTCGCACGTTTCCAAAAATAAATTATATCGGAAAGTACTTTTGAGCATGCGTCGGCATTTAATTCTTTTGTTCAAGACGTGATCATATAAGTTTAATTATATTCATCAATGTTATTTTGAATTAATTGTTCAATGCAATAAATGCAATTAAAATTTTAAAATTTGGAACCCATTTAAAATCTTACATATAATCATATGCACAAATTTAGGAATAGAAATAAATTAGGCTCACAACTTAGCGTTAAGGGAGGAGGGTAAAAAATTAAAGTCACAATTCGAAATTAACAATGCATTCAAGCTGATGATGTGGCATTAATTAATGCGTGCTTCTGCCTTTAAAAAAAGTAGACCATCTAAGCAGGCAGAACGCACACATACTCATGTACTCACGCATTTAGAAAATGTAAGTATGTACATAAAACAATACCTAAATTATTATCATGAAACTTCAACACCCAATTTTTTACTTAGAAAAAGAATGGTCCAGTTTTCTTCGTTAGTAAATAAACTTCCGTTCCCATGGTAACAGGAACTTATTGGAAAATGCAGAATTACCTTTTCCTAAGATAAATGCTGTTTTTTTTTTCTTTTTATCGATTCAGTTTTATCGTGACCACACTGGCCTTAGTCTGAAATGCATTTATGGCACATTTATATACTACCGAAGATCTGAGCACATGAATCATTGTGTGAGAGGGAGACCTAAATCATAGAGACAACAAAATAAAAGAAGGCGAGCTGTGACAATGAACTAGTTAATAACGAGGATGCCTTTTAGGAATTGAGGAGAGTTGTTTATCTTATTATTTTTCTTATTTGAAACGGGATTATTTGGATCTGCGCGTAACCTTTTGTTGAGTAGAGTATGGTGGGTTAAAATGGGTAGTAGCGTAAAAAGGGTAGGTATTTCTTTTTGATCAAAGATATAAGTGAATTGTCTTTAACCCATTTATGCCTTGTGTCCCTTTTTTGGGACGGCATTTTCGCTATTAGTCGAAAACGTTATTTATTTTTCCTAGCCTTTATTTATGAGTATTGAGCCTCAACTCTACAAAATATTTTAACATGACCAAGTATTATGTTGATATTTCGATTTTTATACATAATGATTTTAAAAGAAATCATCCCTTGTTCAAGAAGTTGACATCAGAAATATATCTATTATTTCTGTTATCAGTAAAAATCGAAGTTAAATACAAAACAAAAAATAACAAAAAAGAAGGAACTATTATTTTTTCATATATGAGGTATTAACCCATTAGCTTAACTAGCTGACATTACAAACAAAACAAGTCGCAAAAATATCCAGGCACAAATGGGTTAAATTTTATCCCGTATTTTCAGACATTCATTGGAAAGAATTATACTCATTAAAAAGCTTATTAATTGCTCTTGTAAACATAATATTATTTGTTATCGGCTTAATGAATGCATCTTCTTTTCTTGTATCTCCATAAAAACTTTAAACAAACTAATACGTTCTTGAAAATTTGAGTTCTGTTATTATTTTCAATTTAGAAAAGGGCTAAACAGCTTATTGTTAGGTGGTGAATAAAATGGGTATGCAGTCGTCCCTGGCAATGGGGCACTTCGAATTTTGCGGCTTCACTCTATCACGGTTTCTGACGAACTTCAAAATCCAAGGGAAATTCTATATTCATCGAGTATATACAGTATGCCCACATTAAGGTGAGTTGGCCCGGCGGCTTAAAAATATGATATTAGCTTCGGAACGGCTACTATATTCATAAAAGTGGTGTCTTAGTAAAGTAGCCATGCACTACTGAGTGAAACCGCTTATGGTGCCACCTGGCTGCTAAATTCGGAGTTGGAGCATTCTTATTTCGAAAACGATCCGAGATACGGGGGAAAAAAGTTCATTACAATGTTGTTCATCATCATCGATTTAGTAAGAAAAGACACTCTAATTTGCATATAGTGCTCATTAATTCGCACAATAACGCTATGAGTGAAGCATAAAACGCATACTTGTTTAGTCGTATTTTCCAAAACTGCACTTACCTGACATTAAACTCATTTATCCTTCATTCTAAACGTGTTTTCCGTCAGCAACAATGCACATCTGGAAGTTGGTCTCCAATTCTCGTTAGACGTTGTAGAATATACCTGGTGACACGTGGGTAAAAGCATCAGTCGTATACTTTTTACGCCTTGCATTTTAGGGCAACAATTAACATTAATGAGCTGAAGATGTCTTTTCTTAATAATTTGGTGATGCTGAACAAATTTGTAATTGATTTTTTAGCCGTAATATTTAAAATAATTTTTGATTACAGGATCCTCTAAATTTATGTAAATATGTTAATAATTACTGCTTTCAAAATATGAAATCATTTGGACATCAGGAGAATGTGCCCCCATAGACGTTAAATATTAAAAGTTCTTTTAATTTTCCTAAATTCTTGAGTATCCACATTATGTAAAATATCTTTTTTAGTTATTCAATGGTTATCAAATTAATTTCGCAATCAAATAAAAAATTGAATATTTAAAACCGTTATACTTCCATAAAAGTCTAAAAGTTATGAACAATAACAGAATAAAACCAGTATAACGATATCTCAATTGTATGGGATCCTTAACGTCTCCCAGTTGTGTACAGGATATTTCTTGGAATAGTCTTGCACTGTCTGTAAAATAAATTGTTTCTGAGAATCGTCTTATAAGCGTAGTCAAATTCTTTAATTAACTTTACTCTCCGTACAGCTTATTATTAACAACTAGTTTAGATTAAGCAATTTCCCTTCTTTTTAAATAACTTCTTCATTCATTTTGCCCATGTACACGATCCAGTTGCAAAAAATCTTTTAGAATTTGGAACCTTTCAAAAGAGTTTGTCTATTTAATATTGATTCTTTGCAAAGAAAGATCTTTACTTAGAAAATATCTAAATCATATATCTTGAAGTATTTTCTCTAAAATCTTCGGAATCATTTTCTTCTTTTTCAGCTATCATTTTTCTAGTTAGATTCTTTGTATCTTCGATACTTATTCTTTCATCAAATACTGCTGCTGCAGCTACACATTCGTCTCCTAAATACCATAAATGGTTAATTAACTTTGAAATTCCTATTTCTGCAACTGTTTTTCACCCTTTCGATGAGATACCCTTTATTTTAAGAATTGAATACCATCAATCACAGTAACCCCGAGTGCGTTTGAAGCCCAAAAACCTTGCTTTTGTACAATATTTGATTATGTAACAACAAATACGTTTTATAGAGTTTATTTCCCATCTAATTAATTTAAATTGCTCCCCAAATCAATGAAGTTTTAGGCAATATATTCCTTTGGCCATCCATCTGCCTAAATTGTTTGCTCCAGATTGACGAAAACATACTCCCCGGGGTGACATCTTTCCTAGAAATATAATCAATTCTAAGATTTCTATATAGTCTTCTTCAAGCGGTAGACCACCTTGAATTTTATTTTTTGCATAGAATAAAATCTGTTTTAAATCAAAGTTTTTTTAATATTTACATTTGACTGCCATGTTAAAAATTTTGTCAGATCAAATTTTATAATCATTTTAACTACGTGTCTGTACTGTTTTTACTGCAGTTTCACAATGCGTTTTTTTCTACTTATGTAATGGCAACATCTTTTTTAGAAATCTTGCATTGGCATCGTCCTTGGACTTTTTCACATGGTTTGTGTCATTTTTCAATATTTTTTTCTATAGCAATGATTTTTCCCTTAGGCTGAATAGCTTGGCTCTTTTTGTTAACCAGACTACCGAAATCTTCCTACTTTTTACATTTTTATTTGTACTAATCTAATGGTGGGACCTAAAGAGAGACTTTAGTGTATGCAAATTTCATTTCCTGAACACCACATATCTTCATTGTTTCTTCTGTCACTATTTTAATAGCCCTTTCCACTGATTTTTGCACTCTGCTGATCTCTTTCACCTTTGAATCGCGGGATTTTAAAATTCTTTTCTATGCTAGTGTCCTAATATCTTGGTATAAGTAGTCATTGTTAATAGTAAATTCTCAGGATGGACCAAGACATTTGTGGAAGATAGTTCATCCCTCAACTTTCTTCCCTAAAAGAAGGCAGTGAGTGGTTCAGAGAAACGCTTACTAGGGCCGTCCAGAGAATTCGCTATCAGTTTGACAACTGACGAAAACCAAGATATTGGAACACTGACGTGAAAAAGAATTTAAAAAAGCCGCAATCCGAAAAAGAAAGAGATCAGCAGAGTACATAGTTTTAAGGTTTCAAAACTGAAGTTATGGCTACGGAATGCTACGACTGGTTCTCAACCGATACCAGCGAGACTCCTATAGTGGAAAATCTTTCGTTAGAGGAAATTGAAAAAAAAAATTAGCGACAAGATCGATTTTAGAAGCTATAGTGTGCTTTTCAAATCCAAGTCACATCCAATCTGCAGAAAGAACGATTAAAATAGTGACAGAAGCAGCCATGAAGATATGAGCATGTGTCCATGACAATAGAGATATTTTTATCAGAGCGAAGTTTAAATCAGGAAAACAAAATGTCGAAATTCGATTTGGAGAAAGATTTTGTTTCCTATTAAGGGCAAAGCATTGGGAATAAAACATTCTGTTGGTGTGAGGGCGAGCAGAACTCAGTGTACAGCCACTTCCTCGCGGGGAGTTGTAGGTTGTTTTGCGTACAGTTTTGAACGCCAACAATTGAGCGTTGTACAAAATTTTTACTAGCATACCTGATATTTCAAATTTCAGTGTTACTAAAAAGCCAACGTATAACGCACAATTCATCTAAAAATAAATAAATGAATAAAAATGCAGAACATTTGAGCTCTATATGCATAGATATATTATTAAAGACAAAAAACCCAAAAAAAAGCGCTTTGAGCATTTTGAATCAAGTTGTTAAAAGCGTTAAAATAAATATATAAATAAGTAAAAGCTTTGCCGAAATTTCCACTTACTTGCGGCAAATGAAGAAATCATCTTACGCATTTCAAATTTTTTATGTGAACTTAATGCTACCACTGGCATTTTTCTGCTCTTAACATCATTAAAAATAAAAAAAAGTTACAAATTTTGTAAAAGACATCAAAACAGCACGTAGTGGAAATTTCAATGCATTTGCGACAAATCAAAATTTGTCCTAGAAAATTAAAATTTTTCACGCACACTTTGTTCTTCCAATGGCACTTTTTCTGCACTACCCATGATCGAAAATAGGAAAAAAAGTTTTTTTCCACCCACCCTATTATACACATACCTGATAAAGTTATAAATGTAATAGGTTTTACTTGTTACACCCATTGAAAATACTCTTATGAAGAATTTTTCAAGGCCGTAGCAGCATTTTGGGCTGTGTCAGACACGTTGGCAGGGTATCGAACTCTGCGGTAAAGAATTCAGTTTCGAATACTAGATAACCATCGTGTGCATGCGGCGGATGTGCATGTTAAATCATTGGGGTCCTATGCTCTCTTGCTTGGTAGAACGGTAAGTGGGATAGAGGTGCTAATACGGCAATGTCCTAAACTGTGGGGAACAACAAATCTCCACGCTCTGGAGGATCCCCTAGTCTAACGTTCACAGTTTTGAAGCAGCACAGTAAGTTTATATTTTAGTCTATGGTAATAAATTCCACCATCGTCAAGTTCAATTTTCGTGAATTCGAGTCTGTGCTACAGTAGAGACTCGAATTCACGAAATTGAATTTGACGATGTTTTTTATGTATGTCTGCAGTTGCTACAGTAACTTTACAATGTGAAAAGTAAAAAAAATCCTGCATTAGAATCTCTTCATAAATTAACAGCGAAATGTTAAGCTTCAGTTTAAAATCTTGTCTTTTTGCAGTGCATACAGTTACTTTTAAAGAAGCCTTTCTGCATTATAGGGTAATCTATTCTTAATAGGCTCAAAATTTGTACTTTGCAGATTCATTCTTGAGATAATATACTCATCTGACAGCAAACAAACGAGTGCAGACATCGTAATTTTTTGACATACATGTATAAGGGATTTTGATTTTGCCTTTTAACCCTTTAACCCACAGTGTTTCCGCTCTGGGAACACCAAACTCTCACGTTTTGACTTTTGCCAGTCACGAAGAATAGATTGGATTTCTATAAACATAGTTGCGGGAGACATAGTTCCACGAGAATCCTTTACTTTTTAGCGCGTCGTTTTCCGTAAAAAAATTGTCACGATTATTTTCAACAGCAGTGACATCTGCTGAAAAATGGAAGAATGCGAGAACAGCTGGATAGATTGCCTAATTCTGAAAACAAGGCAGCCGTTGCCATCGCTCGACTTAACTACCAGCAAGATTGTTTCGATCGTCCGCCATCTTGCTGGTAGTTAAGTCGAGTGATGGCAACGGCTGCCCTTTTTTCAGCATTGGGAAAGGGTTGCGCCTCAAAGGGTTAAACTGAATTCTTTACTTAGTTTTTGTTACTGTTGTTGCAAGTATAAGAATTCTCTTCACACTGTATTAAAGCATGAAATATTAAAAATATATGGTTGAATGTTTAGTAAAAAAAAAACACTAAAAACAATGCATGTATGCATCAGTGCGTTCTTTTTCAAGTTTTGCATCGCATAACTTAATTCAAAACGCTCTCCTTAATATTGATCTGCTTTTAGCGTGACAAGATTTTGACAAGGGCGTTGCATCTACATTTTCAGAATCTTCGCCAACGGTGAAGTTTTTATTGTTCTATGCGTGTTGAACCAAAGCTGGCCGATTGTTAGAAGAGAGATTACGGTTTTATGAAAGCATAAAAACCAAGGACTTACAGAAGTAGCTTGCCTCGTAGAATATAGTAATTTGTAGAGTTATGTCTTTACATCATGTTGAAGTGTGTAGTCCTTGACCATATTATTTGCCAAAACTTCGTAAAATCTTGTGAAATGTTAATATTGTAAACATTTTTCTTATTTTCAAAAACCGTATTGACTCTTATTATTACAATAAAAATATTGTATTATACTAATAATTGTATATATATATATATATATATATATATATATATATATATATATATATATATATATATATATATATATATATATATATATATATATATATGGTATTTAAAAATCTATTGACGTTTGTTTTATTATAATACAGATGAAAGTTAATGTAACGATCTGATAAATTTAGAGAAAGAAAGTAATACTGTTTATCTCTTTCTGAAAACTTTTTAGTTTACGTTCATGTTTTAAAAACTTTTTATGCATTTGATGAGTTTTATTTTTAATTTCAAAGCAAACGTCAACAACTAGTTTGTTTAAAAAGGAATTTTGAATGTTTTTGTCATAATTTCTTTTGCTTTTTTTTCTTTTAAGAGATTCTATAAATAAAATAATATTTTACGGTAACTTAATGATTTAATTACCCTTTAAACAAATATGTGAGAGTAAAACTTTTACGTTAAATGAAACATTTTAAGGAAGTACTACGTAATGCTAAACTTTATTCAAATACCAAGTATTATTATAAAAATAAAATTTGCGTAAAGTTTAAAAGAAGCGCCCACATAAACATGTTCTCTCCGACAATTATTATGTGTTGGCTATAACAACAGGAATTCTATTTCGATAGTATGACACATCGAATTAAATTAACAAGCAGTGGATTAAAAAATTGAAAAAGAAATACAATTACCTTATACACATTTTGTTTGAATTTAATTAATGCACATTATACATGTCTTAAAATTTAAGAACTGTCCTTGTTTTCAAAAGATTATTGCATTCAGCAGTCGGAGGCTTTGAAATATGCCACAAACTAAGGAATATTTTAGTAAAGTCTTTGTGAAATATTCGCAGACATACATAAAAAACATCATGATCGTAAGATTTAATTAAAAATTCTTTTGAAATTCAAATAAAGTCATTTTCTTTTTGGTATGAGACAGGAAAAAAAAACCCAGAAGAATTAAAACCTAATCCTTTTACGAAACTAATTTTATTCAAACTTTGCTCTCATTATTATGGAGAACGTTTTCGTAATTTAATTACATGATCATGTAAATCGAAACTAATCGAAAATTCTCCTGTTTCACGGATCATCCTGTGTGATATTGTTTTTAATTTACTTCTGGAAAATTAATCTTTGAAATTAAAAAGGCAACAAATTTGGAGTTTTGTTACGATTCATAGCATAAAATGCTGATTCGATTAGCAAGACTTCGTTGTTTGACAACACCTAGAATTATTTTTACTGTTAATTAATAACATTACAACTGCTTTTTCCGCAACTTGAAAGTATAGTCAAGGTAAACAAATATATTAATTTTAATTGGATGCGTTTAGCTTTCTTTTGGGGGAAACTATCTTATTTTTGCATTTAATAGTAGCACAGCATTAAAATTTATCTTTAAAAAGTGCATGATGAACGACTTTTGCTGTGAGAAGTTTATATATATATGAAACTCTTTCATATTTTAAATCTGCACTAAAGTGCTATGTCTCAAAAGCATATCATAGTTCATGCCTCGTCCCTATTTTACTTCCTTATTTCTTTACGTTGGAAAGGGTATCATTGTTCATGAGTGCGATAACACTCCTTTGGGATCGAAATTTATATTAAAATCGCCCACTAAAACTGCTTTACAATATTCGCCAAGCATCTTCTAACTACACTTCTCCTTACTGTTTGGAATGCGCATCATAATCCATGAGTGTGAATTGTTTGTCTTTCTTGTTCCATAAAAAATTTTCAGACTTGAAATCTGTATTAAAATCGCCAACTAAAACCTTCGTCAGGCATATTCTAACTATATTTCTTTGTAATAAACAATGGCGTTTGCCATCTTTTTGCCAAACATGGAAGATATCGCTAAGCCACACTAAGCCGCTAATTCCACAAATTCGTAATAGTACTAACAGATGTCTGTAGAAAATCCATCAAATTAATACCAACTAAGATTTTGTATCTGTTTCTTATTCATACATAGGCACATGAACCAATAATAAACTACACAGAGATGACTAAGAATATGTCTCAGCGCAAATATAGTTTTTGTATGTGCAATAATTAATTTTCTAAGGCAAACTCACAAAAATAAATAAATAATAAATGAACAAAAAATAAAAGTAACTCAATTGCTTTATGTATAACAGCTTAATTTTTTTTTTCATTTTTGTCTTTAAAAGTCTATGTTTAAATTGCCTTTAAATTTGTCGTTAAAGCCTTCCTTTAATAAGCTACATACTAGTTATCAGAAATTTTATTTAGGTGCATTTTCAAAGCTTAACATTTGTCAGTCTACGGAAGTTAATTTAATCTATTGCTTCAAGCAACGGATTAGAAGCATTGTCGCGACGTCTGGTAATCCACTTTGACAGCAAATTGAATCTTTTTCGAGAAAAGTAGCTTATTTTAAATTAACTACCTAAATGCTTCCAGATAGTCAGCTATTGTTTCGTTGTGAAAGGAAATATTTTCTCTTAATGCATTTACTGCCGGACCAAAAAGTATTACAGTGACAAAAAGTATTATGTCAACTTCACGTACCAAATAAAGTTTTAAAAAAATAATTCATTCTGCGAATAATAGAACTTTCACATACATTTTTCAAACTGTATGTTTTTAGGAAAATTAGCTACTTATTCACGAAACTGAGGTAAGAAATTTGACTTATACTCGTGGCTATCACTTGATGACATGTGATTGTCAGCAAATGTGTTAATTTACCGAGACTGCTAAGTGATTAAATAAAATCTCCTACTGTGGAAATTAGAAACATATCAGCTGAAATCATCCGTTTCATCAGTCTTAAAATGTATACTTCAAGGTATTCAAGGCAACCCATTTGCTGAAAAGAATGTTAAGATGATGATTGTAATAATTTACAATCATATCCTTGATTCATCAGATTATTAAACTGAGGTTTGAACTAGTAGACAAGAGTGTTGCGTTCTCAACTTACTTTCGCAATACATTTGCAACAGCTGCAGAAAGCAAATTCAAATAACACATGCATCGAGTTTTTGATGCAGTATGTGACTGAAATTTACGCAGATATGAGTGTTTGAAGAAGAAGATAATGTGCTATTTTGGACAGATTTTTATTATCGCGCATTTCGAGTGTTTTACGTAGAAAAAAGTTTTTGTTATTTACTTTAAAAAAGTGTTCCCATATATCACAGAAGCTTTTTACTTCTAACCATACAGATTAAATGATAACTACACAGCGGATAAATAGTATAAAAACAATAAAAAGCAATCAGAATAGAAACAATCAGCAGTAGCAAATTGCCTATCAGTCGAAAGGTCCCCTCGCCCCAGTAACGACCCATAAGAGAAACTATACAATACATGGCTATGGACCAGATGGTCACCCTCTGTAACTTGTCTTAGATTACAGTACCGCAGAAACTAAAATGTTACTTCACTATTACATGGTAAAAGCGATGTTACAAAAAGATTCGTTCTGGATGAATGTTCACTGTGACTTTGTAGTTTAGTAACAAATGTGATAGTGACAGTTCAACATATTGTGATCCTGAATTGAGTTCGCATATTGGGGGGATGAATATAACTATGACTGATATGACACACATTGAAAATTCACGAACGATTTATAAGTAGGACTTATAAACAAAAAAAAATTCATTTTCTCAAATTATTTGAAAATTTTCTAACTATACGTAAAATAAGAATACTTTTTTCACGAGGACTACATAAACAAATTAAATTTCAATGTCAATCGTTGAGTTTTCAAAAATTACTTATCTCTACTGATATGTTAGATCTCCGAGAACGAAATATTCAAACGTTGCTTTAAATAAAAAAATGTATTCGAATAATATTAATGCATAAATTTAAAAAATATAAATTCAAAATACTTGAGTTCAAAATACTAGAAACAAGAAAATTGTATGTGATACAAACTAAGTTAAAATAGTTTTAGAATATTTAAAAAAAATATTTTTGTTGTTTTTTTCTAATTGAGACAACTATTAAAAATGATTGCTAATAATTGTGTGAAAATGTCAGAACGCATTTGTGCTATGCATTTTCAAAATTCAAGACTCTTTTGGGATCTACTCTAAGTGTAGATTTTATTTTATGAAACTTGAAATGAGGTTCTGAAAAGTTACTTTAAATAACCTCCATTCATGCGTTCACACTAAATCCTCCTAAACATGTAAAGCTGAAGTTTTTTATTAAAAGGAAAATGTTTCCACATACAAGATTCTCAACTCCCCCTGTCCGCCCCCCCCCAAAAAAAAAAAAAATAAAAATAAAAAGTACATTCCGAAATCAAGATTTTTATAGTTAATCCAGTATGATAAATTTTAGGGGATTAAAAAAATTTAAATAATAAAAAACTTAGATATATGTCTGATGCAATGCAACAATTAAAATTTAATTGGATACTTGTTCCCCCTTTAAAAAAATTAGGAATTTTAAGGATAATATATTCCTTTACATATTCTGAAGTTCTGTATAATTTTAAAATTTAATGTTTTCTTTTTCTTTCAAACAACCTGTTTTAACGTGTTTCTGTTGTGAATTTTTGTTATTTTATTTCTTGCCATTCGTTAGAAAGAATGGTTTAATCATGATACCTTACCCACGAATTAATCTTTAGTTTTGTAATACATGACCAAAATATATATCAATCGGTAGATGTTTCGGTCATGCATTACAAATATTTCGCCAAAATGGCTACTAGCATTGGCATTTGCTGAAATGTTGCAGTAATAGGAAGCCACTGACAGAAAGTGTACGCAAGAAACTCATTTTATAATGGATACAACGTTTTAAAAATTGTTTCTGTTCCTTTGTAATTAATAAATGTTAAAAAAAAGAAAACCATTCAATTTAACCTGAAAAGCAAACTGTAAATATCAAATTTTCGCACAAAGATTTAAATTTTTAATATGCAAGTTACTGATTTTTTTTTTTTTTTCATAAATGCCTTTTAATTTCAGTTAGATCAAAACATACCCAAAACTGTTCAATAGAAAAAAAGTGTGTGCGTGTAATCTTTACGCGCGGTTGAGGTAAAACTTCTTTGACGTTTACGACACATACCACTGAAATGATTAAACTTTAACTTAAAATAAATATCATATTATAATTTAATTATATTTATTATTCATGTATTTTACAAAGATTATATAAATGTTATATTGATATTATTCATTGGAAATAGGTACTTTAATGTCATCATAATTTTTTATATGAAATTATAGGTTTGTGGTAACTGTAATGTGAAACATAAATTTTACTCTCTAAATTTGCTAATTTTCTTGAAAAGACATCTATCGTTGTACCGAAACACGTTGTGGATTGAAGTCGAGAAGTATTTATAGTTAGATCAAATTTTTCTTTAAAAAAAATCAACTAACGGCTGAGATTCTTGAGAGCGAAAATTAACATTAAAATCTCCAGTAAGAATCATTAAGAATCATCGGTAATTCTTGATAATTACTTAGAATCCAGGAAGTGTCCATGTTGTAGTATTATTCTTTAACTGTTTTCTTATACCATTGTTCCGTCTGGAGGTTGGGTTTGAATGGGGGGAATGTCCATAATCTAGTATTATACTTTAACTGTGTTCTTTAACTGATGTTTTCCTGTGTTTGTTGGGTTCGCGTAATTTTTTTTTGTTTTTCTATCACAGTATTCTTAAGCATTGATTTCGTCTGCTGGTAGATTTCGAATTATTATTCTGTATCCGTGTTTTTAAACTGCAGGTTCTGTCTATTGTTTAGGATTGATTGTAGCCAGGGTCCGTTTCTTTGTGGTGTTCCATCCCCGTGTTAAACCGTTGCTTGCTCCGTCTTGAGGTTGGGTTAGAATCCACGGAGTGTCCATTTGCCATTCTTTTATTTTGTTCTTAAACCGTTTGCAGCCAGTGTTTGTTTCTTTGTGGTGTTACATACCCGTATTCTTAAACCGTTGTATATATATTATTATAAATAAATCTTATAAATAAAAATGAAATTCTGTTTGTTTGTTTGTTTGTTTGTTTGTTTGTTTGTTTGTGGATTTGATTCGTATACAAATCCACAAAAATGGACCTATCAGCCTGAAATTTTGCACAGATATGTAAAATAATATAGAATAACTCATAGTCCACTTTAAAACTTTGAAAGTCCACCCGTTCCCGGAATTTAAGAGATTTTTTATGCTCTTCACGCAAAAATCTTTCCGTAATTGTAACCCCTGTAGTGAAAAAAGTGTGAAATACGGATCGTGTTTGCCATGTGTGGCGATTTTGCAGAATAAGATGTTTTAAATTCTCAAAGTAAAAATAAAAGAATAATAATGATTTTTTTTTGTTAGTTTATATTCGTAAGGTTATATTTTTTTTAATTATAATATCGTGTGCATGGGAAATCGGAGCAGGAATGAAATGTTTTATACGCAAAACAATAAGAATTGAAGATTTCCGAGGCTAATATGTTAAAATTTTTTAGTTTGGCGAAAAAATAAAATGTCTCAAATGCCGAGAAAGTGAGTTCTAGCGGTTTGCACAGTTTCCTGCTTGGCGCAATTTACTGAGAGCTTAAGGAAACGGATTTTTGAAAACATGTGCAAAGGTTTTATTAGAATACAGCGTTAAATTTTAATGATCCGTGCGAAAATAATGCAGTTATTAAGGGATTTCAAGCGATCTATCTTCAGCATTCTCGCGATTTTGGGGAGGATTCTGACGCTTGGCGCTATTTATCGTAATTTAATCATCTGCAATTTGGGTTATGAATACACCTGCGTATAAGTTTTTGAAATTTTCATTCAGTTGGAATTGTGCATTTTTCTGAGCAGCTTTTCTGCATCTAATGTATTACATCCAGAAAAAAGGATGTTAGAAATATCAATTTTAATTTTGTTTAATCACACTCATGAATAATGATACACTTTCCAACTTAATGAAAGAAGGAACGAAAATAGGGAAGGCCCATGGATTATAACTCTTTTTATATATAGCACTTTAGTGCGTATTTAAAAATCTGAAAGTGTGTCAGATTTTCTATGATTCTAGCGCTTGGCGCAATTTAATGAGAGGATATTTTTAAAAACAAGCGTAGGTTATCTTATAAATAAAAATGAAATTCTGTTTGTCAATTTGTTGATTTGGGTAGTATACAATTCCACAAAAATGGACCTGTCAGCCTGAAATTTTACACAGATATGTAAAATAATATAGAATAAATGATAGTCCACTTTAAAACTTTGAAACTCCACTTAAAAACGTTTTCCTCCTGAATGGTTCTCTTAATTTCCGTTCCCGGAATTTAAGAGATTTTTTATGTTCTCCACGCAGAAAGCTTTACGTAATATTAATCCCTGTAGTGAAAAAAGTGTGTGAAATAAGCATCTTGGTTGCCATGTGTGGCGATTTTGCCGAATAAAATGTTTTAAATTCTTAAAGTAAAAATAAAAGAATAATAATGATTTTTTTAGTTTATTTTTTTTCATTATAATATCGTGTGCGCATAAGAAATGAGAGCAGGAATGAAATGTTTTATACGCAAAACAATGAGGATCGAAGATATCCGAGACTAATATGTAATTTTTTTTAGTTTGGCGAAAAAAAAAATGGCTGATAGGCCGATTTTTAGAGAGTGAGTTCTAGCGGTTTGCACAGTTTTAGGCTTTTTGGCGCAATTTACTGAGAGCTTAAGGGAATAGCATTTTTGAAAACAAGTGTATAGGTTTTCTTAGAATACAGCATTAAATTTTAACTATCCGTGCAGAAATAATGCAGTTATTAGGGCATTTCAAGCGATGTAGCTTCAGAATTCTCGCCAATTGAGTACATTGATTTAACTTGGGGGAAATCCGCCAAATTTCAGAAAATTGAAATCTTCGCATTTAGTACATCGAGGTAACGATGAATAAAACATGTTATAGTTGATAATTTAAAAAATGCGGCTGTATTAAGGGATTCCACTTTTCAAATAAATGCCTGGCGGTCGAACCATTTCCCATTTTGATTGCTGCTAAGTCAATGCTTCGAATGATTCCCTGAAAAAACTCTTGCAAAATGGCGTATGCTGGCACTTTGGCGAGGCTTAGATTTGAAACTGGATTTTACTTGAGACTGGTATATACGTATAATAAGACTGGTTATAGATAAAAATGAATGTTGGTATGTGTGTAGGAGGTTGAAAAACTCCAGCACCGGCTATGCGAATATCGTCCAACCAATTTCGATGAAATTTGGTACACGCTAATATTAGAACACGGAGAATATTTTTCACTATCCATTTGCTCTAACTTACCGCTAAATAACGCTGCAACGCATCAACTTCTATACCGTTCGACCGATCGGTAAAATTTTTTATACTTACACATTTGAGAACGAAGAATATATTCTAACTGCGTTACTTTTGATGTTACTCACCACTAGATGGCACTGCAATGCATTATTATTTTAACTCGCCACTAGATGACGCTGCAGCAGGCCAAATTTTTGACCATTCAAACGGTGGCTATGAAAATCAGTATACATAGCTATTTGAACAATGAGAATATTTTGGCGTTATCCATTTTGCTATAACTCGCCACATGACGGCGCTGTAGCAAATCATTACTTTAATTAACCACTAGATGGCCCTTCAGTGTATCACTTCTTGACTGTGCGAATGATCGCTATGAAAATAGGTATACATAGATATTTGAACACGGGGAAGAGTTTGGCGCGATCCATTTTCCTATAACTTGACACTAGATGTCGCGTCAACACATGAACTTCAAGACTATTCAGCCGATCGTCCTGAAAATTCGTATACATCGATATCTGAATGCGAAGAATATTTTTGCCGTATCCGTTTTGCTAAAACTCGCCACTAGATTTTGCTACGCCGCATCGCCTTCTGCACCGTAAAAACGATTGCCTTGAAATTCAGTATGCATGATTATTGAACACAATATAACGCGATATCCATTTTGCTATATCTCTTTATTTCAATAAATAGTAATCACAACAAATATTAATATCAAAAAGTCCATTCATTCCCGTGCGAAGAACGGGTACTTCAGCTAGTAAATATATATATATATATATATATATCATTACACTATATATATCAAAATAAATATTGCGTCCACACAAACTACATTCTTCTAAATTTACTAACATTTCTTAAAATACAGCTTTTGGACAAAATAATAACAGACATGACATACATAATATTTAGGAGTTTAATGGACTAACGGCCAATGTAACTGGCATTTGACAAATAATAATATCCCTTCACTTCGAAACCATTGTCTATATTCATTACGAAATAGTGTTCTAAGACAATTATGTAATTAAAACACATCTAAAGCCAGTAATTACTATATATTACGTTCATAAGTCTATGTATTTAATTTTTTGAAGTTCTGCTAATTCAAGGATCTCCATTTATTTCGCCTAGATGGAAATATAAACAACCTGAGATGTGCAGAAGCAGAAGATGCGCAGTTACCCAATGTGCGTAGCGCCATCTGTTTGCAACAACGGCGTTATCCAACTTTCCAAGAGAAGTGTCCTCTCCTATAAATTTACCTTCGTGGGATCGAAGTATGATCCTCCAAGTGTTCTTAAACAAAAATTTCCCTCTGCTGTTTAGGTTCGTTTGCTGCCACTGTCCCTTTAATTGCGGTGTTCCATTTCCTTATTCTGTCTGGAAGTTGGGTTAGAATCCAGGAAAAGTGTTCTTAAAATGACGTTTCCATCTACTGTTCCGGTTTGATTGCAGGCAGGTTCCATTTCTTTGTGCTTTTCCAAAACCATGTATATTATTCATCTAAAAATAAGGATCGAGAACCTCCTGTGATGTTGGGATTACATGTAAAATATTATGTTGGATGTACCTTCAAAACGCTTATTGATATATAGATAAAGATTGATGTCTCAAAGATACGGCTCTTGACTGTTTTTCTCGCCGTTTCTTTCCCTAACAGGTTCAGCGTATTTTTACACGATGAAGCCTGCGATAGCAGCGGGAGGTCGAAAAGGTAGGTTTTTCTGTGGTTCTTCTTTTTCATGCGCGCTTGTCGTGGAGTATATGACATATACGTGACTTCCTTTACTGAGCGTTACTTTCGTCAGAAAAAAATCTGATTTTCTTCCTACTCGCGACTAAAGAAGTTTTACTTAAAAAAAAAAAAAAAATGACGATTATCTTTAACCCAAGAAAATATGTCTTATGTTTGAATTTAAACTCGAATGAAAACAATGTTTTCATTTTTAAGAACTATTATTATTATGCGTAAAATTTAAATCCCTCATTGATTCTGGAAACTTTCTTTTGAAAATGGCACGTGTTAATAAAAGTTCATTAAAAGTGAGTCGGGTCACAAACGACGAAGCAAGACGTTATTGCATTAAAATTTTGATCCCTTTTCCTCTTTATTAAAAGTGTCATACTGGCTTTCAAGAATTCTATAAATAGGTTCGTCCTTTCTCCGGAGGCAATTGTAAAGTTCAGAGGAAAAGCTTTTAAGGTTCCACCTTTAAAATAGAGCTTAATAGAATATTCACGCCTTTGCAACTGTATCAGCAGACGCAATTTATTATTTGAGCTTTATATTTGTTAAGCACATTAAACTCTACTCGAGTAAAAAATAATGCTTCGAAAATAGGATTTAATCTCCTACAATAAGGATTGCACTTTTTATTTAAAAAAATTGCAATTGTAAAACATTCCATTTTTTACAGTATTATACGCCTGACTTTTTTATGTAAAAGATATTACTCAAATGAATTGCTGTTTTCAAAATAATTTTTATTTGTGTTACGCATAAGAATGGAAAAGATCGTTCTTCATTTTATTTATATTGTGATTTTATTATAAATTACTCTAAAGATTTATTGAACTTGTTTATTTAATTTAATTACAGACGCTTCAAAAGAAAAAATAATTGTAAGAAAAGAAAAAGGGTAAATGAACATGCAAACATCACGCTATTTTGAAATCTGCCAGTGTTTGAAGCGAAAAAGATCGGCCCCAACCGATCTTTTAATACTGGTTACAGAGTTACCAATGCACCACCACCACCACAACAACAACAACAACAACAACAAAATATCATAGCATAGCGAAAGGGGGGGGGGAAATATCACCCCCCCCGAATCATGCGCAGAGACAAATTGAAGTCACAAGTACTTTTTAACTACACCTTGAAAAATGAAGCTAATATTATTTTAATTTTGTTTGAAATAGAATATTATTAAAACGCTCAAAAACAGTCATTTTTTCATAAATTTGAACAAATTGAAGACATTTTAAAAAAATTGTTTGTTTTAATGTTTGAAAAGCATTTACTAATGCGTATCTACAATAAATGCAGACAAAAAGTAGTAGTCACAGAACATATCTTTGGAAAAGTAAAATTAAAATTTTCAAATTATGAGATGTAATAAATATTTATTAAAAAAAAAAAAACATAGCGGCAATTTCATTTTAATGTTTGCAGTCTGCACAATTTTGTTATTTATTTCGATGCCATGACATCCATAATAAAGACATTATTTTTGCTATGCATTGGATTTTGAATCAATAGATTGGCAGGATTCATAAATAGATCTATTTCAGTCTAACGCGACGCATTGTTGTATCAAAATATTGATGTGACGCTCATATCGATTACCAGTGAGCATCATACAAAGGTACAATTATTTTCCCCTTTTAAATATACAATGCCTTTTGGTGTTTTTTTTCTGCGGAGTTCAAAGAATCTCATTTCTTTATTAAGTTAAACTATTGGATTTACATACTTTGTATTCGTTAAGATAATAG
This sequence comes from Cheiracanthium punctorium, assembly GCA_038373885.1. Classification (NCBI taxonomy): domain Eukaryota; kingdom Metazoa; phylum Arthropoda; class Arachnida; order Araneae; family Cheiracanthiidae; genus Cheiracanthium; species Cheiracanthium punctorium. Next base: position 10,166 of record JAWZYV010012675.1, on the reverse strand, counting down.
AAGCGTAACAAGACAATTTGAAGTCGAAGAAATCAACGTTTGTTATCAAGTAGTACTACCTCTGCATCATTCTTATGATAATTACACATAGTACTAAACAATGTCTTGTAGTGTTTGAACAGATTTTTCTAAAACATGAATTAAATAAATTCGTTTATACTTTCTAAAACAGAAAGATTTTTTTAAGCCGTATCTTGACTGCAATCGGCTAACCCTTACACAAAGCTCGATTTAGTACTCCGAAAAAACATATTAGATAACTGTATTTAAAAACTCTGTTAAAATTTGTCTTTTTAGAAATAAAATAGGCAACACATAATAACGTACAAATAATGTAAAACCAAAAGCTCACAGCCATTTCATATGTAATTAAAATAACCCCTTCGTCCGCGCGTACATAGGCGACAAAATTCGAAATGAGAACAGGAAAGATGTGCCAATCTGTAATCCCATAGAGCCATCGGGGTAAGGTTTGGTGGAGTAGATGCAACACTGACACGACAGGCAGGACCTTTGCTAAAGGGGGTGGGGGGGGGGGAGGAGTCTCCCCCCCCTAACACTCGCAAAATTCTATTAAGCTTGGCAAAATTAGATACCTAGTTGGCAAAACTGGTGAAAAACTTTTAACCAAAACGACAATTTACTTTCTGTTTCTGGTACACTTGAGAAAAGTACAAAGTTAGTAATATAGTTGATAAAAAAATAAGTAAGTTGGTAAAAACCGCTATTTGACTCTTGGAAGTTTATCGACATCCCCCCCCCCCTAAAATATGTCTTAGCAATGGCTCTGATAATCACAAATCGAAATCGAACCAAAAGAGAAAATATTTTCTTTAGTCGTCCGCGCTCACTTAAGCGATTGTATCAGACCGTACCAAAGTAAACATCATGGATGGGGGAAAAAACAAGCATGATTTTGTACTGCTGCAACGCTTACTTATGAGAGAAAGGTTTGCAGCCGCCCAAAAATTTCGAATCTCGGAATACCGCTTCTGAAATCCGATAGTGACAGCAGATGTTTTAAAAAAAATCTGGAGTTACTCCACTCGACTTTCCGAACACTTACGATTAAGATCATTACCAAGCACTTAAATAAATTTTAATCGATGAATAATTCAAACATATATACCAAATTGAAACTCAATCGAATGCACCGTTTAAACGCTTGCGCACTTTCAAGAATTTCTCCCCATATGCCATTATGCCATAACATAAAAGAAAGTTTTGTCGTAGCCCTTTAGGAGAACTATAAGTCCTATACACACCAAAATCAATACCGGTCTTAGGATGGTGGTTTATAACATGTATACCGAATTTGAGCTCAATCGAATGTATCGTTTAAACGCTAGCGCACTTTCAAGAAATTCCCCCCATAAGCCATAATGTAAAAGAAATATTTGACGTAGCCCTGTAGAAAAACTATGTGTCCTATACACACCAAAATCAATACCGGTCTTGCAACGGTGGTTTATGACATATATATTCAATTTGAGCTCAATCGAATGCTCCGTTCAGGAGCTATCGTGTTCACTCACATACACACACACACACACACACACACACACACACACACACACACACACACACACACACACACACACACACACACACACACATACACACATACATACATACACCTCGTAAAAATAGCATAAATGGATTCAGAAGCCCTCAAAACGTGTAAAAACACCAAAATCTCGAAGTCGAATTTTTTCATGATTACAATACTTTCCTTACATGGTACATGTTCGGAAAGTAAAAATGCAGGTGCTTTAATTGCCTTTCGCATATAGAACGGGGAAAAATAAAACAGTCTGCTATTTCATTTTAGTGTCCATTCCTGGCGAAATTGCTTCTTTACCTAATTGGAATTTTTTTTTCTCGAAGTTGGAGATGGACTATGAAAAACTAATTTTATTAGTGGAGGATTATAAAGAGTAACAGTATCTGGCCATCCTTCTGAAAAATAAAAAGTAAAAACAGAAGCAGCTGCCATCTGCAAAAGAGCGGGCGTGGCAGTGCGATTAACAACATCTAAATTTGTTTGCATCACCGTTAGCACTTCGGTAATGTAAACACAGATTTCTCACCTAGAAAAAAAAATAAGTAATTTCAAAAAATGATAAAAAGTATTTTTGAAGGCTAGTGGTATCCGAAAACCTTTAGAGATCGTTTTAGGAATGTAGCAACATCTTTTATTTAAAATACAAAATATTCCTTTTGAAAACGCATATATGTGGAAGCTGTCCTTTGGGGCAATTTGATTTGCCCCCACGTATGCGCGTGGGGTGATAAATCAATTCGCCGTCCTTTGCGGTAAATTTCTGTTTAACGGGTATACACGGCACCCGTCCGTAAAGGGTTAAAGACGGGCCATGAAATGAAAATATTTGATGCACAAAATCTTACCTTTACAATGCCATCGTCACACCCAGATGCAATCCACCTTCCATCTGGACTGAATTTAAGCGCATTTACAGATTTTTGATGACCCTGCGGAGAGAACAGGAAAAATCAATTAGATGCTGAGGAAATATATAACATGTTGCATGCATGTATTAAAATTTTTTATTTCAGGATATACGTAAGTCCTTTTTGCTCGGTAACTATAAAAATGTTGAAGTTTTTTATATATTAGCTCTGTACTAGTGAGTGTTTAGTACTTTATTCCAAATGAAAAATAACTTTAAAAGCTTGTAGTGCTTATTTAAAAAATGTTTAATGAAATGAATATAGTTTTTTTCTTTATTTCGTAAAAGTCTTTGCGTTCCCATGTTTATTTTAAAGAGTTCTTGTTTTGTGTAGAAGTGATGAAAGATAATATTAAGCATATAGTTCATAGGTTCCCAACCTTTTTTGAACTGGTGCCCCCTTTTCTAGTGAATATTTTTATACCGCCCCCCCTCCCACTCCAGAGACATAAGAGCGTACATAATGCATGGTGAAAACAAGAATTAAATAAAAAAAATTATTAATAGATAGAATATTGTTGGAATTGAAACTCTACTGAATTTCTTTTTCATTTAAAAAAGAGGAATAAAAGTTTTAGAGAGGTATATTAGAGTGGTATCTCTTTCTCTCAACAGCGAATTCTCATATCGATATATGTGAATTTTCGCACACGTGATAGAAATGAATTATCAGAGTGATTTTTAAGTCTTTTTTTTAGACTATATTTGGCTAATCTTCCCACGCCCCTCCGTGCCATATCAACGCCTCCTAATTTTCTCTGGGTCTTTTACCGCCCCCCTGAAAGCCTCAAACTCCCACAAGGGGGCGTTATCCCCCACGTTGGGAACCTATGATATAGGTCATTCTCGGAAAATGCTACAAATCATGTCCCTTTCATACTATGGCATTCGGTTTCCTTTTGTTTATTATTACAGCTGTCACATAAAAAGAAGTTAGTCTGAACATACTGTTCTGCTTGTTGTAATGATGAATATCATTTTCGTTTTCCTCTTCTCCATTAAAATGACGTCCGAAATACTATATACATAACATTTAGTAGTTTATCAAAACCCCTTGTTCCTTTACAAAAACTTAAAAAACAAAAAGCTATAAAATAAAACAATTTTCAACAAATGGTACATCTAATGAAAGATTACACTTATGACATTATAAATAATAAAATTTTTTCGGCAACTTTTTTTCTGTTGCTTATATTTTGTTCGCAGATTTTATTTTGTTTTTAATGTCCACAAAGTTACTAATTTTATTAGTAACCAAATAATTATTTCAATACTAATTTTATTAAACCAAAATTTTACTAAACCAAATATCTATAGCTGAATTTTCTATTTTATGGCTTTGTCTTATTAAATAGTTACCTTATATCGTCATTAATTTCAACATTAGATGCCAGTGTAGAAATTTGCTTTTACTGGTTCTATTTTTAGAGAAAATGATTTGTTTAAAGTGTGAAGGTGCGCATATTTACTCAGTGTCCCGCTATGTTACCTTCTTTTTGTTAAACTGTTAAGTCTTAAAAATTAAGTGCCTTTTAAAAGCCTTATGGAACTTTATTTTTATCTATAATAAGATAAAAGCAAAGTCTAGATAGAATAAACCAAAATGAAGCGTTTTTGCCCATTCTATTACCGCGTTTCACGCTGTTACCAAGAGTTTAACTCAAATTATGTTTTAACTTTTACTTTGAGATACTTTAATTTTAGATAAATTCTTAAAATTTAGTAATTAGGAACACACATTTACATTTGTAAAATAATAATCTTTCTTCTTTTATAAAGAAGAAATGTATAATGTCTGCATTGAACGTAGCAGAATGGGCATATATATTAATAAATAATTTGAAGAAATGTATTTATTTAAATATTATGGGACATTTATGATACTTGTTGCCTGCTAAATTATGTTAGAAGCATTAGAATGATTATTTATCTGCCATTCCCCACCCCTATTTTTTTCAATTTAATGTCTCGTAACAGCGAGTGGACATTTTTATTTTTCTATTCAGCAGAAAAAATAATTTGTCATTTACAATGAGAAAAGTGTACGCTAACTTTGACACATTTTATTAGAAGAACTAGTTTTCTCTCTAATAATAATTAAAAGTTGTTGAAAAAAGAAAATATTTGCAACAGCCATTGAACGGGGAAGCAGTAATATTTTCTGAGAAGATCCATAAAAGCATCAGAAACACTTTTAGTATATAGTAAGTACACCTTCAAAAATTAATTAAAAACAAAGATATTCACTTGAAGTTTTTTATGATCCATAAATAAAATATCAAAGTTTTTTCCTGCAATGTTTTACTGTACGATCTCAGTCACCATTAGTCGCGTGCAACACATCGAGTCTATACGAGATTTCTGGCCGCGTTCTATGAAGCATTGCAAGTCCACCAGACTGGAGCTTGGAAGTGCGATGTTGCTCACACATTTAATATTTACTAGAATTTGTTTTCAGTTTTTTTAATCTGATTAAAATCAATTATTTTAACTTTTGTTTTTGTTCTTAGTTTTCCTTCCTTCGGTTTTCAAAATTTGCATTTGGCTTTTACCCCGCAGACGATCGCCTTTTACTGATTATTCATTTCAGATTGTCCCCCTGGGCTAGAAATTGCTTTTCCCTATATTGGTTAGCAATCGCAACGTATTTATCTATTACCTTCTGTTTCCCATAGCTGGCTATTATTTTAGTATACTTTATTTCACTTATTTTGGATGTCATGCACAATTCAAAATTGTCCATTCGCTACTTGTTTACTTTTATTTCATTGGTCTATATTTATCGTAATTCTGTAATTGATGCTTTTTATCTCTGTCAAACGTATGCTTTCGCCAATGGCTTGTTCCGTTGGCATCTGAATTTTTACTGACTTCAACGCTACTCCACTATAATACAAATTGGTAACTTTCATGCTGGTCACCACCAGACCACAATTTTTAATTGTTTATTTTAAACCGTTTCTTCAAGCAGTTTCAAGCATCGGATGTCTATGTGATTTACATTTAGCAAGTAAGTGTTTTAGACCCAGAGTTCTTGTAAAGGCAACGCTAATTTATTACGAATTTAAAATAGTTTACCTAATTTCATCAGTACAAGTGTAAAATGTTTTCAATGAAATGTTCCGCGTGTGATTGATGGGAAGAGGAGTTCCAATACCGTAGCCACCTAGATCTACAAACATAGTCCTTTGGACTTCTTCTTAAAGGGATACGTGAAAAACATTGTTTACCAGTTTTCAATTCGTGGCACCAATAAACTGAACAGTTGAATTGCAGCAACCATTCAGACTATTGATCCAGCAATTCTTCATAGTACGTGGCTAGAAATATCGTATGGACTTGATGTGTCGTGCGCGACTAATTTTTCGCACATTGAAGTTATACAATAAAACCTAACCCCCCCCCCCCACCACCACCACCGCAAAAAAAACTGATATTTTTTATGGAAAATTAAAAAGCGCGAGTGAATATTTTTGTTTCTTTATTTGTAATTTTTTTTGAAAGTGTAGCTATACTTTTTGCACTTTGTCAGTTGAATCCTGATACTTGCGTCTAGAAGTTCATTTTTTTCGATCATGTTAAAAGATGAAGGGTTAAAACTTTAATGTTGTGTAAGATGAATATGAAAAGCAACCCTCTATGAGCTTTGAAATGGTCCTGTGTTTTATTGCATCTTGGCATTTCTCAAAAAAATAGTTTACAACCACTGAAAGTTTATACTTGAATTTCAGAATTACCAGGTCTACTCAGACATGTGGATTACTTTACTTACTTTATATGTAAAGATGCTGCCTTTTCTTCTTTTATCCCACAGCTGCACAAAGGAAATAATGCAAGGTAAAAGTTTATATCTATTCACTAAAATATATGATTTTATATTTCGCGTGCGTTTATGCAATTAATTAAAATTATGATTGCTTTAAAGAAAAATCCTTTTACAACCATAAATGTAACTGTAAGGAAAGCGAATGTACAGAGAAAGTTAACACACACAGACATGCTCAAAAATTTCTATGTTGTTAAGATATAAAGTTGAAATTTAGCTTTTTTGAGTTGTTTTTATTAAGCTACAGCTGCAGTTAAGAAGACCTGCAATTTTGAAAAGGGCTATTTCAATAGAAATGTTTTATAAAAGTTTTATGTTAAAGGCCTTAATGCCTTTTCCCCATAGAAAAGAAAACAACTAAGATTTATGAGAAACACAATATTATTGCATTGCATTTTAACACTCATCTAAGAACACATTTGGAAAAAAAAAACTTTCAAAAATTTTACTTTTCACTGAAAATTTAAAAGAACAAAAACATTTGTAAGATATTTTTATTTGTTTATAAAAGTATAAAAGAACATACTGAAAATTTTTACGCATATTTATCTCAAATTAAAGAAGCTTTAGATTTTTCAGTTTATGGAAGGAAGGAGAAATTAAAGATGGAGTAATTAATTTGAATGTATTTGAATGTATTATGACTTTATCCGGGCATTCGAAAGTGCCCAGCTGCATTTGGAATAAATTATCTTAAGCCTTGCTACCTTGGCTGTTTGTTTTTTAAGAATGTCTTCCATTTTTTATGTCTTAACTTATCACCATGTCGATGTGTTTTCCAAATATTGCCGACTGGATAAGACACTGGCCGAAGTGTAGAAGGTCCTGGGTTCTAGCCTATACGCAGTTTCGGTCTAACGGTCTGAGGTTTTGGTCGCTTTCCCCCTTAAAAATTCCTCCTCCAAATGCACCCCCCCACCCCGTAGGCGATGCCCCTCGTGTAGGCTTGCTATAACACAAACAAACAAAACAAACAGGCCTACTAACAGGTGCTGAAAATTGTGAATACTATCTTAATTATTGTCTTGTTTATTTTAATTCAATTTTTCTGCAACCACTTGATAGGCTACATTTTATGTGTAAAATGGAGCTATAATCGACTACAAATGTCATAAAAATGAAGAAGAAAACATTTTGCAACACTCACCTTTATTTGACTGTCACTTGATCCCGAGGCGACAAAGTCCCCGTAAGGATGGAAATCTACGCAGTTCACTTTTCCTTTATGACCCAGAAGTGTTCTAATGACTGCAATAAAATGATAAAAAAAAAACAACAAAAAAAGCATTTAATTCATTTTCAAAGAAGTTGATGGAACAATCTTGTTATCACATTACTTTGTTTAAGAAATGTTCATGAAACTTTATGCTGTCAAAGCTAACAATGAAATTATGTATTTTGACAATATTTTAATAATTAGTAACCGAGTATTGAAAAAAGTGTGTGAAGATATTTATTTTGTTTTTGTGCTATTACGTACTTTTACAGAAGGTCAATGTATAAAAGGACAATGGATTAAATGATAAGAAATGTTTTCTTGTCTGTTAGGGAATACCAGGTTGTTTATTAGGACTGACAACGCCGATGAATTTTATCTCTGAAGTTGCAAAATTAGCGATGTTTGTTTTAAAATTTTAAATTTTGGAAGGAAAATACTACCTATTCATTTATAAATGAGCAGTTGATTTTATATAATATTTTTTTTTTCATTTTTTTGCGGAATGAAAAAGAATAAATAATCACCCAAAACAATGTAATAGAAGCAATGATATTTGGAATAATAATCCTATATTTTTACAGATTGACGTAAATATCCAAAATATTTCAAAGAATAATGCGAGGCACTGAATAAAGTATTTATTTGTAAAAAATTCAGATTCCAAAAACGAGTTCAGCACAGGAAGACGCCGTTAATTTTAATAATAAAACTCATGGTTGCAAAACAATGATTTTAAGTATCGAAAACGAGTGTAATTAATATATTCACTAATATATTAATTATTAATATATTATGTCTTTCCATAGATATCCTAAACAATGCATAATATAACACAGAATACTGTGAACAATAATAAAATGATAACAACGTTTTTAGAAATTTTATTTTAATTTAAATTTTTATGAAATAATTACTCGGCTTAGAAAGTAGTAACATATCTTTAGAATCCGGAATTCGCTTACTGAGATTAATCCTGGAAGAGCTTGCTGAGGCGTAACTTAGATGTGATGAAGTTGGAATGTTAAAGAGTCCGCAAAACAGGTAACTAGCTTTGCCCCAAAATATTTAATTTTATTTCGGGCTAGGAAAATAAAGAACAAGATATGGGAGGCTATTTTTAACACTTTCCAACAAATTTGAAGTGTTTATGATTTCGTTTGTCTGTCTGTCTGCTTGTCTGTCTGTATTAATTAAATATGTCTCGATTGTTACGAAATTTGTATACACAATTGCTGTGCACTCTGCTATGTACTTTACCGAAACTGCACTGCTATCCGAAGCATTTATAATTCTTTTACAGGAGCATATAAAATAATTACAATTCACATTACTGTAGTTTCCGTTATATTGCTTATAGCAGCGATTCCCAACCGGGGAAGTACGCCCTCCTTAGTGGGCGCGAAGCTTTGCACCCCCTGCAAGGGGTAGCGATAACGACAGGCAGAGAGCAAGTAATAATGCATGTTTTAAAAAATTATTCACTTATTCTTATTTTTACTCCAAAATATACCTATTTCCGTTTAAAATGTTTATTCGGACTTTACCGATAATATTACTTTGTAGAAAAGGCAATTATATGTCCATTGCTGAAGAATAAAAAATCGTACGTGTGCTGAGAAACGTGAGGGGGAGCGTTATCGTAAGTTATTTCTTGTTGGGGGAGGGGGGTGCACAATGTTGAAAGGTTGGGAGCCGCTGGTTTAAAGCTTATTTTTAGAGACATTCATCCATTTAAAAAAAAATAAAAAAATATTGGTAAAGATAATAAACTGCTCTTCATCTAAAATAATGTAAGTAGACAATGTCGTTCTTTTACAGGAGCACTCAAAAGAATTGCAATACGTTATGCTCTTTGGCAGTTTAGAGACATTCAGACAGATTCAGTATATAGGCGCGTATTACAGCTTAATTTTCTTTTAAAGAATGAGAATAACGTTTTGAGTTTATTGAGAGGTTCCTTATCAAATGACATTAATAATGATACAGCTTTTTTGAGGTTATGTACCAAAATCGAGCTAAGTTTGGCAGACAACTGTTTTGGACATTGCTATAATCAATACATTTTTTAATGACTTATCTTAATTACTTTTCTTGAATTTCACAATGGGAAAAAAATACAAAGCATTATTTGTAATTCTCTTATTGTATTTTTTGTTTGTCAATGCTTTCAACATCAAACCATTAAATGAAAACTGAAGGCTAATGAAAACGGACCTACACATTAAGGAATGTAGAGGAAGGTAAACAAGCTTTCCTTTAAAAAATGTCCGTTATAACTCCGGTTAAAATGAACAACATTGACCTACGAAAGACTAGTACCATGAGCATTGAAAAGTGTTTTATATAAAGTGTCAAATATAATGACTGTAATGCTAGAGAAATTTATCTTTCTTGAAAAAGTAAAAACAAAAGGTACAAAAGAACAATTGCAACGAACGCTTAAGGCTGTTATGAAAGCAGAATTTTTTTTTTCAATATTAATTCTAGAACATGCAGGATGGCATATGTGTCTTTATTGCTTATCATGGTGAATTTAGAAAACAAAATATCGAGTGAAATATATTAGATCAAATTTTTAAAAATATTATGTACATCGCATGAATAAGAACTAGCTGTTCAGCAATTCGCATGAGAAAATAATCCTTTTTCA